>CM053027.1:599421949-599861949 GCA_028564925.1 Lithobates sylvaticus | reverse complement strand
ATCCATCATTAATATGATATACTGGTTGAGATAGACCCACCACCAGCATGATATAGTGAGGAAGATGAGATGGATCCATCATCAGCATTACATAGTGGGAAGGATGGACCAATCACCAGCATGATATAATAGGAAAGATGGACCCAACACCAACATGATATAGTAGGGAAGACGGACCGATCACCAGCTTGTTATAGGGGGAGGATGGTCCCATCGCCAACATGATATAGTAGAGAAGATGAATCCATCACCAATATAATATAGAGAGGAAGATGGATCCATCACCAGCATGATATAGTGGGGAGGATTGACCCATAACTGACATGTTATAGTAGAAAGATGGACCCATCACCAACATGATATAGTGGGAAGATGGACCCTTTGCCAGCATAATATTATAGCAAGATGGACCCATCACCAACGTGATATGGTAGGGAAGATGGATCCATCATTAATATGATATAGTGGTTGAGATAGACCCACCACCAGCATGATATAGTGAGGAAGATGAGATGGATCCATCATCAGCATTACATAGTGGGAAGGATGGACCAATCACCAGCATAATATAGTAGGAAAGATGGACCCATCACCAACATGATATAGTAGGGAAGACGGACTGATCACCAGCTTGTTATAGGAGGAGGATGGTCCCATCGCCAACATGATATAGTAGAGAAGATGAATCCATCACCAATATGATATAGCGAGGAAGATGGATCCATCACCAGCATGACATAGTGGGGAACAGTTGTGGCCGCTCCATTAGGAGCGCCACCCCGCCTAATCCATGCGCCTGGCCCCTACTCTTCATGCAGGGCGCCGGACGCAAGGGAGAAGCAACCGTATTGGCCGAGAGCAGAAGCAGGGGGGAAGGCACCGAGGAGGAGACACAGGGGGAAGCTGCTGAAGCTGCCCGTGACATGGATGGGGTAAGTGTGGGGCTGGTGGGTGGACGGGCGAGCTACGGGGGGTGGGGTTTGTTCCTCGATCGACCAAGCGACAGAGGGGGTTTGATTGATCGACTGACTGAACTGGGTCAGGGGGTGAGTGGTTTGTTTGCCGCCCTACCAAAAAATGGAGCACCAGCTGCCACTGGTGGGGAAGATGGGCCAATCACCGGAATGATACTGTAGGAAGATTGACTCAACGCCAGCATGATATAGTTAGAAAGATGGACCTATCACCAGCATGATATAATGGAGAAGATGTATCCATCACTAATCACTACCATGACATAGCGGAGAAGATGGACCCATCAGGGGTTCTGGATGAGTTAGATGTTAATTCTCTGCATTAACCTATTCACTCAAATGTTACACACAGGTTGTACTCATATTCAGAGACAGTCTCTACTTTAATCCTAAACCTAGGGTTTTTGACCAAGCATCCTTGAGACGGACACACCTCTGGACATCATAAAGCTTGTGGTTAAAGGGACTTTAATTTGGATTAAGCAAGTGGTCATATATCTACAAAACAGCACAACGATAGGGTAACTGCTGACCCTGGGGCACATCTATCTTCGTGTCCAGAGAGAGATGTGGGCACTTTCGTCCAATGGCCTTCCATAATAAGAAAGTTGTCCCACTGGCATCCAACTGCCCTTTTGTGTCTCAGGCACCCTTACAATCAGATCAGTCCCCCGTGTGCAGTGCCTTCAGGCATCTGTGTTTGTTCACCAGTTTGTTCGACCACCAACGACTTGAAATGACTACAATTTACCTTCAGAGCATAAATAAACCCTAACTTCTCTTATAATTACTCCTTTTTGGTCTGTTAAATATACCATTGAATTTGTTTTATTATAACTGTTTAATAAGGGCAAGCAAGATGTTCCTGATGTTTTTGGGAGGGCTAAAATGTATCTTTTGGTGTTCCACCAGCAATTAGGTTGACCGCATTTATCTCTGCTCTGGGTGGTTTGACGGGTATGTAAACCACAATGACCTTCTTTCATTTGTTCCCTTTTGATCTGTAAATATACCATTGAAAGTGTTTTGTTATTATTATTGTATCGCTAGACCCGCAAGAGCTGCTGTATACATTCATTTTGGCTCACTAAACAGTCTAGGGGTGTCTTTTTTTGTCAATTTATTGGCTGGTTAAACTTGGGAGGTGGATCTGGGAGTGAAGCAGGTTACTCCAAAACGGAACAGAGTGCTAATGGAGGACACTTTTATCTTAATAGTAGCACAAGGAATCACTAAAGTGATATTAATCAGCTAGGACAGTCTAAACTTATAGGCAGGTGCAGTCTATTTTCTCCACTGCAGGGGGCGCTCGTCTGCAGGGGCAGTCCAGGAGGAAAAGGAAGTCGAGAGGAACTTAGTTCATCTATGGCTTCCTCTGTCACAGAGAGGCAGCATCCGATTGGATGCTGGCACCCCATGTGACTTTGGTGGCCATCTTGGGTCAGGCGGAGTCCATTTAAGACCCTGGCTTCCAGGTTTGGCTTACATTTTGTGTGTGACTAGAGTAGGGACAGGTTACCCATCTGGCAGGCGAAATGCTGAGCGTCAGGGAGAGGTTCCAAAGGAGAAGGGAAAGCGCAGGCACACGTCATAATTCTGGAAGCCTCCCCATTTGGGTACGGACCGGCCAGGCCGCATTCCACCCCTCTAGACAGATGCTATAAAACACACCTGAGGCCTTCTTCTACTGACACACCGCTGTAATATGCTGTGAGTTCTTCTTGTTGGGTTGCCTTCCCTGTTCTGTGTTGCCGAACTTCAGTTACAAAATAATTCTGTTTCTCTGTACTGGGTGTTTTCTGCCTCCGCACCACGCTGCACCTACCCACATACTGGCACAGCTTGGAGGCCATTCACCAAAAATGTACAGCAATTCTTAGTGGTAGTCCACTTTCACAGCAGGAGACCATGAAAACTTCAGCACAAGAGAGGTAACTTTACATGCGGGGTCCCGAAGCGTACACAGTCCATGAGCAGGCCCTGAAGAAAAGGTCCAGCATCCAACCCCTGGATGCAAGCAAAACCTTGCTTGCATCCTTTGGACTCAGGAACCCATACACCATCTGGACACACCTCCCCAGGGATTGGACAGACTCTACTTAATATAGATGCCAGGTCTTTGAATACTCCCACCCTAATCTCCAGAAGCTTCTTCTAGAGTCAGGAGTAGGTAAT
This sequence comes from Lithobates sylvaticus, assembly GCA_028564925.1. Classification (NCBI taxonomy): domain Eukaryota; kingdom Metazoa; phylum Chordata; class Amphibia; order Anura; family Ranidae; genus Lithobates; species Lithobates sylvaticus. Next base: position 599,858,800 of record CM053027.1, on the reverse strand, counting down.
CAAACTCCCAGCCTGTGGAGCCTTGAGCAGACCAAACTAAACAATTCTGCTCCTGTGGCTACTGCAGGAGCACCATACTAAATTTACCTAACAGCCTATGTACGAGGGCACTACATTATTATACAGGATTTAAATAGTGCCAACAGTTTACGCAGCTCTTTACAACATAAAGGGAGACAATTCAGTTATGATATAATAGAAGAGGGTTAGGAGGGCCCTGCTCATAAGAGCTTACAACGCAATAGGTTATATCTGTTCGATAAGTGCAAAAAAATACCCAATGGTCCTGCCAGAAATCCATTGAGCTGGTAACTTCCTGTCCTCTCTGCATCTCTTGGCTGTTGACTGTTACATTGTTCCCAGCTCTCTCTGTGTCAATTTTTTACCTATTTAAAGGGGGGATTTAATAACACTGGAGAGTGGAAAATCTGGTGCAGCTCTGCATAGAAACCAATCAGCTTCCAGTGTTTATTGTCAAAGCTTAAGGCCCCTTTCACACTGGGGCGGTTTGCAGGCGCTATTGCGCTAAAAATAGCGCCTGCAAACCGACCCGAAACAGCTGTTGCTGTGTCTTCAGTGTGAAAGCCCGAGGGCTTTCACACTGAAGCGGTGCGCTTGCAGGACGCTGGAAAATGTCCTGCAAGCCGCATCTTTGGCTCGCTATAGGAGCGGTATATTTACCGCTTCTATAGCGCCCGTTCCCATTGGAAACAATGGGGCAGCGCTCCGAACCCGCCGCAGCGGCGGTTTGCGGGAGGTATTGACCCTTTTCCGGCCGCTCGTGGGGGGGTAAAACCACCCCGCTAGCGGCCGAAATGCGCTGCTAAAACGCCGGTAAAGCGGCGCTAAATATAGCGCCGCTTTACCGCCAGCGCCCCCCACCGCTCCAGTGTGAAAGTAGCCTTATTGAACAAGCTGAAGTTAGAAGTTGATTGGCTACCATCAGGGTTGGGACAAGGAGTGGGCAGGAGGGGGCACTGTTGTATCATATGAGGTAGAGGGGGGGCACCACAAGGAGGTTGGAGGGAGGGAATTTGTTTTGGGAGGGGGAATTGGGGCAGGAGATAAGAATTGTTCAAGGAGGGTACATTTGGGGAGGTGTGCTAGGAGTAGTAATTTGAGGGGATTTGTGTTGGGAAGGGGTATGGGGGTAGAGGATTTGTACTAGGGGGGGGGATTTTTTTTGGGGGGGGGGACGGATTTATGTTTAGGGCATAGGGAATGAGATGATTTTACCTGGGGGGGATTTATGCTTAGCGGGTAAACATGCAGATTAGTGCTCAATTTTTTTTTGGGGGGGGGGGGGGGGGGTTGTTGCTGACACGTAATGCTCATACATCTTGAGGACGGTGAGGCGCAATTTGACATGTTCGCCCTGGGCTCCAGATGACCTTGTCCCGGCACTGGCTACCATGCACAGATGCAGGGCCAGTTGCGCAATAGTTTACTGGGTATAGGAACCTCTAAGCTTGCACATCATAAACAGTGGAGCGGGGGCACAATTTGGCATCTTTGCCCTGGGCGCTCGATGACCTTGTCCCGGAAATGCACAGATGTACCAGATTCGGAGTGCTCCAGTTTTAGTAAGTCCCCCCCCCCCCCCACTGATGTGTATATACACACCCCCAACGATAAACTTCTCTTATTTGCTCCATTTTAGTCTGTTAAATAAACCATTGCAAGTGTTTTCTTATATCTCTTTGATACGTTCAAATAAATACCTGTTGATCCGGCCAGAAATCTTGTGAGCTGACAACTTCCTGTGCTCCCTGCCTGTGCTGCACTGTTATCAGTTAGCATTGTTTACAGGTCTCTGTGGAATACAGAACACCCCCCTCCTAAATTTTGGAGAAGAGGGGGAGGTGTTCTGTAGTCCTGCCCCTAGGGTGACAATATAGTTTCTCCATAAGTACTAGGGTTGCCACTGTAATGCATAGTCGGAAATTCCGACGGAAAATGTCCGATCGGACCATGTTGTCGGAAAATCTGTCCGTGTGTGGGCTCCATCAGACTTTTTCCGTCGGAATTTCCGACGGAATTTGAGATCCTGCTCTCAAATTTTCCGACAACAAAATCCAATCAGACTTTTTCCGATCGTGTGTAGAGAATTCCGACAGACAAAGTGCCACGCATGCTCAGATCACATTACAAGACCAAACCTATTGGCTACTAGCCTCTACGTAGTCCCGTCGTACGCAACGAACATCACCACGTTCAGAATGATCGGATTTTCCGACAACTTTGTCCGACCGTGTGTATGCAACACCAGTGTCGGACAAAAATCCTACGGATTTTGTGGTCGGAATTTCCGACCGTGTGTATGGGGCATAAGTGTGTTACCGGCAGCATCACCAGGCAGGGCCGTCTTAATAGCTTCATGGGCCCCTGGGCAAAGTAATTCAGTCGGGCCCTTACGTGCCTGTCCCAATTTACACACTTACTTTAAAAAAAAAGGATAAATAGTTGATAGAATTAAAAATGTATTTATTAGTACGTTCAATCAAATCGATTTTAGACAATTAAACATAAAGGGAAAGACTAATCAACACAAAGGGCACAGTACAGGGGGGAAGGCAGAAGGGCACAATACTGGGATCAGGAGGGCACAGTACAGGTTCTAGGAAGCTGCACAGAACACTGCCATCCCGGGACAGCTTAATAAAAAGCGTGACTGTCCCATCAAATCCGGGAGTGTTTGCAAGTATGATGTAATACAAGATTTTCATGGGGCCCCCCATGCACCTTGGGCCCCCGGGCAGTGCCCAGGGGTGCCCCTGCATTCCGACAGCCTGGTCACCAGGTGACATCAAAGGCAAAAATAGAATACCCCTATGAACTGGTAATCTGCAATCGATTAAATTTTTCGTTCTTGGGGTTTAGCTCCAGTTAGAAGGGCTGTTGGGGATGCAGAGGAAATTCTGTTGGACATTCGCTCTTTCAGCTGAGATAACAATCACAGCAGGCGGCTTCTGCAGGAAAAGTTATCAGCCGTGTCGGTTGTAAAGTTTTCAGCAGATGACACAGATAGGGCACATTAGATAAGAGCGGCCCTGGCTATGAATGAGGCTCTGTGTCCTGCTAATCACGTCCTGTTATATTTCAGGCATGCTGCCTTCTACATAATACAACGGATAATGCGAAATCCGCATGGAAGCTTCCAATCAGCTCCTGACAGCCTGTGCTGGCCGTCATGTGAGCGGCGTCGGGATACGCTTCTTTAGTGAGAGCAGAATGGTCCTCATTCACAGAGGCAGCCAGCTTCCGATCAACAAAATGAGAAGCCGCCTGTCCTGGGTTCACACCTTGCAGGGACGCACGATTTACCGCAGCACACGCGTTAAACATCGTGCTGCTCTTCTTTCTTAATGGCACCCCATTACACCTTGCCAACACAAAAGTATTGGGACGCCTGCCTTTACACACACATGAACTTTAATGGCATCCCAGTCTGATGCCCTGTACACACGATAGGATTTTCCGACAACAAAATCCATGGGATTTTTTTCCGACGGATGTTGGCTCAAACTTGTCTTGCACACACACGGTCACACAAAGTTTGTCGGAAATTCCGAACGTCAAGAACGGGGTGACGTACAACGCGTACGACGAGTCGAGAAAAATGAAGTTCAATAGCCAGTGTGGCTCTTCTGCTTGATTCCGAGCATGCGTGGCACTTTGTGCATCAGAATTGTCTACACACGATCGGAATTTCCGACAACGGATTTTGTTGTCGGAAAATTTGAGAACCAGATCTCAAATTTTGTGTGACACGTTTCTATCACACATTTTCCATCGGAAAATCCTATCGTGTGTACGGGGCATTAAGTCCGTAGGGTTCAATATTGAGTTGGCCCTCCCTTTGCAGCTTCAACTCTTCTGGGAACGCTGTCCACAAGGTTTAGGAGTGTGTCTATGGGAATGTTTGACCATTCTTCCAGAAGCGCATTTGTGAGGTCAGGCACTGATGTTGGATGAAAAGGGTAAATGAATATACACCAACATTTTGAAAAAAATAAAAAAAAACATTTTTCTCCTTCACTGATGTGCACTGATGAGATGAGACTCATGGGCTTTGATGGGCAATGATAGGCTGCGCTGATGGTCACTGATGAGGCTGAACTGATAGGTGGCACTGATAAGTGGTACTGATAGGCAGCACTGATGGGCACTGATAGGCAGCACTGGTAGGTGGCACTGATGGGCTCTTATAGGCAACACTGGTAGGTGGCACTGATGGGCACTGGTAATTGGCACTGGTAGGCAGCACTGATAGGTGACACTGATGAGGAGGTACTGGTGGGCACTGATTGGTAGCCCTGATGGGCACAGATTGGCAGCGCTGGTGGGCACTGTTGGGACTGCACTGATAATCAGGACACTGATAATCAGTGCCCTGATCATCAATGTACAAGTCCCTTTGACACAAGCCGGTTATCGCCTCTCCTGACGCTGTCAGCATGAGGAAAGGAATGCCGATAACCGGATTCTGTTTACATTGTGATCAGATGTGATTGGACACAGCTGAACACATGGTAAAAAGCCGCTGACTGTCTCTTTACCTCAATCTGTGATCAGCAGTGTCCAGAGGATACTGCAATCACAGGGCACCACTCCCGCATGCCGCAGCGGGTGCCCGGCTGGCGCAATCACGGGAGGACATTATATGGCTCCCACCCAAAACTGCCCAGTACATTTGATGACATGACACGTTGTTTGAAAGTACTTTGTAGACTTAGTGGACTTTTCTGACCTAAAACCACATTCACTGCTAGAAAAAAAACGCCATCCTCATCTTTCTTCAAATTTTTCTTGTCACTGCAGTCGAAAGCGAACATCAATTTGACCCCCACTAACCATCAGAAGATTGAAGGAACATAGATGTGAATGTAGCTTTAGTGATCTGCCAGCATCCATCTATACGGGTGGGCTTTACCTTCAAAGAATCACTCCACCAAAAACTGAAATGTAAACGTTAGTTGGATGTTGGAGAGTTAAAATTTCCCTTATCCCTTGGGGGACAATGATGTAATCCCAGAGATGATGAAATGAGATTGCAGTGCCTCTGTTGCAAAATTTAAAGATACATTTCTCCACAATGCCTATAGCTACAGAGGTCAGTGAGAGTTTGTGCTTTTACTGAATGCTTAAACATGTTACCATCCGTAACCTGGTCACTGGTGCACTAACTAACCACAGCGCACATCCAAGACCTCCCTGTACCGTCTTTTGGGGCGCTTAGATCACAAGACTGGTCAAACAGAATTACCAATCTTTTGGTAAGTAGGACATTTTGCAATTACCTGGAGTTCAGATTTAAAAATTGTGCATATAATATCTGAGCCTATGCAAGGTCAGACAGTGTGATCCTTTTATGTGTGGCCGTCAGTGATGTAAGTAACTGAGTTAAAATAAACTGAGTTACCTAACGCAGTTACTTTAGAGGGTAACGAGTAATCTAACTGATTACTTTTCCCCTCAAGGTAACGCAGTTCCCATTACTTGGGCGGCGTTACCGCAATTACATCTACCGCCAATAGATGGCAGTAGTGTAATTCTGGTGTCCTACCGAAAAAGTTCCCCCCGCCCGATAAGGACCCCCTGTACTGCGCAGGCGCAGCGCTTGCGCAGTACGAAGGACTACGGAGCTTCCGAAAATTGCCGAACCTAAACAGCTCTGAGTGAACTCTACACCGCACAGGCGCAGTTAACATGTAATTGTATGAGGCGATGCCGCACGCTCCCGATGCTCGTGCTACAATGCAAGGGGTATCTATCGTGTAACTAAGGGGCGGGTCTAGTATTACTGTAACCAAGGGGCGCATTTATTATTATTGTTATATATCGAGCTCTGCCCAATCATTTACATTCGCCCTCCCGCCCCTTACATGATATAATAATAATGGACCCGCCCCCTTGCTTACACGCTATAACAGATCTGCCCCTTGGTTACAGTAATAATAGAGCAGCCCCTTGGTTACACGATATATAACAATAATAATAAATGCGCCCCTTGCTTACAGTAATACTAGACCCGCCCCTTAGTTACACGTATAGAATATTAAAAAAAAAGTCACAGTTACTTTGCTTGCGTAACTAATTACTTTTCCAACGTAGTAACCGAGTTACTAACGCAATTACTTTTTGGGAGAAGTAATTTGTAACTTAACTAATTACTTTTTTTAAAGTAAGATGACCAACACTGATAGCCGGTCTGCAATGCTTACTGAAAGTGTGATTCGCAGAGTGGTTGGGGAGTGTTCATGCCCCCTCCCACACTATGAGATAATTATACATCTCTACATTCAATTCAAGGACAATAGCGGCATGATACCAGTGGCAGCTAGAGAAATGAAAGCAATTTCAGCTGTAAGTGTGATGTGGAAATCACCAGAGTCATTAATGCTGATCAGCTTTTATTGTCAGTAACATGTAAAGAACTACTGTGCATATACAAAGGAGATAAGGAAGAGGTGCTTAAATCTGGGTGAGCATGTACTTCTAGTAAGTAATCTAAGCCATTATTGTAAAGTTTGCAAGATAATTATATTGATGGGACTTTATTTGGTTTATGCACTGTGCCCTCTAGTGGCTATCTGAATTATAGACATTGCAATCAGCATCCTAATTACATGACCACAGTGAAAAAGGTATGTACTTTTTAAAAGGTCTGTGTCTAGGCAAAAAAAAATAAAAATTAAGTGCGTGTAATATATTATATACATTTTAGGTGCTAACTTTTAAGTGCAGTCACTCAAAGCAACCAATCGGAATATATTGTGTACTGGTCCAACTTCAGCCAATTGTGATTGATTGCTATCGGGTAACTGCAGAATTATTACAAGAGGGAGTTTAAGGATTGACTGGATGACTGGATGAGATAGAAGATGTAGCTAAGGGAAGACGAAGAAGAAAGAATTTGTGGTTTGCAACAGTGCCCCCCCCCCCCATCTTGAAGATCATTTTTTCTGGACCAGAAGGTCCTTTTCTGTTCCAGCATTACTGTATCTCTGTGTACAAATCTAGCTCCATAAAGAGAGTCCCGGAGCAGAAGGAGAGAAAAGAATTGGCGTAGGGACGGCATGACAGGTGTGGACAGCACAGTCATGCTTAGGAAAGAAAAATGTGTCCCCTTTAAGAAAGGGGGAGTGGTCGGAGAAGGGGAGGCGCTCGGGTCAGTAAGCTGGAGGAAGGAAGGGATCTGACGTCACTAGTGAGCGGCGGAGGAAGTTTGTCGCAGTGACCAGTGATGGGTGTTACCCTTGAAGACACCAAAAAGTACATAAAAAGTTGGTTAAGAGTTATTTAAATATTATTTATTTAATTTATGGAAATTATTAATAAATAGGCCGTCAAGGCCATTTACTCCATAATCTTGTCACGTCATTTGTGGGGGGATTTGGAGGGATTAGATTCTATGTCTAACGGGTGATGTAAGTGACTGAGTTGGGTCCCTCACATGTCAAGACATGGTTTGATATGTTTGGTGTGGAGTTGCCTGTACGGGGCACTGACCTTAATGCTATTGTGAGCCAGGTCTTCTCCTCCAACATCAGTATCGGACCTTTACAAATGTTCCTTTGCATGGGCACAAATTCCCACGACACCCTCCAAAATCTTTTGGAAAGTCTCCCTAGAAGAGAGAAGTCTGTTATAGCCACAAGGAAGGGCAACTCCATATTAATGCCAATGGATGTGGAAATGGGATGTTCAGTATAGGTGTGATGATCAGGTATCCACAAGCCTTTAGCCATATGGTATATTCAGGTAAAATCATTTATCATCTCCACTAATGCTGGGAAAAATACAACTGCCCTAAGGTATTTTTTTTGTTTTTCTGCACAGAACAGGCAGGGTTTATTACACTGAAATCTAAACAGCAGTAAAACTAGAGAAGGTGCTGATCTCAGCAATATGCAGGGATGAGGCACTGATAAACGCAATGGGTGAAGGCAGGTACACACATACAGGTGTCCTCCTACTGAACCTGCAGAAACATCCCGGGGGCATGCTAAACCATGAGAATAGAACACACAATAAGAAACGTTACATTCAAAGACACTCATCTTATTGTTATCCTATTAATCATCATAACTCGTCCTCATTAAAACGAGCAAACAGACCCACGCAGTAATTTTCACCTTCCCACTTCAGGAAAAACAAGTTTGACTAACAGTTCATACCTGTGTTATCAGCTGCTCATAAGTGGTATGGTACAGTATACGCTCTGTAATCATTATAAGTATCCGTATCAAATCCAAGTCAGTCGAGTAACCTTCCTCAACCTTTTTAACCTGAAGGAACCTTCAAAATAATATTTAGGTCTTGGGGAACCCCTGTTGAAACCAATTCATCATTGGGAAAAATGCCCCTTACATTAGTGGCTACGGGGAAGAATGTCACCCTTACAGACATTCAAGATCACTGGGTTCATACAGCTGGTATTGTCAAGTGGCACTGACCCTGAAACTTTGGAGGCGCCATCCAATGAGAGGTCAATTAGCCATAGCTAAAGGAACCCCTAAAAACCTCTAGAGGAACCCTAGGGCTCTATGAAATCCTGGTCGAGAATGGCTGCATTAGAAAACAGAAATAGCCTTTCATTTTCTAAACTTTGCCGGAAAAATGACAGCTGGAGCTTATAAGGATATCAGTTGTTTTTTCTATCTATCTATCTATCTATCTATCTATCTATCTATCTATCTATCTATCTATCTATCTATCTATCTATCTATCTATCTATCTATCTATCTATCTATCTATCTATCTATCTATCTATCTATCTATCTATCTATCTATCTATCTACTCTCTCACCATCTACAGTATCTACAGTATCTTCTCTTGCTCTTTTCTTATCTCTCTCTGCCTTCAATATCCCAATAATATCCCAATAATTCTTCCAATAGCGAAGAGTTTTGAGTTCCTCTAATGCCGCGTACACACGGTCGGAATTCTCGTCGGAAAAAGCTCTGATGGTTTTCCCGTCTGAATTCCGACAGAATTTTGCTCAAACTGTCTTGCCTACACACGGTCACACCAAATTCCGACAGTCAATAACACCACGACATACAACACGTTGCTTCTGAGCATGCGTCGAATTGTTTCCGAGCATGCGTCGGAATTTTGCGTGTCGGAATTGCATACACACGATCGGAAAATCCGATAGAAAGGCTTTCCGTCGGAAAAATTAAGAACAGGCTCTCAATCCAAAGTCTGTCGGAAATGCCAACAGAAAAAGGCCGATGGGCATACACACGGTCGGAAAATCCGATGAAAAGCTCCCATCGGACTGTTTCCATCGGAAATTCCGACCGTGTGTACGTGGTATAAATGTTTTAAAAGATATATTGGAGTTAACTGTCAGCTTTTATTTGTCCTAGGACTTCAGTAGGTGGTTCATAGGGAAAAGTATGAGGTGTGCCAATTTAATTCCCAGAATGGACTGTTAAAAAAAAAACATGAGCATTGTCATGGTGTAGAATCCATTAGTCTGGCCAGAGTTCTGTTCTTTTCCTCCAAACTGATTGCCGTAACCTTTTTAGGATTTCCAGGTAACGATGTTGGTTTACTGTTGTACCATGTTCTATGCATAGTTTTTTTTAAAGAAGATGCTTCACTTCAATATTTAATAATGCGTTTTGGTTCCCAAGGGACAGAGTACATGTAGGGCGTTGTCTCGTCTTCTTATGCCGCGTACACACGATCGGGATTCTCGTCAGAAAAGCCTTGGATGTTTTTTCCGACGGAATTGTGCTCAAGCTTGCAAATTCCGACCGTCAAGAACGCAGTGACGTACAACACTACGACAAGCCGCAAAAATGAAGTTCAATGCTTCAGAGCCGAAATTCCGCCAGCAAAAGTCTGATGGAGCCTACACACGGTCGCATTTTCTGATGAAAAGCTCTTATCAGTCTTTTGCTGGCCGAATTTCCGATCGTGTGTATGCGGCATTCGATGTTGTTTAAGGCTAGCTGTGAGGTAGGATAGGGCACCCCTCCTCCCTCCAAGCATTCGGCTACTTGTCTTTGTTCTGGACTGGTTTGATGGTGACAATGATGAACCATGTGTGTTGGCATGAGTCTATCGGGGGCGCACGTGATAGGGTGACAACGCAAGAATTGGAAGACGGTTGTCTTCCCATGACAGGAAGTCTCTGAATATGGATCTTTATGGCACCATCACCAAGTAACAGCTTTTAAAATGCTATTCACATGTTAAGGATTAAGCCTCGTACACACGATCTGACTTTCCAACGGGAAATGTTCGATGATAGCTGTAAATCTGACCGTGTGTACGCTCCATCGGACAATTGTTGTCAGATTTTCCGGGGACAAATGTTGGCTAGCAGGTTTTCTAATTTTCCGTGGACAAATGTGTGTTGTCGGATTTTCCGAGCGTGTGTACACAAGTCCATCAGACAAAAGTCCAATGTACAAACACGCATGCTCGGAAGCAAGGACGAGCCAGAAGCGGTCGGTCTTGTAAACTAGCGTTCGTAAAGGAGAATTAACATAAATTATGAAATTTCGAAATGCAGCACGTATTCTCTTCTTTTTTAATGGGATAATAATGAAGCTGTTTTGCTGGTGATACTGATGGAGTATTTAAAAAGAATCAAGAATTATATTATTATGCTTTATTATTTTTTGAGGCAAGTTACCATTATCCCGTAGTTTTTTATATCAAAGATACATCTATGTTGGTGTCTCTTGTCAATTTTACATTGTATTTTTTTAAATGTAACTGCCGACTCCCAAACTGTTATTTGAAGTAAAACACATAGCCAAGTATTATTCTACACAATTTTTTTTATTGTGCATTAAAAAAATAAAACAAATAAAATTAGACAAGCTATCTGCCAATAGAACTTAACCAAAAAGTGCATTCTATGCATCCAAAAATATAGAAAATATACCAAATCCAATCATTATTCAACCAAAAAAATAATGTCAAAGCGTCGGGACCCTTCGGGGTAAGACCGCGTTATATTAAGATACCTCTCAACTCAACTCAACCCCAAGGCCAATAATAAATAACACGTTATCTCCTCCAAATCCGCAACATGGCTGGTTGACGAACGGCCGTTCAGAAACTAACTGAAAAGCGTGAAATGAAAAGTGCGAAATGAAAAGTGCGAATCAACACTCTCCAAACTTCTACTAACATGAAATTAGCAGAAGGAGCCCAAAGAGTGGCGCTAAAGAGCTGAAAAACAACGTAGTACGTCACTACGTTCGTAATTGTTGGCCAACAATTGTGTGGCCGTGTGTATGCAAGACAAGTTTGGGCCAACGCCCTTCGGACAAAATTCCACGGTTTTGTTGGCAAACAATCTGATTGCGTGTACGAAGCTTAATATGAGATTTTAGTGATTAGGTTTGCATTAATGTTATCTTCTGTTGTGGTAAGCAGAAGCTCCCACATCTTCATTTACTTTTAACAAGAACCCTCAAATCTTTCCTCTAATGCAGAGCTTGTTTCTGTGCTTGGAACGAGCTTAAGGTCGGTTGCCACATGTGCAACTACTTGGCCACTTTTGTTGCAGCTTGCTAGAGACCCTCCACCGACCTACATCGAGGGTTCAGTGCTGGGGCTTCCTACTTTCCTGTTGAAAATGGAAAGCCCCTTTGGAGTAAACCCTTTCTTTTGAGAAATTTCGTTCAGTGCCGATCGTCTTCTGAAAATGCTTATTGTCTGTTATGCCAACCTGCAACCCAAACCAACCAATCACCATCCATATTCTACAATTTTACTCTATTATGCTTCTATTTTCACTGAACTGACTGTATCAGGCTGAAGTGACGTCACCCGCGGCCACTATTGTTTTACATGCTGTGTACACCCAGCCCCGGGTTACAGGTGCTATTCTTGTGAGTTTTATACGATTCTTTTTATTTAATAAATGCTATATGTATGCAGAGAGCACTATGGTTTTGCTTTATGTTTTCATGATTCGTGGTGGCACTTGAGAGAGTTTTTTTGGATTCATCTACCATACTAGCAAGGAGCCGTATCTGATTCCTGTGGATCACCATCCTACACCCCAGGGGGAAAGTGTTTTAGACCCTCTATAATCAAAGGGTCCACTCAGGGAGGTGAGCGGCCATCTAATTAGTGGTGGAGGTTTTCACGAAGTCACCTGCATGTATCCATTGTTTATTCATCACTGAAGACACCATTGGATTGTTGCATTTTATATTGCAATTTTATATGGACATTTGTGTTTATTAGTATTCTTTTTAGCGCTGCACCATTCTTTTATATGAATGGTGATCTTATGCGGCACTTTGCACAACGCTCTGACCCCTTGCACTGCTTTACTGGATTAGTCTGAAAGTTTCCAGCATTTTCTCCTTATCAGTTTGTTGGAAAGCAGAGCGCAATTTGATACTTAAATGGCCTTTTTATCTTGCATAGTTATTAACTCCTGCTGGAAACCACCTGAAATGTTGGGGAAATCCACAATGAAACCGAATCCCGTGACAGGTCTTTACCGTCACTGGGACAAAACCCTGAGAACAGGGACAGGGGACATTCCACAGAAGTAACACAATATACTGATCATTTCATACTAGAAACTGTGAGCACTGCGGACGCTCCGGCAGGGCTCTTCTCCCGGGTTTTGGTTTTCTTCTTCTTTTGTCTGGGATTTGTCAATTTCACCCATTTATCATTTAACTTACAGCTCCGTAATGTGAGTGCTTTACATATAAAGGATAATAAATATTGTATGAGAAGTCCTGCTCTCTCTTAAATTGAACCTGTGGTCCGGCAATGGATATTCAACTGTTTGCATATTCAGAATAAGTCAACTTTGGAATAGGCTCTTAGTAATCTCTGTAGCCGCAGGTACTGTGATGTAATTCATCTTCAAAGATCACAGCACAATATCTGAAGTATTTTCTGAGAGGATCAGCTCAGTCTGACCCAATCTGATGGAGAATCTAAGCCTTACTTTCCCCCTCTGAATTGTGACTCAGCTTTCCATGTTCTCTCCTTCCTCGGCCGCACTGCTCCCCAATAGTGAGTGAGCTTCCCCTGCTCCACCTTCCAACAGTGATCCAGATTCTAGATCCAGACTCTAGATTCCAGATCCAGATTCCATTGCTTCCTCTCCCAACAGTGACTCAGCTTCCTTCCCCCTCCCAACGGTGCCTCTCCTGTTCCTCTCACAGTGACCCTGCTTCCCCTGCTTCCCCTCCCAACAGTGATCCATATTTCCTTTCTTCCTCTCCCAACCATAACTCAGCTTCCCCCTCCCAACAGTGACTCAGCTCTCCTGTTCCCCTCACAAAACCTGGTTTCCCCTGCTCCCCCTTCCAACAGTGACTCAGCTTCCTTCCCCCTCCCAACAGTGCCTCTCCTGTTCCTCTCACAGTGACCCAACTTCCCCTGCTTCCCCTCCCAACAGTGATCCATATTTCCTTTCTTCCTCTCCCAACCATAACTCAGCCCCCCCCCCCCTCCCAACAGTGACTCAGCTCTCCTGTTCCCCTCACAACAGTGACCTGGCTCCCCCCCCCCCCAATAGTGACCCAGCTTCCCCAGTGAACCAACTTCCCCTGGTCTCTCTCTCAATAAGTACCCAGCTTCCCCTGCTTCCTCTCCCAACAGTGACTCAGCTCTCCGGTTCCTCTCACAACAGTGAACCAGCTTCCCCTTCTCCCCCATTTCATTTTTTACAGAAAATATAGATTTCAGAGGCAGCAGCACAATTATTGTGTGAATTTTAAAATTCACACAAATGCAACTGCCCCTATTTTGTTCTGCAGGGTCTCTGCTTTCAGGTAATATATACAATTTTTGTGGTGTTAAATCTATCTTCAGTTAAATAATCTTCAGACCTAAAATGTGCATTTTAACATGTCTCCAGCAGCAAACGGGCAAAGCTGAACCCCATACTAAACCTGTTTCTTAATATTCCCTGAATGGTAAATTATATACAAGTTAGGGAGTGCAAATCTTGAGATATGCATGTAGCTCCCCCTTGTGGCAGGTTGTTTAGCCAGTTCCTGCCGCATCACCTACAGAAAATTTTCAGTGATGGAAGGTCTGTAGACCCTTTACCGAAACTACAACTCTGGTTTACTACTCCTCTGCCTTCAGGCTACATCAGGAAACCCTTGTTTGGTAACACAAGAGGAGGCCTTAAGCTTACATTAGTTCGAAGTCTAGTCCTAGGGGGTCCTGTCGAACACATTGGCCCATGTGACATTGGGTTCCCAGCAGTGGCGTAGCTAGAACCTTCAGGGCTCCGGTGCAAGAAACCATGAAGGGCTCCCCCTGACCCCTGGCCGGGGGCCTTTCCCTCTGACCCCGATGGCGAGTTCGACCTTTGTGACCCTGGTAGTTCTGCCACTAGTGTCAGTACATTTTTTTTTTATTATTACAATAAAATATTTTTTCTTACAATTATTTTTAGGAGCCCCATTGGGGGGCTTTGGTGAAATATCAGGGGTCTAAACAGACCTCTAAAGGTTTCACCTTTGAAACAGAGAAAGGAGATTGAGGACACAGCCCTCTAGTCTTGATCTCTGCAGCCTCAGCAGCACAGAATGAATGGACAGGAATAGCTCTGTACAGAGCTTCCCGCTCATTCACAAACTGAAGCATAGTAAACACAGTTTACTATGTTTTAGTTATGAACAGACAGAGTTAGTAATTGGTACGGATCGCTGACTCTCCATTCACAAAAGGAAGGGGCTGGGGGAACCTGGGGGGGGGGGGGGCAGGGGGTGGGTTAAGAGCAAATGGGGCTGGAGAGCACAAGGGGGTGGCAGAAAGAAGCTAAATAGGAGTGGCTGCATATAGAGGAACTGGTCTCTTCCTTTTCCTCCTGCAGCCGCTGATTGCACACTTCTCCTCCTCGCCTTCCTGCTGGCAGTTAGTGGCTGCAGGAGGAAAATGGATAGATTGGTTCCACTATATGCAGCCGCCCCCACTACTCCTCCTATCCAGTCGTACGGGGGAGGGGTGGGGGCGCACAGGCCCCTGCAGCATGGGGCCGGGTTGCAATTGCAACCCCTGCGACCCCTGTAGGTACTCCCCTTGTTCCCAGGCTCCCATGCGCGTGGTACTACAGGGTGATCCTTCTTACCACCACCAGGTAGGCTGACCCTCCTCTACTGAGCCACCACCCATTCCCCGTCCAGAACTTGTCTAAAAAAGTCTTTGCTCCCCAGGAATAGGCTTGCTCTCCCTTTCCATTAGCATAAGAATAACCTCAGTCCAATTTCAACTTAAACTTTTTCTTTACCTAACAGAAAGTATATGCAACAGCTCAGTGTTCACCGTTGTCTTATTTTTAAAATGACTCCATCTTTCGTGGCTGACCCAGTCCAGGTCCATCACTTGCCCCAGGGGTTATTTATTCCAAGCCCCTCATCTCTAGAATGTCTCCAGCTCTCCTGGTGGGCTGCACTATTGCAGAGATTGAGATCCTTAGCTTACCATGAATTCAGTTTAAAAAAAAAAGTTAGAAAACCACATGCCGTTCACCAGGCAGGCAAATCACATAGCCAGCCAGGCAACAGCAATGGGCTATAAGACATGTTCTGTTGGCAATTTTGTTCCCATCCATCGTAGGAACTCTTTCACTGGGGCTGACAAACTGGGGGATCTGCACTCATGGCTATGGGATATGGCTTGTCCACACTAATTTAGCAAACAGGCTGCTCTTCCATGATTTTGGCATAGCAGACATGAAGGCCCCTGCCATGGTCAGGCTGGTCCTCTGACGAACAATAGGTAGATGCTATCTCTTTTTTTTCTATTTCCTTTTGCTGATTTTCCTCCTTAGCATACGAGGAATGAAAGCTATTTGAAAACAGGAAATATCATGGGTACGGCTGAAAAACAAAGAAAACATCTAAAGTTTCTTTTGTTGCAACGCTGGAGGAAATGGCCGTCCATTTGGCTTGCTTGGTGTGAATGTCAGATAAACAGATTTTACTTAGAAAATATCTCACAGCAGGACTCCGAAGTATCTTCGGTTGGCGGACGCAACATAAAATAGCATCAGCAGAGGAGCTGCGAAAATAATTGAAAGCATCCAGTAGAATGGGTGAGATTGTAGGTGAAGAACTGTAATATGTAGGACAATTCTAAATATTAACAACATACAAAGCCACCCGAAACTCTGTCCCCAGCTATATCACCAACCTAATCTAAAAATCTAGGTATTATCCAAACCATTAACTCTGTCCTTCCAAGAGCTCGTGCTCCCCAGCTCCCTGGACACATACTCCCACGATTACCTCCAGGACTTCTCCAGAGCCTCTCCCATCCTGTGAAAACTCCCTACCCCAATCTGTCTGACCCTTTCCTACTCTGTCCCATCCTTAAAGTGGATGTAAACCCAATGTCATCCTTTCTAAACTACTGCCATAGGCTATACATGCCTCCTGCATGTATCTTTACCTGTCAAATGTCTCCCCTCTGTCTGTTATTAGACCTGAAAAACTGCAGATTCTGTGGGTGGGTCTGTTGTCTGGAGCTCGGTGGGTGGAGTCGTGATGTCAGTAGACTCCCCGCCCACCTCTACACTCCCCTTGTCAATATGCATTTTTCTCCTGTGTATTTCTTACACTGAACTTCTGCTAACATCCAGTGAAAAGACAGGAAAGTAACAACATGACTTCAGCATGCCCAATTTTGCTGAGGTGTGGAACATCCAATCCTGGCAGAGCAGCAGAAGAAAGGAGTGGGAGGGAATTAAAAAATAAGCATGTCTCTTAGGCTAGTGCACGAGATTTGACAACGTTTTTCTCTGTTTGTCAAGATTTATCTCACTGAACAATAAAAGAGGATTGCTCAGAGCTGGATTAACTCTTTGTGGCAAGACTGGGCTCAAATGATAGGAAATTGTATACTCTACATTATGGCATTAAAAAAAAAAAATATTTCGGCTTTACATCCACTTTAAGCAATCTCTGAAAATCCACCTCTTTAGGGAAGTCTATCCTGCATTTTCCCAACAACTGGATTTTACTTTCTCCATCATCACATCCCTCACAGTTATTTCCTTTTGTATCATCAAAAAGATAAAAATATGAAACGGGACTTTGAATTAGCACCAGGATTTATATCACAATGTCATAGAGTAAAATAGAAATATTTATTGACATATACCCTTAAAAAAGCCAAAATTACCTAGACATGATAAAAACAAAAATGTAATGAGCAATTATTCAGATACACCATATCTGTAACATAAATACATCTAAATAGCAAAGAAAAAAGAGAAAATACATTTGCTATGTATGTGTATTTATGTTACAGATATCACCACTGTATCAACCCCCTGAAGAAGTTCCGACTTGTTTAGTTGAAACGCATCAGTGTTTCCTATATACATCTTGTGTTGCAGATGACTTGTACTTTACATGTGGTTTATCTGAATATACGCTCATAACTTTTTTGTTTTTATCATGTCAAGACCATTTGGTCTTTTTTAAGGATAAACTGTATATCAATAAATATTTCAATTTTACTCTATGACATTGTGATATAATTCCTGGTTCTAATTAAAAGTCCCATTTCATATTTTTATCTTTTTGATGTTACTACATAGGGATGTGACACCTGTAAATTTATATGGGGTCTGATGAAGACTTAACTAATATCATTTGTATCACTTGTCTCTCCTTTTTTAGATTGTAATCTCTAATGAACAGGGCCCTCCTAACCCTCTTGCCATGCATTGTATCGGAACTGTACTGTGTCTCTTTATTTTGTAAAGCACTGTGCAAACTGTTATAGCTATCTAAATCCTGTGTATTAAAAAATACCCCAGCATTTCATATTCCTGGTATCTGTCTGTTGTACCATTTACTTATGTTAAAAGGCATCCGGTTCTCTTTGTAATTTTTCCTTTGTATAAAATACCTGGTGATCCTGCCAGTCCCCCTGCTTTCCTATTTCAAACTAACTATGCTAGGCATGAGAGAGTCAGACCTGAGCTGACGTGCCCCCTGCACAGCCATTCATGGGGAAGATCAGTTTCCTGCTGTTTCTCCACCCCCCACCTCTCTAATCTTCTTAAGCTACATGTAAACTAGCCTACCCTGACCGAGGCCAGGGGAAAACGCAAAACGTGGCCAAATGTTTTTGCCACTTTTAGCGTTTTCTTGCGGCCGGCTGTCAAAACTTTCTTATTTACATTCAGGAGAGGAAGGTATTTAGACACATAGGGGTTGAGTTACTAAAAGCAAATAGACTGTGCGCTTTGCAGTTGCACTCTACAAGAGCAGTTTCTCCAGAGCTTAACAAATGAGCAGAAGCTCTGCAGACTTCCATCATCCAATCATGTGCAAGCAAAAATGCTTTTTTTTTTTTTTTTTATTTCCTTGCATGTGATTGGGTATTCTTTGCAAAGTGAAACTTTACCTCATTTACTAAGCTCTGGAGCAACTGCACAGCCTATTTGCCTTTAGTAAATCAACCCCAGAGGGAGGTACATGGACATATAGGGGTTGGTTTACTAAAACTGTAGAGTGCAAAATCTGGTGCAGCTGTGCATGGTAGCCAATCAGCTTCTAACTTCAGCTTGTTCAATTAGGCTTTGACCAAAAAACTGGAAGCTGATTGGTTTCTATACAGAGCTGCACCCGATTTTGCACACTCCAGTTTTAGTAAATCTCCCCCATAGGCTTTTATGGATTTGAGTCTAGGAGCTTTGGCATAAAACCTTAGGCAGCTAAGAACAGAGATCATGTCATCACTTATAAAGAAAAAAAAAAAAAAAAAGGTATTTAGAATTTTATTTTATAGATGCAGTATACACAAATGCTTGCCTCTAATTTCTATTTTATTCTGAATGGGTTGTTTTAAAAGGTAAGGGTTCACGTATTTATTTATTTTTTATAATAAAAATATTTTGGCAAAATTAATTTCACTGCAAAATTATCACTTTTGCATTCGTCCAAATTTTGCCAAAAGTGGGTGCTCTCCATTGTGCACATAAAAAAAGGAAATTTGCGTGAAAAAAATCTACTTTTTTTTTTGTGGGGTGTTTAAAATAGTTTTATTTAATTAATTAAATTTTTAAATTTTACATTTTCTTTATGTGTTTGTCTTTATTATTTGTGTACTTGCACGGTCAGTGCTCATCACAGATAAGGGTTCTGGCATGAATTTTAAGGGGGCTCTACAATTTTGTTTCTCTTTGCCATTTTGCATGTAATGCAGCAAAAGTGGCATTAAAAAAAAAAAAGAATAATAAAAAAAAAAGCTAGTAATGTACAATTCCCTGCCAGCGTCTTTTTTTTTTTTGTTGTTGTAAAATAACAGCATGGGGACCTCCTCCAAAGGTCCCCCAAAATACACAGCAGACCCTTAAGGGTTTGATTTGTATTTTGAGGGGTCCTTATGCTGTTTTTTTTTTTTTCGTACAAAGAAAACCAAGCTGGCAGGGAAATGTCTGCCAATTTAATTGGCATTTATTTTCTTTGTAAATTTTACTTTTGCTGTAGTAGCCGTAGTGCATTGTATACATCGCACATGTCGGCCACTTCACAGGGAGGTTTAGGGTATCCCCCAAGCATGTTATTAAAAGGAGCTGGTCATTTATTTTCCTAGATGAGAATCTGATATAGATGTTAATAGTGGCCCCCACACAAAAACAAAAAAAAAAAAAAAACAGTGGGATCCCTACGAAATAAATACTAGACCTCTATCCTTGATAAAAGCCTGGTATTGATGTCAAGGGGGACCCCACACGAAAAAGAAAATCGGCATAGGGTCCCCCAAAATGCAACACCAAACCCTTTGGGGCTGTATAGATTTTTAGATAAGGCGACACTGATGGGCACCGATGAGGTGGCACTGATGAGGTGGCACAGATGGCCACTGATGGTGGGCACTAATATGCAGCACTGATAGGCAGCACTGATGGGCACTGATATGCAGCACTGATGGGTACACATAGGTGGCACTGATGGGTACTAAAAGGCGGCACTGATGGGCACAAATAGGCAGTATGGATGGGCACTGATAGGTGGCACAGATGGGCATTGATAGGTGGCACGGATGGGCACTGATAGGTGGCACTGATGTACATGAATTGATGGTACTGATGGATGCCAATTAGTGCCAAACAATAATGCCTGCCAATCAGTGATGCCAATTGAGGGCACTGATTGGCATCCATTGTGGGCACTGATTGGCATCCATTGTGGTCCTTGTGGTGTCCCTGGTGGTCCAGTGTCCATCCTCGGGGGGGGGGGGGGTGGTGCACTTATAAGGTGGCACTGATGTGCATGGACTATCTTTATATATTTGTTTATATATATACTTTTCTGGAATCTTTTATTTGTTGAATTCATTTTTACTTGTATGATTTTATCTACTGCTCTAGCTATGGAATAATTAGCATCAATTACCTATTCATTTATTTATCACGTGGTTTTACCACTACCACTGGCACACAGTCACAGTCAGTTTTTTTGCACTGTACATCAATTCCACTTATTTTGTGTTTTTATACACCTATACCTAGCCAGTTTATTATGTCACATTATTTAGTGTTCCACCTTTTATTCAGGATTTATATTGCTTTATCATCGATTAATACCCGCTGTTTTCTTACATTTCGATGCATTTTTGCCTTTGATGCACTTCATTCAGTCTCCCAACCTGGATTTTGTTATTCCCCTAGCTACTTGACCTGTTGCTATTGGATTGTTCACTGTCTTTGGCCATTTAGTTTAGTTTAATTTTACTGCGCGCCACTACCTTCCTTTACTTACTGATGTACATTAATTGATGGTACTGATGGATGCCAATTAGTGCCAAACAATAATGCCTGCCAATTAGTGATGCCCATTGTGGGCACTGATTTGCATCCCTGGTGGTCCTAGTGACATCCCTGGTGGTCCTGTGTGGGCATCCTCAGGGGGGGTTGCACTGATAATCAATCAGCACAGACCCCCCCCCCCCCTGTCAGGAGAGCAGCTCTCGTCTGTCAGACGCGTTTGAGGAAAAGCCTATCAAGGGCTCTTCCTGTTTATATTGTGATCAGCCGTGATTGGACATGGCTGATCACGTGACGCTTTACCTAGCCATTTCAGCCCCGGACCAATTGGCAGCCAAAGGACCAGGCCCCTTTTTGCGATTCGGCACTGCGTCGCTTTAACTGACAATTGCGCGGTCGTGCGATGTGGCTCCCAAACAAAATTGGTGTCCTTTTTTTCCCACAAATAGAGCTTTTTTTTGGTGGTATTTGATCGCCCCTGCGGTTTTTACTTTTTGCGCTATAAACAAAAATAGAGCGACAATTTTGAAAACAATGCAATATTTTTTGCTTTTTGCTATAATAAATATCCCCAAAAAAATATATAAAAAAAATTTTTTTCCTCAGTTTAGGCCGATACGTATTCTTCTACATATTTTTGGTAAAAAAAATCGCAATTAGCGATTATTGATTGGTTTGCGCAAAAGTTATAGCGTTTACAAAATAGGGGATAGTTTTATAGCATTTTTATTAATATTTTTTTTTACTAGTAATGGCGGCGATCAGCGATTTTTATTGTGACTGCGACATTATGGCGGACACAACGGACATTTTTGACACATTTTTGGGACCATTGTCATTTATACAGCAATCAATGCTATTTAAATGGACTGATTCCTGTATAAATGACAGTTGTAGTGAAAGAGTTAACCACTAGGGGGAGGGGAGGGGTTATGGGCTGTGACGTGTGTGTGTTTTTTTACATTAGGGGGCGGGGCTGACGTCTGACGTCATTGATCGGCTTTCCCGATGACCGCGAACAGCCGATCAATGACAGGCAGAGTAGGAAGCGCGGGAAGAGGATTGTTTACACAGACCTCTCCCCATTCTTCAGCTCTGTGACCCGATCGTGGGACACCAGCGGCGATCGGGTCCCGCGGCTGGGGTCACGGAGCTCCCGACCGGGTCGCAAGCGCGCCGCGCGCGACCCACGGGCAGGCAATTAAAGGGCCACGTACAGGTACGTGATTTTGCCTGCCCGTGCCATTCTGCCGCAGTATATCTGCGTGAGGCGGTCGGGAAGCGGCTAGATCGGAGTTGCGGTGTATCAGACTGACAAACCGCAACAACGATCGCCGCGATGGGCACCCCCGGGGGCATGCAGTGGCTTGATTAACCGGTGACGTCATATGACGTCCGGTCAGGATATCGCAACCACTTTGCCAACGTCATATTGATATATGGCGGGCGCAAAGTGGTTAAAGTTACTTGTTCTAAACTTATTTTTTAATTTCTTCAGTTGCTTCCTGGTTTCTGGCCTAGGCCAAAATGATGTTATACATCCCAGGAGTCTTTACGAGGGAAGGAGGGGCTTTCCCAGCTAAGCACACCCTCCTGTATGCATGCCTGAGCTAAGGGCAGATGGATTCCAGGAAGTACAGGCTACATGAATCATCTGCCCTTACTCAAGATGGTTACAGCTAGAATGCTGGGGATTTCCCATCAAAATAAAGCATGGAGACTTGGGTAGATGGGTGAGTTTGCTTTGAATATTAAAAATGAATAGCAGTTTGTGGTGCTCAGATACAGTTTTGTCCGGCTTTAAAACAAGTGAAAAGAAAAAGAAACTTTCCAAGTGCAAAATCAAACAAAAGCACTCCATAAAGGGCGTACGATAAACAAAGGAAAAAAAATGATAAACATGAGTTTCATTGTGAGTACAACATACTGTAATGAATAACGTCCCCCTTCTTATTTATCTCTTGGATCACATCCAGGTCAAAGAACAAATAAACAAAATGAAAATAACTGACATTTTTTTAGTTATGACTATTTACAGCCAGCAAATATTTTGAGTTTTGATTGTATTGTTTTTCTTGAAATAAATTTTGATGACTTTTTCACATTCTACAACATATAATTCTCACCCGGGAGCTTCCGGAACACTCCAGAGGTTGTTAGGGGTTCAAGTAGCAACCTCCGGAGTGTTCCAGAAGCTCCTGGCTGAGAATGCCCCCCCCCCCAATCTGATGGTGCCCGTATGGTTCTGGGTTCAATGCTGCAAGGCCCCATGTACCTTCGTGGCCATTCATTAGTAATGCAAGCAAAAAACATGTTCTTACAAGGGCAAAAATGAAAGAGAGGAAAGGTACATGAGATTCTTTGCCACATTTGACACACATAGGGCAGCTCATTGAAATGAATGGACTGCCCTACTCAAGAAGCAAATAAATTCACAAGTGATGGATCACTACAATAGTGTGATTGGGACCTAAGGGTGGCATTCTTAGCACTGATCATCACTGCAATGCCCCGTACACACGGTTGGAAATTCCGACCACAAAATCCATCGGATTTTTTCAGACGGATTTTGTCAGACACTGGTGTTGCATACACACGGTCGGACAAAGTTGTCGGAAAATCCGATCATTCTGAACGTGGTGACGTTCGTTGCGTATGATGGAACTACGTAGAGGCTATTAGCCAATAGCTTTGGTCTCCTAATTTGATCTGAGCATGCGTGGCACTTTGTCCGTTGGAATTCTCTACACACGATTGGAAAAAGTCTGATCGGATTTTGTTGTAGGGAAATTCGAGAGCAGGATCTCAAATTTTTTCCGACGGAAAAAGTCCGATGGAGCCCACACACGGTCGGATTTTCCGACAACATGGTCCGATCGGACATTTTCCGTCGAAATTTCCGACCGTGTGTACGGGCATAAGAAGTGGAATCTTTCCCCTGACTGCCAATGTAAGGAACATCCCCCCCCCAGCCGCTAATGTAAGGGAGTAATTTCTTCCACTGATCACCAATGTAAGGAGCATTCTTCCTACTGACCACCAATGTGATGAAAAACTTTCCCACTGACCACCAATGTAAGGAACATTCTTCTCACTGACCACCAATGTAAGGAGCATTCTTCCCACTGACCACCAACGTAAGAAGCATTCTTCCCACTGACCACCAATGTGGTGAACATTCTTCCCACTGACCACCAATGTGGTGAACATTCTTCCCACTGACCATCAATGTAAAGGGCATTCTTCCCACTGAAGATCAAAATAAGGAGCATTCTTCCCACTAATCACCAATGTATGGGGCATTCTTCCAATTGTCCACCAGTGTAAGGGGCATTTTTCCCACTAGCCACTAACGTAGGGGCATTTATTCTACTGACCACCAATGTAAGAGGCATTCTTTCTGCTGATGTCCAATGTAAGGAACATTCTTCGCACTGACCTATAATGTAAGGAGTGTTCTTTCTGCTGATTACCTATTAATGCAGCCCATTGAAATGAATGTGATGCCACCCCAAAATGCAGAAAATTGGACATGACCTTTTTTTTAGTAATGCAACACACTACCATGCGTTGGCATGCTCTACAACACAGAAGCGTTTCCTTATACTCTTGTAATGGGGGAGAATCATTAAAGCACGGCACTGCTATGTCTATGTACAGCTAATTTATATTTCATTGCAAACTAAACCTATAAACATAATAATAGGTTTATCTTCATCAATTATCTCTTTGACGTTGATATAAAAAAAAAAAAAAAAATACACACTGCAGATTTCCCCCCCCCGAAGACACGATGGATCAGGTGACGTGTCAGGTTGGCAATTGAATGAAGTGATTCATCCCATCTAATCATTTAGGAAATAAAACCCTCCATTCATATACGCTTTAATATGTTAATGATGTTTTAAAAGCTGTTTTACATTTTTTTTTTTAAAAGATCAATAAGTCTTCCCTTTCAACATTTTGAGATGGGAATGAGGGACACCTCCTATGAAATGTATGTAGGCATAGGACATGCCCCCTGCCACGCCCCTTTAAAGGAGAAGTAACCAAAAAAACGAATTTAATTAAACCCACAAGTGCTTGTTTTTAACACTACTATTCCTTTATATTGGCTGAAAGGTTTAGCGCTGGGAAACACTTTTTGAAAGATAAAAAGTGCATTTTATATACAACTATATAGATCAGACCAAAATGAGGGACAAATGAGGAAGGATGAGGGACTTTGCTCCAAATCAGGGACAGTCCCTCAAAATCAGGGACAGTTAGGAGGTATGCATCACTGCTGGGCATTGTTGGGGCATTACTGATGGTCAATGCCCTGATTATCTGTACAGGTCTCCCCTGTGAGGAGATGCCGTTGACCGGCTCTCCTCTCCTCACACGCTGTCAGTGTGAGGCGAGGAGAACTGATAAGCGGCATTTCCTTGTTTACATGTAATCATAATCAGCTGTGATTGGACACAGCTGATCACATGGGTAAAAAGCCTCCTCATCGGCTCTTTATCGAGATTGGGGTTGCTCCATGTCCCAGGGACACAGAACAACCCCCCCCCCCCCCCCCCCATGGGCACGCAAGCATGGTGAGAATGGGGCAACGTCATATGACGCCGTACCAGAACAAGAGAGCCACCCCACTGCCGTCATTAGTCTATACAGCAGGCGGGAGATGGTTAAATGAATACCTGGTAATCCTGGCATGAAAGGCTAACTAAGCTGAGTATTTTCCCATTACTGGTAGTAAAGGCTTTAAAACAAACAAACAAACCCTGCAAGGTAAAGGCATAATGTGCTAGTATGCATCACATACTAGCACATAATAAAAGTCTTACCTTGAAACGAATCCCTCCAGTGTCACCGCTGCAGAGGCTTCCATCTCCCCCCCGGTCTTCCTCCTGGGTTCACGGGCTGCTGCTGCTTGAATGGCCAAGTGGTGGTTGAAGTCATTCCTGAGCATGCACACAGGAGTCACGGCCGTGGCACACAGCTCTGAAGGAACGGCACCGGTATGCTGTTGCTTCAGAGCGCATGCGCCGTGACGTCACCAGCTGCTGCTCCCTAGAATACCTCCTAAACAGTGAATGTTTAGGAGATATTGATTTAACTTACAGGTAAGCTTTATTATAAACAAAAAAAGAGCGACAATTTTGAAAAAAAAAGCAATATTTTTTACTTTTTGCTATAATAAATATCCCCCAAAAATATATTAAAATTTTTTTTTTCTCAGTTTAGGCCGATACATATTCTACTACATATTTTTGGTAAAAAAAATCGAGATAAGCGTTTATTGATTGGTTTGCGCAAAAGTTATAGCGTCTACAAAATAGTGGATAGTTTTATGGCATTTTTATTAATATTTTTTTTTTTTTACTAGTAATGGCGGCGATCATCGATTTTTATCATGACTGCGATATTATGGCGGGCAGATCGGACTCTTTTGCTGCGATTTTGGGACCATTCACATTTATACAGCGATCAGTGCAATTAAAAATGCATTGATTACTGTGTAAATGTGACTGGCAGTGAAGGGGTTAACCAGGAGGGGGTGCTGCAGGGGTTAAGTGTGTCCTAGGGAGTGATTCTAACTGTGGGGGGGGGGGGCTACGTGTGACACGACACTGATCACCACTCCCGATCACAGGGAGCTGTGATCAGTGTCAGTGTCACTAGGCAGAACTGGGAAATGCTTGTTT
This sequence comes from Lithobates sylvaticus, assembly GCA_028564925.1. Lineage (NCBI taxonomy): Eukaryota > Metazoa > Chordata > Amphibia > Anura > Ranidae > Lithobates > Lithobates sylvaticus. The sequence goes on along the minus strand of CM053027.1, from coordinate 599,832,357 downwards.
AGATCGGCATTTTCCTGTTCTTCCTCTCCGTGAGACGATCGCGGGTATCCCCACGGACATCGAGTCCGCGGGACCCGCGATCACACTCATGGAACTTGCCACTTCTTAAAGGGCGTGATTCTGCGTGAAGCGGTCGGCAAGCGGTTAAGGTGAAACAGTTAAAAGTGAAAATTCCCTCTGATTCCCACTGTATTGTGACTGTACTGTCTGCCCTCATATTGTAAAGTGCAGCGCAAACTGTTGGCACTATTTCAGTCCTTTATAATAATAATAATTCACTTTGGAGAGAAAAAAAACAGCCATGTGCAAGGGAAAAAAAAGAAAAACCAAGAGGATTTTTGCTCACACGTGATTGGATGATTGAAGTCAGCACAAGCTTTCAAAAAGAAAATCCACGTACAAGCAAAATGTGTTAATTTTGTATTGTCCATGCACATAATTGGGTATTCTTTACAAAGTGAATTTTCACTTTATTTCACTGAGATAAGTAAAAATTCACAAAAAAAAAAAGAAACCTTTAGTAAATCAACTCCAGTATACTCTAATGCAAAACCTCAGCCACAAATAAAATGATCAAAATAAATAAATAACAGGTCCAGCTTTTGCTGTGTTCTGTCACCAATAGTCCGGCTATCATTAAGTGTCCGCCCTGTACTGCGCATGCGCAGTACGGAGCAGAAGGAGTTTCGGAAAATCTCTGAAGATGAACGGCGCCTGCGCCGTGAGTCGAGGTGTAAGCCCCACCATCCATGCGCTCGGCTTTTTTTTATTCTAACTCTATGCCCACTTGGATGGTGGGGATTGAACCTGGACTCACGGCGCAGGCGCCGTTCATCTTCGGCTATTTTTGGAATCTAGTTGTCCTGTGTACTGCGCAAGCGCAGTACACAGCGGACAGTTTCGGATGGGGGACATAATATGATAGGACAGCGGCAATCCTCAGCTTCAATCCTGAGATTTCAATAGCAGTACATTTTCTTGACACTAGATGTCCTCAGTCTGATGACCAGCATTCATCCACTTTCTCTGAGCCCAGATCCATTTCCAGGACCCAACTTAAGCCTGTGACTGGGCAGTGAAAGGGCAAGCAACACAGCGATAGGCTCAGCTCTCTGTCACTGTGCTCTCCTCCTATCAGCGTGCTTCTTGTCAGCACATGAGCTGATTGGTTTCTTTTGCTGCTTTTCCCTCTTACACTCCAGCCCCGCTGTATAAGCTAATAGAAATGTGCACAATAGAAAAATTTGTTTAGTTTCGTTTCGTTTCTGTTCGTTTACGTTGATTCGTAACGATTCGTAAATTCGTAAGTCCTCGGTGTTCGTATTCGTAACGTTTCTTAATTTCGTAAGTTATTTTTTCGTTGATTCGTTTTTCCGTTTAATTTTCGTTTATTCTAAATTCGGACGCATTCGTATTTTCGTAGATTTAGTTACATTCGTACTTTCGTAAGATTGATTTATTCGTACTTTCGTAAAATTGTTTTCGTAGATTCGTAATCGGAGCATAATTCATAATTTTATGTAATGTGTATGCTATTATTACATTGTAAGAGACACGGAAAATGACGAATCGAAAAAAAAAGTTACGAATGTACGAATTTTTTTTCGTTCAATCCATTCGAAGCACGTTAAGGAGCGCCATTGTAAGAGACACGGAAAATTACGAATCGAAAAAAAAAAAAAAAGTTACGAATGTACGAATTTTTTTTCGTTCAATCCATTCGAAGCACGTTAAGCAGCGCCATTGTAAGAGACACGAAAAATTACGAATCGAAAAAAAAAAAAAAAAAGTTACCAATGTACAATTTTTTCGTTCAATCTATTCGAAGCACGTTAAGCAGCGCCATTGTAAGAGACACAGAAAATTACGAATCGAAAAAAAAAAAGTTACGAACGTACGGATTTTTTCGTTCAATCCATTCGAAGCACGTTAAGCAGCGCAATTGTAAGGGACACGGAAAATTACCAAGTCAACAAAAAAAAAGTTAAGAATGTACAAATTTTTTCGTTCATTTCGATTTTCGTTGTTCCTGTTTTCGTTTTTCGGTTTTTCTTCTTTCGTAGTTTCGTTGTTTCTAATTTGGTTATTTCGGATTTTCGTTGTTTTTCGTATTCGTTCGATTCGATAATTCGTTATTCGTTAAAATTTTTAGCGAATCATTCGAATATAACGAATTTTAACGGAAATCGAAAAAAAACTAAAAGAATTGCACATGTCTATAAGCTAACACTAGGTAAAATTCAGATACTTACGCTGCTTGTAACTTAAAAAAAAAAAAAATAGTTTCAATGATGAATTAATGATTACAGAGCTGCAATAATGCGTTTACAGTTCAGGATCGATTTTCAAATAATAAAACGGTCGGTCTATACTTCTTTTCTTGGCTTGTATTGTAATAACATTGCAAAACTCTGATCTCTGTCTTGTTTGTTTTTCCCAAAACAGAGCCATGCTCCATTATCTCATCGTGTTACTGGCAGTGGTGAAGCAAGGCACCCCAAGCCACCGCGCCATAGAGGAAACTCCTTGTGTAACGGTATGACATAGATTACTATAGGCGAGCATTCTGAGTTCAGATCCTCAAGTATTTATTTGTCCTTTGTTCTTTTCATTAAACACATAATCCATATTCTCTGCATCCAGGCTAAAATATGTATTATTTTCACACACAAAACACTTCTGTAATGTTAGTCTGCAGTTAGTGGGCCTTATATACTTTAGGAATAGACACAGATTCTTTGATGTATCCGCAAAATGGACCTGCAAGACATAATCCTACGTTATTTTTTTATATGTTTTATTGCTGCTCTCATGCACAACTAAGACAGCACATATACAGTGTACCCTCTAACAAATGAGGTTTGCTAAGCAACATATACACCAGCATCTGCAAATACGCCAGCACCTGAGACACTCGTAAACACCTCGGAGACGCTCTGAGACACTCGGGAACGGAGTGTTTCCAAGTGGCTCAGAGCGGTTCCGAATGTGTCTCCAAACGTCACCGGCGCCCCCGCACCTCTGGCCAAATGCTGTACTGCATACCCCAGAGGCGTGAATCCTGCTTGCCTTGCGAGACAATTCATAATTAAAGCGGTTGTATACCCATTTAAAATAATTTTTTTTTGTTAACTACCTGCAAGACAAAGTCATAATGAGCTAGTATGACTAGCATACTAGCTCATTATGCATCACTTACCTTAGATCGGGGCCCCCGACGCCGTGTTCTTCTCCCCTCCGGCCGCATCCATCTCTAAACAGATACCCTTCCGGGTATCGCCGCTCCGGCCAATCACAGCGCCGCTGCGACGCTGTGATTGGCCAGAGCGGCGAGGACGTCGCTCCGCGCATGCGCGCGGGGACACTTCAACTGCGGTGAGCCGCAGTTGTGAATGGGGATTAACCCTGTAAATGCACCGTTGTCTACGGCGCGCAAGCGCCGTAGACAACGTTGTAAAACGTTCTTTTCAAATATCTCCTAAACCGTGCAGGTTTGAGATATTTCTTGCACCTACTGGTAAGCCTTAATCCAGGCTTACCTGTAGGTGCAAGTTGAATTTTAGGGTATACAACCACTTTAAAAAAAACCAAAAAAAAACAGCTCGTATTGCCAACAGCTCATAAACCGTGTTACTCGCAATCCGAGGTTTTACTGTATGTGCCATTGTCCATAATCTTGCTGAATTTGAAACTCCATTCATCCCCTACACACCACCTAAAATATTAACCATTTTCCGACCACTGCAGGCCCATATACGTCGGCACAATGGCAGCGGTGGGCAAATGGGTGTACCTGTACGTCCCCTTTAATTGGCGGGGCTAGCGGGCACCCTCCGCGTAAATGGTGACCATGCCCGCGAGACCCGTGGACTTGTTGTCCACCGGTGTCCCGGCGATCGTGTCACGGAGCCGCAGAATGGGGAGGTGCCTATGTAAACAAAGAATTTCCCCGTTCTGTCTAGTGATATGACAGAGATCACGGCTCCCTGTGATCAGGAGCAGGGATCGCTGTCATTTCAGTGGTAGCCCCTCCCCCTACAGTTAGAATCACTCCCTAGGACACACTTAACCCCTTGATCGCCACCTAGTGTTTAACCCCTTCCTTGCCAGTGTCATTTACAGGCATACCCCACTTTTAAGTACACAATGGGGTTTATTTACTAAAGCTGCAAAGTGCAAAATCAGGCTCACTTCTGCATAGAAACCAATGAGCTTCCAGGTTTTATTACCAAAGCTTAATTGAACAAGCTGGGGTTAGAAGCTCATTGGTTTCTATGCAGAAGTGAGCCTGATTTTGCACTTTGCAGCTTTAGTAAATAAATCCCATTGTGTACTTAAAGGGGTTGTATACCCTCAATTACAACTTGTACCTACAGGTAAGCCTAGATTAAGGCTTACCTGTAGGTACAAGAAATATCTCCTAAACCTGCACGGTTTAGGAGATATTTGCACAGAACGTTTTACAACGTTGTCTACGGCGCATGCGCGCCGTAGACAATGGTGCATTTACAGGGTTAATCCCTATTCATTACTACGGCTCGCCACAGTTGAAGTGTCCCGCGCGCATGCGTGGAGCGACGTCTTCGCTGCTCTGGCCAATCACAGCGCCGCAGCGGCGCTGTTATTGGCCAGAGCGGCTGTGACGGACCTCGTACCCAAGATGTCCGCCGTAAAAGCTTCCTCTGTTCGGTACCACACAATCCAAGACCCCTTAGCTCACCCAGTCACCAGACAACACCAGTGTAGGGTACATCAGGAATTAACTTTTATTTGACACATATATACAGCCAGATGACTAAGACCTAACTTAATTAGCATGAGCTAATTATCTTAATCAACACTGGACTCCTTCATTCAATTGCAGGGTTAATTAGCACACACAACAATAGGTGAAACACTCCTACAAGCCAGACTATACTCATTTACACAACAGACAGGCTGGCTGGAGTTCATGACATTAGCATCTGACAGCTTGTGTCCCAACAGTGTCATTCAGTGTATTGCTAATATGCCAAATACATATACAGATTCTATGTGTATTGGGAGGCCAGCATGGACCTGAATCCAAGTAACACCAGCTCAGGGGTCCCAGGCTTGCAGCTCAAAGAGCACCATTCCCCAAATGCCAGGGCCCATAATCACAAGGTAATAGGCTCGCATTCAGTCCCCTCCAACAGCCTGTGCCCCGGCTAGGTCTGTCATAGCGGCGATACCCGGAAGAGAGATGGCTGCGGCTGGAGGGGGAGAAGAGGACGGCGTCGGGGGCCACGATCTAAGGTAAGTGATGCATAATGAGCTAGTATGCTAGTCATACTAGCTCATTATGACTTTGTCTTGCAGGTAGTTTAAAAAAAAAAAATTGCAAAAACGGGTATACAACCGCTTTAAAAGTGGGATATGCCTGTATACAGTAATCAGTGCATTTTTATAGCACTGATCGCTGTATAAATGACAATGGTCCCAAAATAGTGTCAAAAGTGTCCGATGTGTCCGCCATAATGTAGCAATCATGATAAAAATCGCAGATCGCTGCCATTACTAATAAAAAAAAAAATTATAATAAAATGCCATAAAACTATCCCCTATTTTGTAGACGCTATAACTTTGTGCAAACCAATCAATATACGCTTATTGCGATTTTTTTTTTTACCAAAAATATGTAGAAGAATATGTATCGGCCTAAACTGAGGAAAAATAATATATTTTTTTATATATTTCTGGGGGGTATTTATTATAGCAAAAGGTAAAAAATATAGCTTTTTTTCAAAATTGTTGCTCTTTTTTTGTTTATAGCGCAAAAAAATAAAAACCGCAGAGGTGATCAAATACCACCAAAAGAAAGCTCTATTTGTGGGAAAAAAATGATGTCAACTTTGTTTGGGTGCAACGTCGCACGACCGCGCAATTGTCAGTTAAAGCGACGCAGTGCCGAATCGCAAAAAGTGCTCTGGTCAGGGAGGGGGTAAAATCTTCCGTGGCTGAAGCGGGTAAAGTTTACAAATGAGGGACGGACAAAGCGAAGCAAGGGGGGGGGGATACAAAGCCGAGAAGCAATTTCTGTCTGAGAGAATTTTAACATTTAATAATACATTTTAATATATTAATATGAATATTAATTTGAATATATTATTATTATTATTATTATTATTTATATAATTTCTTTAATATTTAATTATTTTAATATATAATATATATATTTGAATATATATTATTATTAATATTTATATTTTTATATATATATTATATATATATTATTATTATTAATAATTATATATTAATTTGAATTTATTATTATTAAAATTAGTAGCAGTATTATATATCATTATACTGTAATGATGATTATTATAATTATTATTATAATTATTATTTTAATTAATAAATAAAAAATAGATTAATGTAAGAGGGTCTTACAGTTTAGAGTGAACCACGCATGCTATACAGGACCTAAATCTGTCTGCTCCTAAAAAAAAAGAGATTTTGCACTTTGATATACATTTTTTATTTTTTTTTTATCCTTTTTATTGACTAGAGTTTCTGTTTAAGACACAGATTGATAATATAAACCATGCTTCAGTCAGTTCATTGTCAGCACAGTGGGAAATTCGTTGTGTGATTTATTCCAAGGCACACTATCATTTATATGGGTTTCCCTCAGGGGGACAGTTATATAGCATAGAAACTGACTGGTTACTGATCTATGGCAACTGAATTATGAATAGAATATAAATGTGCTATTGTAACAAGGGCTTGGGATCTGATACTGAAACCTGTTCACTATTAATACTAATACTATTATTCCACATAAATTATATAAAAAAAAAAAAAAGGTTCCCAGGTAGGGTTAATAAATTAACGAGGACCTCCAGTCTAAAGGAAAAAAATAATGTTTCTATAGTTTCCATAGGCAGCGCTTAGAACTTAAAGTGATTGTAAATGATCACCTTGTAAAACAACCCATTCAGTTAAAAAAAAAAAGAAATGAAAGTCAAAACATAAAAAAAAAAAAATGATAAAGAATTTTTTTTCCCTTTTTTTTTAAGTTATCACATTCCCTCTGTTCTCAGCTGCATAAGACTGGATTCACACCTATGGCATTTTTAGTAGACATGTGCAATTAGTTTCGTTTTTTTTCGTTATTTTCGTTCGTTCGTTTTCGTACGAATGAACGAACGATTCGCTAAAAATTTTAACGAATCCGAAAATAACGAAAATCCGAAAAAAACAAATTAGAAACAACGAATGTACGAATGAAGAAAATCTGAAAAACGAAAACAGGAACAACGAAAATGAAAATGAACGAAAAAATTCGTACATTCGTAACTTTTTTTTTTTTGTTGAATTGGTAATTTTCCGTGTCCCTTACAATGGCGCTGCTTAACGTGAATAGATTGAACAAAAAAAAATTCGTACATTCGTAACTTTTTTTTTTCGATTCGTAATTTTCCGTGTCTCTTACAATGGCTTTGCTTAACGTGCTTCGAATGGATTGAACAAAAAGAATCGTACATTCGTAAAAAAAAATTTTCGAACCGTAATTTTCCGTGTCTCTTACAATGGCGCTGCTTAACGTGCTTTGAATGGATTGAACGAAAAAATTCGTACATTCGTAACTTTTTTTTTTCGATTCGTAATTTTCCGTGTCTCTTACAATGGCTTTGCTTAACGTGCTTCGAATGGATTGAACGAAAAGAATTTGTACATTCGTAACTTTTTTTTTTTCGATTTTCCGTGTCTCTTAAATTTCCGTGTCTCTTAAAATGTAATAATACATACACATTACATAAAATTATGAATTATGCTCCGATTACGAATCTACGAATGTTACGAATGTACGAATAAATACGAATGCGTCCGAATTTCGAATAAACGAATAAACGAAAATGAAACTAACGGAAAAACGAATCAACGAAAAATAACTCTTACGAATGTACGAATCGTTACGAATACGAACACCGACGACTTACGAATTTTTTGTTGTGCACATGTCTAATTTTTAGTGCTTTTTGCATTTTGCAGATTTGTACTACAGTACAGTCCATTTACCATGGTTTCCTATGGAACACGTTCTGTAGTACAAATCTGCAAAATGCAAAAAGCACTAAAAAATGCCATAGGTGTGAATCCAGTCTTAGAGCTGGGGGGAGGAGGAGCAGCAGCACACTGAGCTTCCCAGTGAATGGCTGGGGGGGGGGGGGTGTCAGGGGGGGGGGGTGTCAGGACTTAGAGTTGCTGCCTGAGATGACACTCCGAGGGCGGAGCCGTTTAAAACAATCGGTGCCTGGCTGGGCATTTTCCCGCTGCACCATGCAGCTCAAAGTGCAGTGCACTCAGAGAGGGGTCCACTCCCCGCACTGCCTGCAAAGAACGGCCAGGCTGAGAGGATTATCCTCTCCCCTTCACTGAGAAGCATGAGAGCAGAAGTGAGATCACCTGGTGCTGCACAAGGAGGTCAAGGATGGCTTTGATCTTCAGATGGTTCCTCGGGCCTGACACTTTACCCTCCTGGATAACTATGCCCTTTCCAGGTCACAGAAGCTCTGTAACACCTCCTGTACTGTGACCCCTGTACGCGTGGCCCACCTGTTACTGTCCCCCCCTGTTTACTGCCCCCCCCACCCCAGTTACTGTACCCCCCCCTGTACTGTACCCCCCCTGCTACTGTACCTCCCCGTGTACTATGTCCCTCCAGTATACCATGTTCCAGTATTGTTCCCCCCCTGCCTCATTGTACTGTGCCCCCTACATGTTCCCTCCCGACATGCCCCATACTGTGTTAAAAAAATACCTAAATAAAAAGGGCCACCTGTGAGAGATATTTATGACAAGGGGAGCAGGTGTGTACACGGAGGGGGGTGGCTCTAAAAAAAGGTGTGGGAGCAGGTACTCATTATCAGTACACCATCCTTCTCCCCATTCTACTGCAACCAAGTATAGTGTCAACACTGGACATGTGGCTTTGTTAAAGGATAGCAGGAGCTTCTCACTATACCCATAATGAATTGGCCTTTATCGCACCCAACATCTTCTACAGCGCAGTACAAGGGACATTTGTCTCCTTCCAGCAACACTATCAATGCAGAGACATTTTTTTTTTTTGGTGACACCCCACATATGCAGTTGAAGTTCTACCTAAAGACCCTGTCCACCCATTACTGTATGCGTCCGAATTTCGAATAAACGAATGAAAAACGAATCAACGAAAAATAACTCTTAGGAGGGGAGAGAAAACGAACCCCCCCTTGTACGAATCGTTACGAATACGAACACGAAAATCCTGGGAACTTTGCTTAGAGAATTCAGGGCAATTCTGTAGGAGGATGTAAGGGTGTCACGACGACTTACAGAGTGCCCCAACCACCAATTTTTTGTGGTTGTGCACATGTCATATTAACCCCCTAACTCCTCTCCTGTACATTTTTAGTGCTTTTTGCACATATTTTGCAGATTTGTACTACAGTACAGTCCATTTACCATGGTTTCCTATGGAACACGTTCTGTAGTGCAAATCTGCAAAATGCAAAAAGCACTAAAAATGCCATAGGTGTGAATCCAGTCTTAGAGCTGGGGGTGGCAGCCCCAGAGCTTTATATAAACACAGGGTTACATTGGGGGAGGAGACAGAGCACTCGCAGCACACTGAGAGATACTTCATCTGTCCTGTATATTCCCAGTTGTCAGGAATGGCTGTGCTAGGAGGCCCCCCCCCCCCCCCCCCCCCCCCCCCCCCCGTCAGGACAAGTCTCATCATTGGAGGAGAGCGGGCTGGGTTCCCAGCATAGCAAGAGAACTGACCACGCTGTGCTTTCCTGCTTAGTGTGGCCAGTATTTAATAGGAAAGCAAGGGGACTGGCAGAAACACCAGGGAGTTCACATAAAGGAAGCAATACAAAGAGAACAGGATACTTTCTCCTACAAGTACATGCTACAGCAGCCACATATCAGGAATATGAAGTGTTGGGGTAACAAACGCTTTAGTATACAGCTTGTTTTTAATACTGTAACGCAAACAATTACCTGTTCATAAAGGGGGGTAAATCTTCCGGGGGTCAAGGGGTTAAATTAATTGGAAATGCACTGGACATCTAAAGCTAAACAGGTGTAAATATAGAGAGTCAGGGGTCATTGTAGTAGATATCCACTTGAGCTCCAGGCCTTTTTCTGACACTTTTAAAAATCAGTATTTGTTTGTGAGAAAATTAGTTAGAACCCCCAAAACATTATATATATATATATATATATATATTTTTTTTTTTTTTAGTTTAAGCAGTGGCCCTATAGAATACATATTTTGCTTTTTGGAAAAATGCAGTTTTTTCAATTTTAATGCAAAAAAAAACACAATACATATATAAAATATAAAAGATGAGTAAACGCTTTAAAATTGCTCATGCCACGGTTACAAATCACGTACATTTTAATATCCATAGGCGACGCTTTAAAAGCCTTTATAGGTTACCACTAGATATACACAGGAGGTCTGGTGCTAGAAATATTGCCAATGATCTGACGTTCGCAGTGATACCTCATATGTGTGGGACAACGGCTGTTTGCATGCATTCAGGACGGGCGCGTGTGCGTTGTCCTATGCCTGTAAGCACGGGGGACAGGGGCACTTTAATTTTTTTTTTAGGTTTTTTTTACACTGTCGCTTTAAATGTTTTTTTATCACTTTTATTGCTTGTAAACATCCCTTATGACAGCAAAAGGCATGTGACAGGTCCTCTTTATGGAGAGATCTTGGGTCTATAAGATCTCAAATCCCTCCTCTGCCCAGAATCGGGTTTGAAACCCGTTTTCCTACTAGCCGAAAAGAGAAGACTCTCGATGGCCACCGAGCAGGTGAAGCTGTCGGTGATGGAGAGCAGTAGAATGGGAGGCCGCCAAGCAGGGGAAGCCGTCGGTGATGGAGAGCAGTAGAATGGGAGGTCACCGAGCAGGGGAAGCCATTGGTGATGGAGAGCAGGAGCATGGGAGGCCGCCGAACAGGGGAAGCCGTCGGTGATGCAGAGCAGGAGAACGGGAGGCCGCCGAGCAAGGGAAGCCATCGGTGATGGAGAGCAGGAGAACGGGAGGCCGCCGAGCAGGGGAAGCCGTCGGTGATGGAGAGCAGGAGAATGGGAGGCTGCAGAGCAGGGGAAGCCGTCGTGATGGAGAACACGAGAATGGGAGGCCACCGAGCAGGGGAAGCCATCGGTGATGGAGAGCAGGAGAATGGGAGGCTGCAGAGCAGGGGAAACCGTCGGTGATGGAGAGCAGGAGAATGGGAGGCTGCAGAGCAGGGGAAGCCGTCGGTGATGGAGAACACGAGAATGGGAGGCCACCGAGCAGGGGAAGCCATCGGTAAAGGAGAAAAGGAGAATGGGAGGCCGCTGAGCAGGGGAAGCGTCGGTGATGGAGAGCAGGAGAGCGGGAGAAGCCGTCGGTGATGGAGAGCAGGATAAAGGGAGGCCACCGAGCAGGGGAAGCCGTCGGTGATGGAGAGCAGGATAACGGGAGGCCGCAGAGCAGGGGAAGCCGTCGGTGATGGAGAGCAGGATAACGGGAGGCCGCAGAGCAGGGGAAGCCGTCGGTGATGGAGAGCAGGATAACGGGAGGCCACCGAGCAGGGGAAGCCGTCGGTGATGGAGAGCAGAATAACGGGAGGCCGCAGAGCAGGGGAAGCCATCGGTGATGGAGAGCAGGATAACGGGAGGCCACCGAGCAGGGGAAGCCATCGGTGATGGAGAGCAGTAGAACGGGAGGCCGCAGAGCAGGGGAAGCCATCGGTGATGGAGAGCAGTAGAACGGGAGGCCGCAGAGCAGGGGAAGCCATCGGTGATGGAGAGCAGTAGAACGGGAGGCCACGAGCAGGGGAAGCCATTGGTGATGGAGAGCAGGAGAATGGGAGGCCACGCCGAGAAGGGTGAAGCAGCCGGTGATGGGGTAAATGCTAACGACCGACCAACGGAGAGGGGAGAGGATGGCATACTGTTTGGCCAGCCGCCACTGACCGCTATGATGCCTGCAGCTGGCATCATCCCGGTACGACCACTTGAAGTCTAGCCATCTACGGGTTCATCGCTGATCGTCAAGTGGAAATAAATGAGGGGATCAAAGTTGCAATGAAAGTCTTGCAGCTTTTGCGATTCAGACTTGGCTCCATTCCACAGAAGAACATCTTGGAAAAAGCTAAATATCATATTTTTTTCCTTTTTCCCTAGCATGTACGCAGTTGTACTGGCAAGCCTTTATTTTAATAGTATTATTTTAATGACAGAAGTCGTCCCAACCCCTTTAAGCTCATCTTGCAGTAAGTTTGACGTGAGCAGGGGAGAAGCTGGGCAGAACATATCCATTCATATCTGCGGCGACCTCTCGATGAGAATCTCCGAGCGGAGAAAGTCGGGGCAGATAACAATACGCTTGACCGGTGCCAAGTTCCTGCAAGAATCTGGAAGAGAGGGGAGTTTTTCCTCTGGGAAGTTCGGCTCCACAGCATGCTGCAGCTTTTTATAGAGCAGAACAATTCAGCCATCCACCAGGACCTGAGAAATTATGAAGTGCCTCTTTTCGTGGAAGAGATATTTACTTGGACATGGAAAACAAATGCCAAAAAAGCCGTCACGCCTGATTAACTTTGAGAACCTCGAAAAAAAAGGACGCCCAGACTTCTGGGAAAGAGATCCGATTATACACGCTGAAAGGTTGTCAGAATGCACCGGAAAGGCCTTAAAGTGCACCTGTCACTTTGGTTGGCCATAGATGAGGCCTTGGGGTTGATTTACTAAAGGCAAATAGATGGTGCACTTTACAAAGGGCAGTTGCACTCTGCACGTGCAGTTGCTCCAGAGCTTGAGGTAAAGTTTCACTTTGCGCAAAGTACCCAATTTAAAGAGTACCCACCCAAGAGTACCCATGTGGAGCAACTGCTCCTGCAGAGTGCAACTGCACTTTGCAAAGTGCACCATCTATTTGTCTTTAGTAAATCAACTCCATTATCTTGCAAATTGGATCATGCTTCATATGGTTTTTTAGGCTTATTCTGGATTAACTGTTGGTCTAGAGTTCTATGCAGGGGCGGACTGACCATTCGGCCACTCGGGCACTTCCCGAGGGCCCCGGGCCACTAGGGGGCCCCATCAAGGTTGCCAGCCTCAGTAAAACCAGGGACAGTATGTAAAAATCTGTGTTTTTTTTACATCTGTCTCTGAAATGTCCCTTAGCGACATCCTTTTGGTCTAAAAATCCAGAGATTATAGCTGCCCCACCTCTCCAGTATCTTCTCAGCCAATAGAAACATGTCTGTGTATACTGTGTGTACATGTATGTGTATACTGTGTGTACAGTGGTGTGAAAAAGTGTTTGCCCCCTTCCTCATTTCCTGTTCCTTTGCATGTTTGTCACACTTAAGTGTTTCGGAACATCAAACCAATTTAAACAATAGTCAAGGACAACACAAGTAAACACAAAATGCAATTTGTAAATGAAGGTGTTTATTATTAAAGGTGAAAAAAAATCCAAACCATCATGGCCCTGTGTGAAAAAGTGATTGCCCCCTAAACCTAATAACTGGTTGGGCCACCCTTAGCAGCAACAACTGCAACCAAGCGTTTGCGATAACGTGCAATGAGGCTTTTACAGCGTCCTGGAGGAATTTTGGCCCACTCATTTTTGCAGAATTGTCCTAATTCAGTTACATTAGAGGGTTTTCGAGCATGAACGGCCTTTTTAAGGTCATACCACAACATCTCAATAGGATTCAGGTCAGGACTTTGGCTAGGCCACTCCAAAGTCTTCATTTTGTTTTTCTTCAGCCATTCGGTGGTGGACTTTCTGGTGTGTTTAGGATCATTGTCCTGCTGCAGAACCCAAGTTCGTTTCAGCTTGAGTACACGAACAGATGGTCGGACATTCTCCTTCAGGATCTCTTGGTAGACAGCAGAATTCATAGCTCCTTTTATCACGGCAAGTCTTCCAGGTCCTGAAGCAGCAAAACAGCCCCAGAACATCACACTACCACCACCATATTTTACTGTTGGTATAATGTTCTTTTTCTGAAATGCAGTGTTCCTTCTACGCCAGATATACTTGGACACACACCTTCCAAAGAGTTCCACTTTTGTCTCATCGGTCCACAGAATGTTGTCCCAAAAGTCTTGGGGATCATCAAGATGTGTTGTGGAGAAATTGAGACGAGCTTTGATGTTCTTTTTGCTCAGCAGTGGTTTTCTCCTTGGAACTCTGCCATGCAGGCCATTTTTGCCCAGTCTTTTCCTGATGGTGGAGGCATGAACGCTGACCTTAACTGAGGCAAGTGAGGCCTGCAGTTCCTTGGACGTTGTTGTGGGGTCTTTTGTGACCTCTTGGATGAGTCGTCGCTGCGCTCTTGGGGTAATTTTGGGCGGCCGGCCACTCCTGGGAAGGTTCACCACTGTTCCATGTCTTCGCCATTTGTGGATAATGGCTCTCACTGTGGTTCGCTGGATTCCCAAAGCTTTGGAAATGGCTTTATAACCCTTTCCAGACTGATAGATCTCAATTACTTTCTTTCTCAATTGTTCCTGAATTTCTTTGGGTCTCGGCATGATGTGTAGCTTTTAAGGATCTTCTGGTGGACCTTACTGTGTCAAGCAGCTCCTATTTAAGTGATGCCTTGATTGTGAACATGTGTGGCAATAATCAGGCCTGGGTGTGGCTAGAGAAATTGAACTCAGGTGTGGACAACCACAGTTATAGTATGTTTTAACAAGGGGGGCAATCACTTTTTCACACAGGGCCATGATGGTTTGGATTTTTTTTCACCTTTAATAATAAACACCTTCATTTACAAATTGCATTTTGTGTTTACTTGTGTTGTCCTTGACTATTGTTTAAATTGGTTTGATGTTCCGAAACACTTAAGTGTGACAAACATGCAAAGGAACAGGAAATGAGGAAGGGGGCAAACACTTTTTCACACCACTGTACATGTATGTGTATACTGTGTGATTGTATACTGTGTGTGTGTATACTATGTGGCCCCATAATCTCTGATTGCCTGGGGGCCCCATAATCTCCTATTGCCCGGGGGCCCCATGGGTTGTCAGTCCGCCCCTGGTTCTATGAAAGGAGGTTTTACTTGTGTAATTTTTCAACCTGATTAATTCTAATGAGCAGGGCCTTCTGATTCTTCCTGTAGTGAATTGTATTGTAACTTTACTGTTTACCCTAACGTTGTAAAGCGCTGTGCAAACTGTATATAAATCCCTTATAATAATAATAATACCTATGTAACTATGTATAACTATGTAATTCCACCAAAAAAGAGAAACTACCTGAGACTTTATGAGTACCGTACATGTACAGTATCTCACAAAAGTAAGTACACCCCTCACATTTTTGTAAATATTTTATTATATAGTGCACTCAACTTCTTTGGTCGACCATGGAGATTCCTGTTCTGAGTGGAACCTGTCCTGTTAAACCGCTGTATGGTCTTGGTCATCGTGCTGCAGCTCAGTTTCAGGGTCTTGGCAATCTTCTTATAGCCTAGGCCAGTGATGGCGAACCTTGGCACCCCAGATGT
This sequence comes from Lithobates sylvaticus, assembly GCA_028564925.1. NCBI lineage: Eukaryota > Metazoa > Chordata > Amphibia > Anura > Ranidae > Lithobates > Lithobates sylvaticus. The sequence continues at coordinate 599,816,813 of CM053027.1, read as the reverse complement.
TTCGGAACTACGTTTCCCATGATGCTCTTGCACTCTGCAGTGTGGGTGAGCATCATGGGAAATGTAGTTCCAAAACATCTGGGGTGCCAAGGTTCGCCATCGCTGGCCTAGGCCATCTTTATGTAGAGCAACAATTCTTTTCTTCAGATCCTAAGAGAGTTCTTTGCCATGAGGCACCCAAGCCAAGCTGCAGCTCTGTGTGTCCATTCAGACATGGAGCTGCGGTTCGGCCCCGCCCACTCTCTCTCCTGATTGGTTAACTGACTTTGACAACACCAGGAGCCAATGGCACCTCTGCTGTGTCTCAGCCAATCAGGAGGGAGAGTCCCGGACAGCAAGACACTCGTGAACATCACTGGATGGAGATGGGGTTCAGGTAAGTATTGGGGGGCCGAGGGGGGCTGCTGCACACAGAAGGCTTTTTATCTTAATGCATAGAATGTATTAAGATGAAAAAAACTTCTGCCTTTACAACCTCTTTAACCACTTTCAGACCGGACCACTTTTTGCGATTTGGCACTGCATCGCTTTAACTGACAATTGCGCAGTCGTGCGACGTGGCTCCCAAACAAAATTGACGTCCTTTTTTTCCCACAAATAGAGCTTTCTTTTGGTGGTATTTGATCGCCCCTGCGGTTTTTATTTTTTGCGCTATAAACAAAAAAAAGAACGACAATTTGGAAAAAACGATTTTTTTTTTACTTTTTGCTATAATAAATATACCCCAAAAATATATATAAAAAATTAATTTTTCCTCAGTTTAGGCCGATACGTATTCTTCTACATATTTTTGGTAAAAAAAAAAAATCGCAATAAGCGATTATTGATTGGTTTGCCCCAAAAGTTATAGCGTTTACAAACTAGGGGATTGTTTTATAGCATTTTTCTTAATAATTTTTTTTTTTTACTAGTAATGGCGGCAATCAGCGATTTTTATTGTGACTGCGACATTATGGCGGACACATCGAACATTTTTGACACATTTTTGGGACCATTGTCATTTATACAGCAATCAGTGCTATTTAAATGCACTGATTCCTGTGTAAATGACACTGGCAGTGAAGGGGTTAACCAGGGGGTGGCAGTGTAGGGGTTAAGTGTTCCTAGGGGCGTGTTACTAACTGTAGGGGGCGTGGCTGTGTGTTAGTGAACACTGATCTCTGCTCCAATCACAGGGAGCAGAGATCAGTGCCACTTGTTGCTAGGCAGAAAGGGGAAATGCTGTTTACTTCCGCATCTCCCCGTTCAGCCTTCCCGTGAGACGATCGCGGGTATCCCCGTGTCGATCGAAGTCCACGGGAGCCGCGACCGGACTCACAGGGGTCCCAACCGGCATGCGCGCAATGGCACGGCGGCATTTTTAATTTTTAAAGTAACGTACCTGTACGCCCTTATGCCTGTCCATGCCATTCTGCCGACGTGCATCGTCGGGAACCGGTTAACAACATGTCACCAGTGTAACATTCACACCGTGTGTGCTATGGTAAGCTGTGATTGGCCACAGCTAACACATGGTACAGATGCACTGTGATTGGCTCTGTCTGTACCACATGATCACTGTGACCAATCACAGAGATCAACACAATGAAGGGTATGAATGGAGGCAATTGTGTACAATTGCCATGTGATCTGCTGTGATTGGTCACAGCAATCACATGGCACCAGCAGCAGCCACGTACACTGATTTATCATCTGCTGTGTCTGGTGGACACAGGCAGCCAGTGACAGATTGTGCCAGAGAGCAGCCCGTGGGACAAGCATGAGGCTCAACCCTGGGAGAACCTCATATGAGGTCAGGGCCGGTGCTACCACTAGGCAAACTAGGCAGCCACCTAGGGCGCACTGCTGCCTAGGGTGCCCTGCCACTGGTGTTCCTACTCTCCTCTCTCTGCAGCAAGCAAATAAGTCTCAGCATCCCTGAGGTACTGAAATACTGTCACTGTCTGAAATTGCATTATCGCAAATTTGCATGTAAATTTATTTGGTGTTTAAAGACTGATCTGTCCATGTACCAAGGGGTCGGGCGCTGGTAAGGCTGCATTTGATGGGCGCTGGTGAGGCTGCATTTGATGGGCGCTGGTGAGGTTGCATTTGATGGGCGCTGGTAGGATGCATTGATGGGCGCTGGTGAGGCTGCAATGATGGGCGCTGGTGAGGCTGCAATGATGGGCGCTGGTGAGGCTGCATTGATGGGCGCTGGTGAGGCTGCATTGATGGGCGCTGGTATGCTGCATTGATGAGCGCTGGTGAGGTTGCATTTGATGGGCGCTGGTAGGATGCATTGATGGGCGCTGGTGAGGCTGCATTAATGGGCGCTGGTGAGGCTGCATTTGATGAGCGCTGGTGAGGTTGCATTTGATGGGCGCTGGTGAGGCTGCATTGATGGGCGCTGGTGAGGCTGCATTGATGGGCGCTGGTGAGGCTGCATTGATGGGCGCTGGTGAGGCTGCATTGATGGGCACATTGATGGGTGCTGGTGAGGCTACATTAATGGGCGCTGGTAGGCTGCGTTGATGGGCGCTAGTGAGGCTGCATTGATGGGCGCTGGTGAGGCTGCATTGATGGGCGCTGGTGAGGCTGCATTGATGGGCGCTGGTGAGGCTGCATTGATGGGCGCTGGTGAGGCTGCATTGATGGTCGCAGGTGAGGCTGCATTGATGGGCGCTGGTGAGGCTGCATTGATGGGCGCTGGTGAGGCTACATTAATGGGCGCTGGTAGGCTGCGTTGATGGGCGCTAGTGAGGCTACATTAATGGGCGCTGGTAGGCTGCGTTGATGGGCGCTAGTGAGGCTACATTAATGGGCGCTGGTAGGCTGCGTTGATGGGCGCTAGTGAGGCTGCATTTGATGGGTGCTTCATTACAAAGGTGGGATATACATGGGCAGGGCAAAGCGGGTGGAGTCAGGGGTGAGGCCAAGGGGGGGAGGCAAAATTAGGTTTCTAGGGTGTCAAAAACCCTTGCACAAGCCCTGTATGAGGTCCACTCAGGATGACAACGCTTCTGCTCAGTCGTCATTCTATTATAGGCTGGGCAAGAAACAGTTAAAGAAAACAAATTGTGCTTTATTGCACCTAAATTGTATTTAGCTAACTTAAACCTAAATTGGGCTTTAAAGAGAACCCGTTGCTTTGCTCTGCATGAGCAAAGCACAAGCACGTGTTAAACGTTGTATATATCTAAATAATGTAAAAATAATTCTGCTAGTCACCACCATTCATAATCTCCACCTTAGCAGCTTCTTCTAGCAATTCTAATTCCCTGTGAAAGTGCCCAATCATCTCTCCAGAGAGTAGATTAGGAAGTGTTGCTGTTGGAATTTGAAGTTTTTTTTTTTGTTCTAATGGAAATGTTTACCATTCCTCAGCCACTGCTGCTTCTCTCCCATGGGGCCAACTCCATCGAAGAACTTCAAAGACCCAAAGAAGACACTGACTGGGGGGAATGTGTTTTATGTGCTGTAATCTGAGCCAACCCATGTCCCCCCCCCCCCCCCCCCCCACAACACAAAGTACAGCAATTAATATTTTAGCTTGGAACACAAAGTAACACTTAAATCCATCACAGGATTCCAAGCCAACTGGGAGAAATTCCTAGTGGAAAGGGGCATTCCTCCAGCACTGAGCTGGGAAAATAGGACTTGTACGAAGGAAAGGGCTTTGGGGGTTATTTACGAAAGGCAAATCCACTTTGCACTGAAAGCGCACTTGGAAGTGCAGTCGCTCTAAATCTAAGGGGAAGAGCTGAAATGAGGGGAAGCTCTGCTGATTTTATCATCCAATCATATGCAAGCTAAAATTATGTTTTTTATTTTCCTTGCATGTCCCCCTCGGATCTACAGCGATTTTACTTCCAAGTGCACTTTCAGTGCAAAGTGGATTTTCCTTTAGTAAATAACCTCCTTTGTGCGCTTCGTGTCACATGGGTTAAGGGTATGAGGTGTAAACCTAAGGCCCCTTTCAGACGAGGCGGACTCCGCTTGCACGGAGCCCGCCTCTGTCCGTCGGCTCAGCGGGAGATCTGTCCGTTGATCTCCGCTGAGCCGGCGGATGACAAGCCTCTCTCCGCTCACTGAGTGGGGAGGGGCTTGCGAGCGCCGCTGATCTCTATGGAGAGATCGGATGAAAACGGACACTGTGTCCATTTTCACCCGATCTCACCTGATCCGATCCGCCAGCGACGGATCTGGACGTGGGGGCCATCCGTCTGCTTTTGGCGGATCGGACCGGGTCGGATGTCAGCGGACATGTCTCCGACGCTCCATAGAGTAACATGGAGCGCCCATTCAGATCCGCCGTCAAAACTGACAGGCGGATCTGAACGGCCCGTGTGAAAGGGGCCTAATGGAGTTAATTTATTAAGACTGCTCATTTAGTAAATAAGATTCAATCAATCTAATGTTCTAGCCATATTCCTGCTGTTTTAACTTCCTCCTGCTTCATTGGGTATTGAGAGTGAGCGCAGGTTTACTTTTTTTTTTTTTTTTACAAACATTCACTTTGCAAAGTGACAACCTGGTATACTTTTATGCCCCCGTACACACGGTCGGAAAATCCGACCGCAAAATCCGTCGGATTTTTTCCGACGGACTTTGTCCGAAACTGGTGTTGCATACACACGGTCGGACAAAGTTATCGGAAAATCCGATCATTCGGAACGTGATGACGTTCGTCCGTTACGACGGGACTACGTTCACGTTAGTAGCCAATAGCTTTGGTCTCATAATTTGATCTGAGCATGCGTGGCACTTTGTCCGTCGGAATTCTCGACACACGATTGGAAAAAGTCCGATAGGATTTTGTTGTCGGAAAATTTGAGATCCTGCTCTCAAATTTTTTCCGACGGAAAAAGTCCGATGGAGCCCACACACGAGCGGATTTTCCGACAACATTGTCCGATCGGACATTTTCCGACCGTGTGTACAGGGCATAACTCTATTGAGTGTATTCATGGCAGAGCCATCATATACCATTATAGTAAGTAAAGTGCAAGTATCGGGACGCCTGCCTTTACAGGTACATGAACTTTAATGGCATCCCAGTCTTAGTCCGTAGGGTTCAATATTGAGTTGGCAAACCCTTTACAGCTATAACAGCTTCAACTCTTCTGGGAAGGATGTTCACAAGGTTTAGGAGTGTGTCTATGGGAATGTTTGACCATTCTTCCAGAAGTGCATTTGTAAGGTCAGGCGCTGATGTTGAACGAGAAGGCCTGGCTCGCAATTCATCCCAAAGGTGTTTAAAAGGGTTGAGGTCAGGACTCTGTGCAGGCCAGTCAAGTTCCTCCACCCCAAACTCGCTCATCCATGTCTTTATGGACCTTGCTTTGTGCACTGGTGCTCAGTCATGTTGGAACAGGAAGAGGCCATCCCCAAACTGTTCCCACAAAGTTCAGGACATGAAATTGTCCAAAATGTCTTGGTATGCTGACGCCTTAAGAGTTCCCTTCACTGGAGCTAAGGGGCCAAGCCTGACCCCTGAAAAACAACCCCACACCATAATCCCCCCACCACCAAATGATTTGCACCAGTGTACAAAGCAAGGTCCATAAAGACATGGATGAGTGAGTTTGGGTTGGAGGAACTTGACTGGCCTGCATAAAGTCCTGACCTCAACCCGATAGAACACCTTTGTGATGAATTAGAGCAGAGACTGCGAGCCAGGCCTTCTCGTCCAACATCAGTGCCTGACTTCACAAATGCGCTTCTCGAAGAATGGTCAAACATTCCCATAGACACTCCTAAACCTTGTGGACAGCCTTCCCAGAAGAGTTGAAGCTGTTATAGCTGCAAAGGATGGGCCAACTCAATATTGAACCCTACGGACTGAGACTGGGATGCCATTAAAGTTTATGTGCGTGTAAAGGCAAGTGTCCCAATACTTTTCACAATATAGTGTATGTGGTCCCCAATACTAACCCCTCTTTATATGCACCCTCTGATTCTAAATGCTTTTTATATGCACCCTTTGATACTAACCCCTCTTTATATGTGCCCCTGATACTAACCCCTCTTTATATGTGCCCATGATACTAACCCCTCTTTATATGTGCCCCTGATACTAACCCCTCTTTATATGCACCCTTTGATACTAACCCCTCTTTATATGTTCCCCTGATACTAACCCCTCTTTATATGTTCCCCTGATACTAACCCCTCTTTATATGTTCCCCTGATACTAACCCCTCTTTATATGTTCCCCTGATACTAACCCCTCTTTATATGTGCCCCTGATACTAACCCCTCTTTATATGTGCCCCTGATACTAACCCCTCTTTATATGTGCCCCTGATACTAACCCCTCTTTATATGTTCCCCTGATACTAACCCCTCTTTATATGTTCCCCTGATACTAACCCCTCTTTATATGTGCTCCTGATACTAACCCCTCTTTATATGTTCCCCTGATACTAACCCCTCTTTATATGTGCCCCTGATACTAACCCCTCTTTATTAAGGATGAGCCGAACACCCCCCCGTTCGGCTCGCACCAGAACCCGCGAACGGACCTAAAGTCCGTGCGAGCTTTAGAACCCTATTAGTTATAATGGATGCGAACGTTCGAAATTAAAAGTGCTCATTTTAAAGGCTAATATGCATGTTAATGTCATAAAAAGTGTTTGGGGACCTGGGTCCTGCCCCAGGGGACATGTATCAATGCAAAATTTTTTTTAAAAACGGCCGTTTTTTTCAGGAGCAGTGATTTTAATAATGCTTAAATTGAAACAATAAAAGTGTAATATTCCTTTAAATTTCGTACCTGGGGGGTGTCTATAGTATGCCTGTAAAGGGGCGCATGTTTCCCGTGTTTAGAACTGTCTCTGCGCAAAGTGTCATTTTTGAAAGTAAAAAAGCTATTTAAAATCACTCGCGGCTAATGTTAATTCACGGCTCCCGTAACACAGAGAACAGTGATTCATTGAAACTCATTCATAAAAAAAAGTCATTGATAAAAAAAAAAAAAAATGAAAAAAAAAAAAAGCGTTGGGGTCCCCCCAAATTCAATAACCAGGCCCTTCAGGTCTGGGATGGATATTAAGGGGGATCCCAGCCAAAAAAAAAAAAAAAAAATGGCGTAGGGTCCCCCTCAAAATCCATACCAGACCCTTGAGGTCTGGTATGGATTTTAAGGGGAACCCTAGCCAAAAAAAATGGCGTGGGGTCCCCCTCAAAATCCATACCAGACCCTTATCCGAGCACGCAACCTGGCAGGCCGCAGGAAAGAGGGGGGGACGAGAGCGGCCCCCCCTCTCGCCTGAACCGTACCAGGCCACATGCCCTCAACATTGGGAGGATGCTTTGGGGGTCTAAGACCCCAAAAGCACCTTGTCCCCATGTTGATTAGGACAAGGGCCTCTTCCCCACAACCCTGGCCGGTGGTTGTGGGGGTCTGCGGGCGGGGGCTTATCGGAATCTGGAAGCCCCCTTTAACAAGGGGACCCCCAGATCCCGGCCCCCCCCCTGTGTGAAATGGTAAGGGGGTACAAAAGTACCCCTACCATTTCACCAAAAAAGTGGCAAAAATGGTAAAAAGGACAGGAGACAGTCTTTGACAATTCCTTTATTAAAATCTTCTTTCTTCTTTCTTCATCCTTCGGATTCTTCATCTTCTCCTTCCTTCATCTTCTTCCATCTTCTTCTTCCATTTTCTTCTTCCTCCGATCCGCTTCTTCTTGCGCTGGTCTTCTCGTCCTTCTCGTCCGGCATCTTCTTCCGTCGGCGTCGGCGTCGGTGTCGGTGTCTTCTTGGGCCGCTCCGCGCAATGGGAGGCTCCCGCTGTGTGAGGCTCCGCTCCATCTGACAGGTCTTTTAAAACGGAGGGCACCTGGTGACCCCGCCCCCCTCTGACATCATGGGGAAAGCCATCATGGAATTCCCCATGACGTCCCTGTGCGTCAGAGGGGGCGGGGTCACCAGGTGCCCTCCATTATAAAAGACCTGTCAGACGGAGCGGAGCCTCACACAGCGGGAGCCTCCCATTGCGCGGAGCGGCCCAAGAAGAGACAGAGACACCGACGCCGACGCCGACGGAAGAAGATGCCGGACGAGAAGGACGAGAAGACCAGCGCAAGAAGAAGCGGATCGGAGGAAGAAGAAAATGGAAGAAGAAGATGGAAGAAGATGAAGGAAGGAGAAGATGAAGAAACCGAAGGATGAAGAAAGAAGAAAGAAGATTTTAATAAAGGAATTGTCAAAGACTGTCTCCTGTCCTTTTTACCATTTTTGCCACTTTTTTGGTGAAATGGTAGGGGTACCCCCTTACCATTTCACACAGGGGGGGGGCCGGGATCTGGGGGTCCCCTTGTTAAAGGGGGCTTCCAGATTCCGATAAGCCCCCCGCCCGCAGACCCCCACAACCACCGGCCAGGGTTGTGGGGAAGAGGCCCTTGTCCTAATCAACATGGGGACAAGGTGCTTTTGGGGTCTTAGACCCCCAAAGCATCCTCCCAATGTTGAGGGCATGTGGCCTGGTACGGTTCAGGCGAGAGGGGGGGCCGCTCTCGTCCCCCCCTCTTTTCCTGCGGCCTGCCAGGTTGCGTGCTCGGATAAGGGTCTGGTATGGATTTTGAGGGGGACCCCACGCCATTTTTTTTGGCTAGGGTTCCCCTTAAAATCCATACCAGACCTCAAGGGTCTGGTATGGATTTTGAGGGGGACCCTACGCCATTTTTTTTTTTTTTTTTGGCTGGGATCCCCCTTAATATCCATCCCAGACCTGAAGGGCCTGGTTATTGAATTTGGGGGGACCCCTACGCTTTTTTTTTTGTTTTTTATTAATGAATGACAGCTCTCTGTGTTACAGGAGCCATCAATTCATTAGCCGCGAGTGATTTAAATAGCTTTCTTCCTGCAAAAATGACACTTTTTTGCAGGGAAAGTTCTAAGCACAGGAAACCTGCCCTCCTTCACAGGCTACCTATAGACACCCCCCAGATGTGATACTGCAATGCTGTTCTAACAGCATGCACACACATATCCCCAGAAATAAAGAACATATTGTTGTCAGCAGTCAGCAGCACACTGACACGCTGACACTGTGAGTGAAACATAATATGCGAGGCCGCCGCAGCGGCGGCCTCTTATACCGTGGGGCGTGTATTAAAGCCCCTGAGCTATAATTGGCTACAGGCATCCTGCCTGTAGCCAATTATGGCTCTCCTCGCTGCCGGCGCTGTGATTGGCCAAGCATGCGGGGTCACAGTGCATGCTTGGCCAATCATCAGCCAGCATTGCACTGCGCGGGCCGCAATGCATTGCGGGGCCGCTCGCATCACACGAATTTGATGCGAGCGGTCCCAATAGTTCTGGGCTCGCCGAGCGAGCGAACACCCGGTGCTCGATTCGAACATGGGTTCGAATCGAACACCGGGCTCATCCTTACTCTTTATATGTTCCCCTGATACTAACCCCTCTTTATATGTGCTCCTGATACTAACCCCTCTTTATATGTCCCCCTGATACTAACCCCTCTTTATATGTTCCCCTGATACTAACCCCTCTTTATATGTTCCCCTGATACTAACCCCTCTTTATATGTGCTCCTGATACTAACCCCTCTTTATATGTTCCCCTGATACTAACCCCTCTTTATATGTTCCCCTGATACTAACCCCTCTTTATATGTGCCCCTGATACTAACCCCTCTTTATATGTGCCCCTGATACTAACCCCTCTTTATATGTGCTCCTGATACTAACCCCTCTTTATATGTTCCCCTGATACTAACCCCTCTTTATATGTTCCCCTGATACTAACCCCTCTTTATATGTTCCCCTGATACTAACCCCTCTTTATATGTTCCCCTGATACTAACCCCTCTTTATATGTGCTCTCTGATATTAAGCCCTCTTTATATGCGTCCACTGATACTAACCCAGTTTTTTATGCTCTGTCTGATATTATATATATGATATATGCAGTATGTCTCTAGCATTAATACGGCAGTTTTTATTTTATTTTCCCCTTGTAAAGTTATATTACCAGTTGATTCTGATAGTAGACCTGTCATTTGTTCAGGAAAAATGGCAGTCACAGTGGTTGGGACAAGCCACATACTCTAATACTGACAAGTGCTTTTATTAGTCAGCTTTTATTAATGTGGTTTAACCCTATGACTGCCAATGATGTGTCCTACATGCAATGGCAATCAAGGTGTTAAAAGCAGCTCATGGCTCTGTATGCATATGGGCATACTAGTAGAGATGGGTACAGAATGCAGGACACCAGGAATATAGAGATTAATGGGAAGTCAGGACCTCTGCACTAAGTACATTACATACAAACCTCTGCACAGGGTCAGGCAAGGGTGGGCACTGGGCAGTAAGATTTAAGCAGGAGATTTGAGGGGGGATTTGTACTAGGAGGGGGGATTTATTAGGAAGGGGGTTTGGGGGCATTTGTGCTTGAAGGGGAAATATGGGGAGGGGGACTAGTGTTAGGAGAGGGGATTTGGGGATGATTTGGGACAGAGGGATTTTGAGGGGGATGGAGGATTTATGCTTAGAGGGGAAATTCGAGGGGTAGAGGATTTGTGCCAGGAGGGATGATTTTGGGAGGGAGATAATTTGAGCTGGGAGGGGGGAGTTGTACTGGAAGAGGGAGAATTTTTACTTGGGGAGAATTTTGGCTTGCAAGGGAATTTATGCTTAGGGGACAAGTGTGAAGATTAGTGCTTGAACATTTTTTGGGAGAAGGGGATTCTTGCTGACACACAATCGCATTCATTTTGGGGGGCGCGGTTTGGCATCCTCACCCTGGGCATTAGGTGGCCTTGTCCCCGCACTGCCTCTGAAAAATATATAGTTCATACACTTGTCCCCTGTAATATGTACATTACAGACACACATAACCCCTGTGCTCTGTGCATTACCAACGTCAGACCCTGAACATTACAAACTTCTGACCCCTGCACTCTGTATGTAGTCACACATTTTAGTTTTCGGTAGCAATACAGGGCAAGATCAGACAAGGTCAGGCAGACCTGAATCCAGGGCATAAGCAAACAGACTAATACAGGCCAAATATGGGTCAAATTCCAAAATCGGAAATTGTGTGCGTTTTGTGATCCAATGCCACCATTGATTTTGAAATTCAACCAACCAAGCCTTCAATGATGGAGCTTTTACAGGGGATTGAGGTTGATGGTGAGTGCATCTTGGCCAGTATTGACGTCAATTATTTATATATCAATATCCAACAGCAACATGCAATAGAAACAGTGGAATGGGCCTAACATCAAAAGGAATCAAAAAGATTTTTTGTGCCAGTCTCTAGATCAGACATCGCTCCTATACCGCTCCTTCCCATTGATTTGAATGGGACACCGCGGTAACACCGCGGCAATACCGCCGCAAAGCGCCGCTACGGCAGCACTCTGCGGGGGATTTTAACCCTTTTTCGGCCGCTCGCGGGGGTAAAACCGCACCGCGAGCGGCCGAATACCGCGGCTAAAACGACGGTAAAGCAGCGCTAAATATAGCGCTGCTTTACCGTCACCGTGGCTCCCGCCCCAGTGTGAAAGGGGCCTTACTGCGCCTCAAACTAGCCAGTTCCGAGGCTCGGAAACTGATGGATCCGCACCCCAGGCCATGAGGGCCTCTGGGGGCTGGTCAGGAGGACCAGGCTCACAGAGTCAGCAGCAACCTCTGGACCGGAACCCCGAACCACGTGACTTCAGCACATTAAGTACCCTCTCCCGGAAAACACAGCAAGACAAACGCTTCCACTGATTGGCTCCAAGCAGAGATTGGTACCCAATGCGTCCAACCAGAGTGCGTTCTAGGGCCTCTCACAGGTGCAAACCCACCTATGACCAGGCAGAACCTCAATACAGCCCAGCCAAACTGATGCCAAAGCATAATTTAGAACAATTAACCCCAAAACTCAACTACAGTTTTGGGCCAAAACTAAATTTAAAGCCATATCGCATACTCATCAGGAGTACCGGCGCTACATATATATATATATATATATATATATATATATATATATATATATATATATATATATGTATATGTATGTATATATATATATATATATAATGTTTGGGGGTTCTAAGTAATTTTCTACCAAAAAAAAATATGGATTTTAACTTGTAAGCAACAAATGTCAGAGATAGGCTTAGGCATGAAAGGGTTAAAAATGTCTCTTATTCCCTCTCACCTCTGCATACTCTGCATAAGGATATGCTTCTCCCATTTCTGGTCAACTAATCAGGTACGCTCAGGCAACCAAGAATAGGTAGTCCGTTCATGGCAGCTTCAACAAGCCCCATGCCGGTCCGTGGCCACCTTGTGGCCAGCCTCCATCTAAAATGGATTACTATTTTTTTCTACACATGCATTCAATAAGCCTTTGTTTGCTTTTTTACACTGTACAAGCAAAAAAATTGTATACATGTCGTTTTTCTTGTTACATTTTGCAGCAAAATGTCGAATCCCCTGTAAGACATGTGATTGCATTACGCAAGAACATCTGCTCTTCTTCCATGTGCTGAGCATTCATGTGAAACAGATGTTCGCAGAATGCTACAACAATTAGCACAAGCTCCCCCAGCTTTAGTCACGGGATTTCACCCGTCCCTTTGTGCCACCTCCAGATGTACGACGCATTGATGAACAGCCTGTCATAGATTAACGCAACATTTAAAAAGAGTGTTTGGAAGGAGAACTTCCCTGGTTGCAATATTTTAATAAGTAAAACGCAAAGAACTAGCATACAGCATGGTAAATATTAAGAAAAACCTCTGTAGGGAGCGCAATGTTATTTAAATGTTTTCAAAAATAAATAAACTAGACATGGGGAAGCTTCACACTCAACTGGATAAAGTGCAGCTAACGCATGGTTTTTTGTGTAGGTTAGCTGCGCTATCACATAGACTTCAATTATGTCCTGCGGTCCCTATTCAGAAAGCGGACACAAACCGCGGGACATAATATAAGCTATTGGGAAAGCGCAACTAACCCACACGAAAAAACTGCGGTTAGCTGTGCTTTACCCAAAGTGCAGTGGGGCAGTGTGAAGTCACCCTTACTCTGTGTAAAAGGGAATAATCCTTTGTATTTTTTTATATAACACGACAATATCAGTGAAAAGACATTTAGAGGATGCAACTGTTAAGGAACTAGTTAATATATCTTGAGCTTTATGTCTTAGTATCAAGTAATGTGGTTGCAAAGGCATTTTTCCCAGAGGGTAGTGAATGAGGTGTAATTGCACTTTGCAAAGAATACCCAATCACATGCAAGAACATTTTTAAAAATAGTGTTTATTGCTTGCACTTGATTGGATGATGGAAGTCATCACATTCATTAGGCTCTAGGAGAATATTCCCTTGCAAAGCATAAATTCTCTTTTAAGGGGAACGGTCCATTTGCCTTTGGTAAATCAAACCCAAGGAATACAATGATTATATCCTTTTAAATGTGGTACACTATATGGTCACTATATGGTAGGTAGACACCTCTCCATTGGGAGAAATTGTGCCCCATTGATGGTAGTAGTGGATGAAATAGTGCCCCAAGGGCCGGATAAAAACAAGCAAAGGGCCGCTGTCCCCCAGCCACAGTTTAGAGACCACTTTTCTAGATTTGAAACATACCGCTACTCTACTGATGTTGGGTCAAAGAAGCTGTAACCTCTACTAGACCCATTAATCCTCTCCCAACCTCTGACCTTCATTTGGGAAAACCTGTTTCTTTCCACCATAATGCATATCCAGAGGAATGTTAATATCTGATAGAAAGATAGATTTGTCCTTTATTTGGATAAATATGTGATGTGTTGGTTCTTTATTTGGATGAATATTTGATGTGTTGGTTCTTTATTTGGATGAATATGTGATGTGTTGGTTCTTTATTTGGATGAATATGTGATGTGTCTTGTCACAGGAGAATTGTGCAATTTCAGAATCTAGACAATGAAGAATTTTGAGTTTCGTGGTTCTGTAGATTGTCCAGCTTTATGTTATTATTTTGAATGAAAATGTTGGTCATGCTCAGTCTGTCATTATTATGTTGCTTTAACTGTTCCATATTTCTGTTTCCAACCAGACAAATATGGTAGCATCATGTCAGAACAAGTCCCTGTCTCAGGTCCCAGTGGAGCTTCTAAAAGACATCCGGTCTCTCAACCTTTCAGGGAACAACTTGAAGAACATCACTGAAACCCCATTGTCCTTTTATTCCTCTCTGGAGATCCTGGACCTTAGCAGCAACAAAATAAGTTTAATTGAACCTCACGCTTTCACAAACATGAGCAACCTGATGGAAATCAATCTTTCTGACAACAACTTGGACAGGATTGACTACTCCAAGTCACCAGGAATAGGACTTTTGCCAAAGGTGCAAAAGTTGGACCTGTCAGGAAATAGCTTGTACACAGACATGACTTGGTATTTTTTACAAAATGCCCCTCACCTTTACTACCTTTCTTTGGTGGGTAATAGCATCATAATGATTAATCCAGAAACATTTCCAGGAACCCCTCTTTTGTCAGAAGTAGACCTTCGCAATAATATTATCATGGACATCGAAGAGGGCTCTTTTGACCACCTTGTGCATCTCAGGAAAATTAATCTGGCCATGAACTCCATCACTTGCATATCCAGATTTAACCTTCGCCAGCTTGAAAGCCTCAACCTCAGCAAAAATAGTATTCAGACATTCCACACATCGGATTCAGAAGAAGAATACCATCTCAAACATGTTGACCTAAGTGACAACAAACTTGTACATTTTCCTATTTTGCCAACTGTTAACAATCTCATTACATTAAATTTATCAATGAATCTTATAAGCTTTGATGAAAACACATCTCATGTTGAACTTGCTTGGTTGGAAGAAGAAGAATCAAGGAACACTACTATGGTTAATCTGTTCACACTTACCCATTTAGACTTAAGTTACAATAATATAAAATCCATACCAGAAGATTTCTTTAGCAGTATGCCAATGCTTAAATTCTTAAACCTGAGCCAGAACTGCATGGAATATTTTACATTTGGACACACAGTTACGTTGAACTTTTTGGAAGAACTTGACTTAAGTGGCAACTCCTTACAGAATATGTCACTCGCTGCACTCTCTCTACCTAATTTAAAAATACTCCATCTACAAAATAACAAACTGCACTTCACTGAATCTAGAACCTTCCAAGGACTACCCAACATTGCCTATATTAATCTTCAAAACAACAACGTTGAGTTGTGTGGTCTCACCAGGGAGATGCCCACACCAAATATGGAGAAAGGGCAGTGCATATCATTTTTCAACATATCATCTCTGCAACACTTAAACCTCAGAGAGAACATGTTACAAGTCATACCTGAATGTACATTTTATGGCACGCCATTGACTTTTCTAGATGTCTCCAGAAACCTTGGCCTTGTTATAGCAAAAGATGCTTTGAAGGGGTTAGAAAATTTTCTAGAAGTTCTACACTTAGAAGACAATGCTATTTTTCATTTGAACATTGACCTTCCTCTTCTAGTCCAATTGAGATATTTGAACTTGTCAGGAAACCATTTAACATGGTTGCCTACGTGGAAGAGAAATTGTCAATTAGAAACACTTGATCTGAGCAACAACAGCTTCAGTAATCTAAAAGACAGCAATATTCCTGTGTTGGAGAACACATTACGGATTCTTTCTTTGACTGGCAATCCGTTAAGTTGCTGTGAAAACGGTTGGATCATCCACATGGTCCGAAAAAACACAGTAACTATCACAGCTCTTGATGCCACAACGTGCCATAACTCTAATGGCCAGAAGGAGGCGATAATGCTGGAGCAGAAAAGTTTGGAAAACTGTGAAAAAGACGATGTAAAAAATATGAATACAGTAATAATCTTAACAGTGGTGTTGGTTTCATTGGTGACTGTAGTTGGCATCGGATCTTTAGCTTGTTACTGCAGGCAAAAACTTAAACAGCAATTTAAGGCTTAGCAAGAAGGATTTTTTTTCTGTTTTTGTTTTTTCTAGTTTCTCACTCTGTTGGACTTACAACACGCATAAGAAAATGAACCAACAGGACTCAACGAACATTCCTCAGCCTAAACATATTTTTCATTTATACACACTTATAAAAGAAAATCTATTTTAAATCTAATTTTCATCAATGTTGGTGAGACTAATCATGATGAGGCAAAAAAGGGTATTCTTGGACGCCTTTTACTTTATTTTGTACTTCCTATGGCAGGTAACAATATAAAGGAAACATTTTTTGAAGAAAAAAAAATAAAAATAATTTTCTAAAATTCCTACAATTTTGGACCAAGGGCTAATCTTTATGTGTGTTGAAGATATACACAACAACAAACCTGGCTTGTAAGGGTTGAATCAAGTCAATCTAGAACTTTTTAAGATCTATAAAAAAAAAAATCCAGTTTCTGCATAAAGGGCCTAAATGAAATTCCACATATCTAAAGTTTTTTTTTTTGTTTTTTTTAATGGTAGAAAAAGATTATTCTCTTTAAAAGCAAATCTTCCATTCCAAAACAGAAGGTCCCTTTTCACTAGCCCACTGTTGACCCAACACAAAAACGGTTTTAAAATGTCATCTGTAAACAAATCTATCGCCCTGGCAAAAAAATTACTTAGGCCACTTCCACACGGGCGCCTCAGTCTTGTGGATTACGCTTGCTCAGTGGGGGATTGCTCCGCTGATCCCCGCTGAGCAGGCGAATGACAGGTCCATGTTTGCTCACTGTGCAGAGTGGAAACGGACACAGCCCCACTATCCTCTATGGGGAAATCGGGTGGAAACGGACCGCCTGTACGTTTTCATCTGATCATTTGCGATCCGCCAGACGGAAAATAGCAGTGCACATGTGTCCAGTGACATTCGCTACTCCATAGAGGAGACTTAAGGTCCGGTCAGGTCCGCCTGAAAAACTGACAGGCAGACCTGATTGGAAAGTCTGTGTGAAAGGACCTTACTGTACCTCAGCCCTGGCCTTTGATACTTCTAGGAGGTACTGATGATGTCCCTGTAGGGTTGTTTTTCTAAAACTGGAGAGTGCAAAATCTGGTGCATAGAAAGCAGTCAGCTTCCAGATTTTTTTGCCAAAGCTTAACTGAACAAGCTGAAGTTGGAAGCTGATTGGCTTCTATGCAGAGCTGCACCAGATTTTGCACTCTCCAGTTTTAGGAAACCAACCCATGTGCCTCACTGCAGAGTTTTGAGCTTAAAATACTCCAAGAATGCACTCCAGCCGATTGCAATTCTCATAGGATTTCTAGCACCCAGCTATCCCAGGAGGCAGCGGTGAGGCATGGAGACATCACCACCCTTAGCTCCTGGAAGCATCTGAGGACAGGGCTAGGGTAAGTAGTTGTTATCCCCAAATGATCTATTTGTTTACAGCTGGCTTTTTGTGTTGGGGGGGAGGCAGGGAAAACCAGATCTTTCCTTTGATGTGGAATGTTCTCTTTAAAGTGTTACTAAACCCACAACATTTGTGTAAAAAGGCTCTTTGATCATGTTTTCTCAGATTTTTCCCTTCTTCCACAGTCCCCAATCTATCTCCTGATAATACAGAGGGTAGGGGACAAGCTGCACATACTCAGTTTGGTGTGTATTGCTAGAGAGTTTTTTTTTTCTTGGGAGAGTGTATGTGATCAGAACAGAGCCAATCAGCACTGTCCAGACAGAGGGTCAGGGGTCCTACAGCCTGATAGGACAGTCAGAGCAAAATGAGAACCCCTCCTACAAGCTTTAACCAGACGCTAATAGAAGTCACAAGACTGCTATATACTGCTGATGAGAAAAGGTATTTAGCAGTTTATATTTATGTGATATTTACTAAAATAATTGCATTTCCATATTCTGTGTTGGTGGCAGACCAGATATAATGAATGCAGGGTCCTGGGTTTAGTAACACTTTAATTCTCAGCATGCAGAAACCTATTAATGGTGTCTTACACGCAACCAACATGGTTAAACCAAACGCAACTAAACCTTACCTGTCCCTATTATAATGCAATTCTTTGACATTTACCATAAAGGGCAACTGTAACCAAAATTATATTTTAGTTTTGGCTGGGCAGTGGTGTGTGTTGATATGCTGATTTATCACATCTCTCATAGACTAAACTGGCACAAGCTGTGCATAATAGCTTGTGTTTCCACCCCCCACAATTTGTTCTGGAATCTTCAATCCAGTGGGACACCAACATTTGCTTTAGTGCTGTCCACGCCAGTTGGCTGGAGTTGGGATTCCTGGTGGAAATACTATTGAAACTGAAATCCCTGAGATATAACTGTAGCCAGAAGGTGATCCAACTTGCCAACAACCACACTTGAAATATCACTTTTAGACAAAGATTTCTTTTAAAGGTCCACTAAGCCTAAAGTAGATGTGGACTAACAATACTAACTTTGATATTTTCTTTCTTTTGAATTTTGCAACTTTCATTAAAAGAACACCTGGTGTTCCCGACATGCAGGTCGTTGTTTAGCCTCTTCCTTTTATGGGATGACAACCCTCTGTCCCCATCTCCCAAATGCTCCTGTGTTGTCACCCTGTCACTTGCTCCTCCAATGAGGACTGTAAGGGCTCGTGCACACCACAGAGTGCACATTGTTCTGCACATAATGCATCCACGTTAGTGTGTAGTTCAGTGGTGGCCAGTGCTCAATATTTTGGGGGGGCGGCAAACAAACCAGCCCCCCTCACTCTCACTACCACAAACAGCCCCCCGCCCCTCTTTGCCGCGGGAGACAGATGGGAAGGTGGCAATCAGGGGCCTTACCTTAGGCTGCTCCTCGCTCCAGCTTGCTCCAGCTTGCCGATAAAAGAGCCAGGGCCGTTGCGTCTCCTCCCAGCCAAACAGACATTGCTTCTCATCCCGACCAAACAGGAATTAGATCCTGAGACCCTAATGCCGCGTACACACGATCGGAATTCTCGTCGGAAAAAGCTCTGATGGTTTTCCCGACGGAATTCCGCTCAAACTGTCTTGCCTACACACAGTCAGACCAAATTCCGACCGTCAAGAACGCGGTGACGTACAACAATACGACGAGCCGAGAAAAAATCAAGTTCAATGCTTCCAAGCATGCGTCGAATTGTTTCCGAGCACGCGTAGGAATTTTGCACGTCGGAAATTGCTACAGACGATCGGATTTTCTGATTGAAAGTTTTTCTGTCGGAAAAATTGAGAACATGCTCTCAAATTTTTGCTGGCAGGAATTCGACCAGCAAAATTCCGATGGAACCTACACACGGCCACATTTTCCGATGAAAAGCTCTCATCGGTCTTTTGCTGGCCAAAATTCCGATCGTGTGTACGCGGCATAAGACTTCCTGGCCAACCACTTCCTGACTGGCTGGGAGGAGAAGCAGGAAGACATTAGCGAATATTATTCGCTAATGTTACACAACTGGGTGGGTTCAGGGTGCAGTGCTCGGCGCCTGAGCCCACCCTTTTTTTAAGCCAATAAGAGCCTCAGGCTCTAATCTTGCTTAAAAAAAAAAACATTGAAATCCATGCGTCCAGCGCCCTACATGTAGATTAGGGGCCGGGCCCCTGCGCTCCTAATGGACGGGCCGTCACTGGTGTAGTCTAAAGCACTTTGCCCTACTCTGCAACCTTTTGTTAACACACATTGCAGTTCTTTTAGGTTTTTCTTTTTTAATTCTTTTTTCTTAAACTCAGTATTATTCTTATGTGCTAGAGTACATTGTGATAGATTACATTGTGTCGAAACGCACAAATGCAGCACGTCCTAATTTTTTCAGCACACGCCATAGCAGTCTATTGATGTGTATAGAAGCTACAGAATGCGAGGCGGACTGCCTTGTTCTTGCATTGGGACTGCATTGGGCAACGCTGCTGGTGTAGACGAGTCCTAAATGACAGTGCAAACCCTCATTATGTTGGCACATGATCCGTTAGGAGACCAAATGAATGTAGACAGGGCACTTCTAAAGGGGGATGGAGGAAATCAGAAGCACTGAGATATAGAAAAAAATAAAAATGAATAAATAATGAAAACAGTATTTTCTAAAAAGAAAAAAAAAGAACATGGCAGTTGCTTTGGATGCATATTACTTGGCAAGCTAAATGTCATCCAGTTAAGCCTCGTACGCATGATGAGAATATCAGACGAATGATTATCCATTTTTTTTTTTAAATCAAAATATCAAAAACGAATAGGTTACTAAAGATATGATAATTTTTGTAGGACAGAAAACAACTTCGGAATCTGGAAGTGATGTAATGTATTGCATTGTAAAGTAGTCTTTCGTTTCCAAGCATGTGCGTTCTTTGTTACTTGTTTTTTTTTTAAAACAAATACTATACCAATTTCATGAAAATTATTTGTTCTGTTATCTTACGGAAAAAAATTTCATGTTTGTCCCTTTGGATATTTTCGCATGAACTGTCGTTATGGATTCTCAAAAGCATTTTTTTTTTTTCATCTGATTTTCTCATCATGTGTACTAGGCATTAGGATTTACATCATAACTTCAAGGAAGTGTAGTTATATGATGTATACAGTCTTTGTAACTTTGCTCTGATCTATCTAGCATGTTGTGTACCATTATGGCGTCATGCACACTGGGTGATTCGTAGTGCATGATGCTCTGGTATTTAGGTGAAGGAGGAATGCAGTCCAGATATCGGCCTCTAATAGAGTTTTATAGCTTGCCGGGAGCAGGGCTGGACACTCAGTGGGGCTGATTTACGAACGGTTTGCGACATGAGTTACGGCGCATGGCGATGCGCAGCGGCCGTTTTCGTATTTACAAAACATTTGCGCCTGTAACACACTGCAATTACCCATTTACTATTATCTTGCCGGCGCACGGGAGGCGGCGATCGGTGCGCCGCTATAGACACACAGTATTCAACTCAGAGAAGAAGAGAAGAAGGTGGAAGTGCCAATATTATGGGGGTGATGTGGGTGATGTGAGGAAGTATAGTTATAACTGTCCAACTAACAAATATGCCCAAAATAGAATGAGAAAGTAACTTTCTCTGAACAAGCCTGCTGCGCCTGCAAGTACACTTAGAACTGCGTGAGGTCAGTTTATGCACTGCGCATGCACAAGCGGCATTTGCGCGTGTTCAAGTGCTTTGGTTCACTGCTCCAGCAAAATCTTAGTAAATGTCAAGCCACGTAAATGCATTTGCATAAGTTGAATGGGCACACCTCTCAACTTGACTTTTTTTTTTTTTTTTTTTTACGCTGGTTCACTTCTATGTTTTTTTTTTTTTAAGGATATTTGCACACAGGTCATGTTAGCATTAAGAAAAAAAAAATTAAGAAAAAAAAATGCGTGGGGGTCCCCTGAAATTCCATACCAAGCCCTTTAGGTCTGGTATGGATATTAAGGGGAACCCCGCGCCAAAAAAAAAATATGGCGTGGGGGTCCCCCTCAAAATCCATACCAGGCCCTTCAGGTGTTCTCGTCCGGCATCTACCTCCATGGGGTCTCTTCTTCCTCGCTTCGTTCTCGGGCTGCTCCGTATCAATGGGAGGCTCCCGCTGTGTGATGCTTCTCTTCTTCTGACGCGTCTTATATAATGGAGGGCGGGGCCACCCGGTGACCCCGCGCCCCTCTGACGCACAATTCCATTATAGAACTGTCAGAAGAAGAGAAGCGTCACACAGCGGGATCCTCCCATTGCGGAGCGGCCCGAGAACGAAGCGAGGAAGAAGAGAAGCCGTAGAGGAAGATGCTGGATGAGGACACCGGAGCAAGAAGCAGAGGATCGGAGGAAGAAGAAGATGGAGGAAGAAACCGAAGGATGAAGGATAGAAGAAGGAAGAAGATGGAAAGAAGAAGACTTTAATAAAGGAATTGTCAAAAACTGTCTCTTGTAATTCTTAACACTTTTGTCACTTTTTTGGTGAAATGGTAGGGGTACCCCTTACTATTTCACACAGGGGGGGGCGGGATCTGGGGGTCCCCTTGTTGAAGGGGGCATCCAGATTCCGATAAGCCCCCATGCCCACAGACCCCCACAACCACCGGCCAGGGTTGTGGGGATGAGGCCCTTGTCCTCATCAACATGGGGACAAGGTGCTTTGGGGGGGACCCCAAAGCACTCTCCCAATGTTGAGGGCATGTGGCCTGGTACGGTTCAGGGGGGGGCGCTCTCTCATCCCCCCCTCTTTTCCTGCGGCCTGCCAGGTTGCGTGCTCGGATAAGGGTCTGGTATGGATTTTGAGGGGGACCCCCACACCAGGTTTTTGGCACGGGGTTCCCATTAAAATCCATACCAGACCTGAAGGGCCTGGTATGGATTTTGAGGGGGACCCCCACGCCATTTTTTTTGGCATGGGGGTTCCCCTTAATATCCATACCAGACCTGAAGGGCCTGGTATGCTTTTGGATGGGAACCCATGCCGTTTTTCTTTTTTTTTATTAAAGTCGCCTGGCCTGGGGGGCGACTTAAAGTCGTGTTGTAAGTCGCCCCAAGTCGTGTTGTAAGTCACCCCAAGTCATGTTGTAAGTCGCCCCATGTCACGCTGGAAGTCGTGTTGCCCCTGTGTGAATGGACTGTTAATGATAACGGCGTGCGCTATTATCAATGGCATATTATTATCGCGTGCGCCGGTATATTATTATCGCGTGCGCCGGCATATTATGTGTTGTGCTTATGCGTGCGCCGGTTCATACGCTCAATTAATAATTTATCTGGCGCACCAATTAAGGTATGAGCTGGCGCAGCGCATTCATCTTAGTAAATCAGCCCCAGTGTGTCTATGCCTTCCCCCCGCACCTAACGGCCAGTGCCTCATGCACCTAATGGGAATAATGCAGGCAATACATGGGTCGAATTTTGAACACATTTTCTTTTGATTATTGGAAATTTTGTACCATTTGTAAATCAATGTTGTCGCCATTGATTTCAGAATTTGACTAACGCAAGCCTTCAGCTTCACTACAGAAAATACATTTTGTGGCCAGCCCAGTAATTTTAGTTTCTTTCCAGGTCGCAGCTCATACACATTTCTTTTTCGATTATATTTCTTGCACGTTTCTCCTATTATTGATTAGAAATTCATTCGTTTTTTTTTTCAAAAAATGTCCAACATGCCCGACCACTCAAATTTAATGGCCGCACAAAAAAACTGCCATTGCTATGACCCACTAATTGATCATTATGATTTTTGAACACAAAGTCGTTTGGAATGCAACCCATGTATGGCCGGCCTAAACGCCCAGGGTGTTTGAGGCCTTTGGCTTTAGAGAATTAGCTCTGACAGCTGGCAGAAATCAGTGAAATATACTCAACTCAAACCATCTGTGTACGTTGGAAAGTACTGCTCTTTGCTACACCAAATTCATTTCAACATCCTCTTTTTCGACAATTTTTAGGAGTTCTTATGAATTTAAGTATACATTTTGTGCACTGATTTACACACTCAGTGTTCCTTTTATAAAGTTTAACATTCTAGTCAACCCATGGCAGATACAACAGAGTTCAGAAACAGATATGAGATTACCACAGAAATTCCCTTGAAAGAGAACCTGTCAAATATTTCCATGTTTAGATCAGGCAACACATGTGCTCATAGAATGTACCCTAAACTTTGGGAATTATAAAAAAATACCCTTGCAGTGGTCCCACTTGAAATGCATTTTAGGTCAAGGAGGTAGAGGAATAATCTGTAATACTTACCTTACTATTCCTTGCTTCAGCGCTCTTTGTTGTGGATAGGGCTTCACTATCCTCACGTACAACGCAAGACTATTGGGCCTGCGTAGTATGTGATGATGTCAGAGTGTGAGGACGAAGGATGAAGTTCCTTAGAGAGGCTTCAGAGGAGCGGTTGCACAGGTTGGAGGAGGTCTGCTGGAGCAAGGGACATCTTAAAGTGTCATTAAACCCACATCATTAAAAAGAATATCAATAAATGGTGTACACTGAGGAAAATAATTATTTGATCCCCTGCAGATTTTGTAAGTTTGACCACTTACAAAGAAATTAAGGGTCTATCATTTTTATCATAGGTGTAATTTAAATGATAAAGACAGAATATCAACCAAAAATCCAAAAAAAAACACATGATACAAATGTTATAAATTGAGTTGCAGGTCAGTGAGTAAAATAATTATTTGATCCGCAAGCAAAACAAGATTAAGTACTTGGTGGAGAAGCCCTTGTTGGCAAGCACAGAGGTAAGACATTTCTTGTAGTTGGTTACCAGGTTTGCACACATCTCAGGAGGGATTTTGGTCCACTCTTCTTTACAGATCTTCTTTAAGTCATTAAGGTTTCTTGGCTGTCACTTGGCAACTCAAAATTTCAGCTTCCTCCATAAATTTTCTATAGGACTATGCCCCTTTCACACGATCGGCCCGCACGGATCTGCCTGCCTGTTTTTTAGGTGGATCTGAGCGGGCCACCCATTGACTTCTATGGGTAGGCAGATGTCAACGGAGATGTGTCCTCTGACACCCGCCTGCCATCTGATCCGACAAGATCCGCTCAAAACAGACAGATGGCGATACGTTCCCCAGTCCGTTATCATCCGATTTCCCCATAGAGAACAGCCGGGCTCTGACAGGTCCATCCCTGCTCAGTAAGCAGAGACGGACCTGTCATTCGCCTGCTCAGCAGGGATCAACGGAGCAATCCCCCTGCTGAGCTAGCGGAGGCCATCCAGCGGATCCGCCCCGTGGCCCCGGGCCTTAAGTTCTGGAGACTAGCTAGGCCATTCCATGATCTTAATGTGATTCTTCTTGAGCTACTTCTTTGTTGCCTTGGTGGTATGTTTTGGGTCATTGTCATGCTGGAAGACCCATCCATGACCCATCTTCTTTGTTCTGGCTGAGGGAAGAAGATTCTTATTCAAGATTTTACAATACATGGCCCCGTCCAGTGGCCCATCAATGCTGCAAAGTCGGCCTGTACTTTTAGCGGAGAAACTGCCCCAAAGCATAATGTTTCCACCTCCGTGCTGGACTGTAGGGATGGTGTTCTTAGGGTCATAGTCAGCATTTTTCTTCCTCCAAACACGGCGAGTCGAGTTAGTGCCAATAAGCTCAATTTTGGTCTCATCTGACCACAGCACTTTTTCCCAATCCTTCTCTGAATCATATAGATGTTCATTGGCAAATTTCAGATGGGCCTGTACTGTACACGTGTCTTCTTGAGCAGGGGGACCTTGATGGTGCTACAGGATTTCAAGGCATGGCGGCGTATTGTGTTACCAATGGACTGTGGTCCGAATTGCCTTGAGATCATTCACAAGCTCCTCCCGCATAGTTCTGGGCTGATCCCTCACTTTTCTCATGATCATCCTTACCCCATGAGGTGCAATCTTGCCTGGAGCTCCAGACCAAAGGCGATTGATGGTTATTTTGTATTTCTTCCATTTGTGAATAATTGCTCCAACAGTTGTCTCCTTCTCACCATCTCTTTTTGCTGATGGTCTTGTAGCCCATTCCAGCCTTGTGCAGGTCTACAATCTTGTCCCTGATGTCCTTTGACAGCTCTTTGGTCTTGCTCATAATGGTGAGGTTTAAATGGAAGAAAGAGAGTCTTTGGACTGGTGTCTTTTATGCACATAACGAGTTGTCGTTAGGAGCACCTTTTTAAATTGATCTCTATCTCTATCATTTAAATTACACCTATGATAAAAAATGATAGACCCTTCATTTCTTGTAAGTGGCCAAACTTACAAAATCTGCAGGGGATCAAATAATTATTTCCCTCACTTTATTACATGCTGTTCATACTCATTCAGTCACTATGAGTTTCTACAAAAAAACTGGTTGATCCTTCTATTCTCTATCTCCATCTGCAGTGCTGTCAGCTCTGCGCATGCTCAGTTTTCAGTGTATTTTCTACCCTGAGCATTTCCTCACATCTGAGCAGCCCATGTGACTATAGAGTCACACATGTGGGCATAAACACAGTGGTAAATGACAGCCCACTTCCTTCCACCTACTCCATGCCCCCTAACCAGATAAATACAATGGTGGTGGGATACTACATGTAGATTGATGGAAGCTTCACCTCCCTGTGACTGGCAGAAATCCACCCACACCATGTTATTGCCAAAAATAATAAAGATTTGATTTCAAAATATATTTGTATGACAATTTAAAACAGTTTATTGCAATTAATTAATTATTTTTACTCTGTAATCAAAAGGCTGTTTTTTTTTTTTTTTGAACATGTGACCAGCAGCAGAAGACTAGAAGCTCCTCCTGCCACTGTTTCTCTGTAGACAGGCTGGGAGAGAGCTGGGTCACGTGACAGGTGTAAAGTATATTGATTAGGAAAATAGGTACCGATTTTTTTATTTTTATAAAGTAATTTCAGTACCATCTTCCACAGACAGAGAAGGGATAAAGTAAATGAAACAGTGTGTGTGTTTAGTATCACTTTAAGTATTAAAGCTTATTCCTCAAACCCTAGACTTAGCAATCATTTAACGTTTGCTTTGCAAGGGGGCCCACTGCAAAGAATTTATTTTTTAATTCTCAGTATTCAGCATTAACTTGTTGTGAAAACTCATTTTCTTAGCTGTCTGGTATTTTTGGAAAACTGAACATTGGCTTTCCATTGGACTTTGTGCCCTAGCCATGTCGCAATGTGGTCAGGTGTCCGAGCAGAGACATTGAACAGTAAGAATGTATAGGGGTGTAGCAGAGTTGAAGGCCATTCCATGCCCTACCCATACCTCCCAACATTTTGAGATGGGAATGAGGGACACCTACTAGCAAATGTATGTAGGCATAGGACACGCCCCCATGCCACACCCCCTTAAAGGAGAATTAACCAAAAAAAAGGTTAATTAAATCCACAAGAGATTTTTTTTACCACTACTATTCCTTTATATTAGCTTCAAAAAAATACAAATGCAGCAATTTAGAATTTGGATGAAAGGTTTAGCACTGGGAAACACTTTTTGAAAGATAAAAAAGTGCATTTTATATACAACTACATGGATCAGACCAAAATGAGGGACACATGAGGGGGGGGAGGGACAGAGGGACATTGCTCCACATCAGGGACAGTCCCTCAAAAAATCAGGGACAGTTGGGAGCTATGCCTACCTGCTTTGGAGCGCATGTCCCTGCCATGCTGCAATAGGCTGAGCACCTGAGCAAACACATTGTTCAAGGAGAATGTACGGGAGGTGTAGCAGAGTTTTAAGCTAATTCTAATTTGAAGGCAATTCTACCAGTGTGAGCCCCCGCCATGCTGCCCTGTATTTGGGTGATTGAGCAGAGACATTGGACAATGAGAATGTATGGGGCATAGCAAAGTTGGAGGCCATGCCAAGCCCTACCCGCTGACCCCAGTTGGATTAGGAGATATCTCAAACCATACAAATGATCATTTATGAAGGCAACATGCATTCTCACTGTGGTACCTATTAAAAACATTGCTATAAGAGAAGCATGTGAAATAGTTTTGATGGGCTTGTTTTAAAAGGCCACCAAATCTGATATTTCCATTTGTGGAAGATGCTGAAAAGATTAACCCCCTGCAGTTTCTTCTACCTCTGATGAGTTCCTGGGTCTGCATGCCTTCTGTATCTGTTATATTTCAATTATTTTATATTATGGAGAGTGTAAAATGAGGAACACACAAAGATGACCAGGAACACCAGAAACTCCCAGAACTAAGCAGGGAATTACGGCAGGAAGGTATCACTGTTGGAGTGTCCCAGAGAAGAAAGGGGCCAACTCAGCCTACCAGGCTCCACCTATAATATTTTTGGTTGGACTGACCCTTTAAAGACACCCCTTTAGCTGAATGTATATGTCTATAGTATAAATTGTCTCAAATGTCTTAATAGTCTCTTCCCAACATGGAAGAAACAATGTGCAATTATTGAAAATTTGATGATTTCAAGATATTTATTTTTTAAATGGAATAAAAATCAGCATTATTTTATGCAATAAAAACCCTAATGATTTAGATAATGGGGTGTCAAATTCTGAGTTTTATTTAATGATTTGAAGGCAAAGGCAAGATCAATAGTGCATATTGGATGAAGGTTGCAGTACACATTTATGTACTTTATTCTATACAGTATCTCACAAAAGTGAGTACACCCCTCACATTTTTGTAAATATTTTATTATACCTTTTCATGTGACAACACTGAAGAAATTACACTTTGCTACAATGTAAAGTAGTGAGTGTACCGCTTATATAACAGTGTAAATTTGCTCTCCCCTCAAAATAACTCAACACACAGCCATTAATGTCTAAACCGCTGGCAACAAAAGTGAGTACACCCCTAAGTGAAAATGTCCAAATTGGGCCCAAAGTGTCAATATTTTGTGTGGCCACCAATATTTTCCAACACTGCCTTAGGGCATGGAGTTCACCAGAGCTTCACAGGTTGCCATTGGAGTCCTCTTCCACTCCTCCATGATGACATCACAGAGCTGGTGGATGTTAGAGACCTTGCGCTCCTCCACCTTCCATTTGAGGATGCCCCACAGATGCTCAATAGGGTTTAGTTCTGGAGACATGCTTGGCCAGTCCATCACCTTTACCCTCGGCTTCTTTAGCAACACAGTGGTCATCTTGGAGGTATGTTTGGGGTCGTCATGTTGGAATACTGCCCTGCGGCCCAGTCTCCGAAGGGAGGGGATCACAATGCTTGACTGTAGACAAGACACACTGGTCTTTGTACTCCTCACCTGGTTACCGCGACACATGCTTGACACCATCTAAACCAAATAAGTTTATCTTGGTCTCATCAGACCACAGGACATGGTTCCAGTAATCCATGTCCTTAGTCTGCTTTTAGCCATTTTCCCTCCCCGGTGTCATGTGACCCGTTAGGGTTACAAGGTCTCAGGTGTAAATGTGGAGCAGGTGTGTTAAATTTGGTGTTATCACTCTCACTCTCTCATACTGGTTACTGGAAGTTCAACATGGCACCTCATGGCAAAGAACTCTCTGAGGATCTGAAAAAAAGAAGTGTTGCTCTACATAAAGATGTCCTAGGATATAATAAGATTGGCAAGACCCTAAAACTGAGCTGCAGCACGGTGGCCAAGACCATAGAGCGGTTTAACAGGACAGGTTCCACTCAGAACAGGCCTCGTCATGGTCAACCAAAGAAGTTGAGTGCACGTGCTGCTCAGCATCATATCCAGAGGTTGTCTTTGGGAAAAAGACGTATGAGTATTGCCAGCATTGCTTCAGAGGTTGAAGGGGTTGGGGATCAGCCTGTCAGTGCTCAGACCATACGCCGCACACTGCATAAAATTAGTCTGCATGGCTGTCGTCCCAGAAGGAAGCCTCTTCTAAAGATGATGCAAAAGAAAGACCTCAAACAGTTTGCTTAAGACAAGCAGACTAAGGACATGGATTACTGGAACCACGTCCTGTGGTCTGATGAGACCAAGATAAACTTATTTGGTTCAGATCGTGTCAAGC
The DNA here is from genome assembly GCA_028564925.1 of Lithobates sylvaticus. Taxonomy (NCBI): domain Eukaryota; kingdom Metazoa; phylum Chordata; class Amphibia; order Anura; family Ranidae; genus Lithobates; species Lithobates sylvaticus. The sequence goes on along the minus strand of CM053027.1, from coordinate 599,787,439 downwards.
GTGTGTGAAGGCAACCAGGTGAGGAGTACAAAGACAAGTGTGCCTACAGTCAAGCATGGTGGTGGAAGTGTCATGTCATGGCCCAAAATATTGACACTTTGGGCCCAATTTGGACATTTTCACTTAGGGGTGTACTCACTTTTGTTGCCAGCGGTTTAGACATTAATGGCTGTGTGTTGAGTTATTTGGAGAGGACAGCAAATTTACACTGTTATACAAGCTGTACACTCACTACTTTACATTGTAGCAAAGTGTCATTTCTTCAGTGTTGTCACATGAAAAGATAGAATAAAATATTTACAAAAATGTGAGGGGTGTACTCACTTTCGTGAGATATTGTATGTACATTTTTGTATATGTATTAGTTAGAGAGAATAATCCAGAATTTAGATTTTCAAGGTTACCCACAGTGGCGGAACAACCCGGGTCGCACCAGTCGCACTTGCGACTGGGCCCTGAAGTTCCGTCACTGTAGGGGGGCCCACTGGCCCGCCCGCACGTTCTCCCCGCCGGGGACCGCCCGCACGTTCTCCCCCGCCAGGGGACCCGCCGCACGTCCTCCGCTGTCCAGGGGCCCGCCCTCACGTCCTCCCCCGCCGGGGGCCCGCCCGCACGTTCTCCCCCGCCGGGGACCCGCCGCACGTCCTCCGTTGTCCAGGGGCCCGCCCTCACGTCCTCCCCCACCGGGGGCCCGCCCGCACGTTCTCCCCCGCCGGGGACCTGCCGCACGTCCTCCGCTGTCCAGGGGCCCGCCCTCACGTCCTCCCTCGCCGGGGGCCCGCCCGCACGTTCTCCCCTGCCAGGGGCCCACCCTCACATCCTCCGGTGTCCAGGGGCCCGCCCGCATGTTCTCCCCCACCAGGGGCCCGTCCTCAAGTCCTCCGCTGTCCAGGGGCAGACGCTGGAAGGGAAAGTCAGCTGACCGGCTGACACCAATGCAGCTCTCCCCTCTGCAGGAGATCCCATAACACAGGAGCATCCCTGGAGGTATGGAGCGACTGACAAAGTAAGTGACTAAATAGTCAGTGCAACTGATCCCAACCTCTGCCTCTTACTGACCCCCGTCACTACCACAGATCTTATCCCTATCCCCCCATGGGATAGGGATGAGATCTGTGGTGGTGGTGGGGGGATGGGATCAGTATGAGGCAGAGGTGGTGGTGGGGGAGGATAGCACCACCACTGCCACTGCTCCCACCCCCCCTCACCACCATCACCGCCACTGATCCCACCACCATCACTGCCACCACTGATCCCATCACCGCCACTAATCCCACCAACCCCCGCCACTGATCCCACCCCCCTCACCACCACTGCCACCACCACCGCCACTGATCCCATCACCGCCACTGATCCCACCACTGATCCCACCCCCCTCACCACCACTGCCACCACCACCGCCACTGATCCCATCCCCCACACCACCACTGATCCCACCCCCACCCCCCTCATCCTCACCACTGCCAGTGATCTAGCCCCCCTCACAGCCAAAACTGATCCCATCCCCCCACCACTGCTGCTACTCATCCCATCCAACCCCCCACCACTGCCACCACTTATGCCATCCCATTCTCCCGTCACTGCCACCACCGCTCATTGCCACTCATCCCAGCCCCATGCTTCAGGGGGCCCATGTGTCACCCCTGTACACCTGGATAGGAGGGGTAGCGGGCGGCATATAGAGGAACCAATACCCTCCATTTTCCTCCTGAAGTCATGGCTGCAGGAAGAAAATGGAGGGGATCGGGTCCTCTATATGCCGTCACCGCCGCTCTTCCTATCCAGGTGTACAGGGGTGACACATGGGCCCCTTGAAATATGGGGCTGGGTCGCCCGGGGGTCAGGGGGGCCCTTCATGGTTTCTTGCACCGGGGCCCTGAAGGTTCTAGTTACGCCTCTGGTTACCCATGTCTTAAAGTGTTAAAAATTTACAAAAATACATGGGATTTACATTCATTTTTTAATCTAATGGGCCAGCATAAAGTATATAGCTGTGACAGGCTAAGAGCACAGAGAGAGGGAGCACACATGGGCTAAAGCACACAGGACCAGATGTGTGGGACATTTATGGAGGAGGGTTCTCACACAATAGAGCAGAAGGGACCAGGATGAAGGGAACATTCAGTAATGTGCAAACGTTTTAGGCAAGAAAGTGTGAAGAAATGCTGTAAAATAAGAATGCTTTCAAAAATATATTTTTTAATTGTTTATTTTTATCAATTTATAAAATGCAAAGCGAGTGAACAGAAGAAAATTCTAAATGATATCAATATTTGCTGCACATCAAAGTCGCATGACAAGTCATAGCCCATGTTTTCTAATGATAACCGTTCATATATGTGCGACTTAAAGTCGCAGCCACTTCAAAGTAGTTCATGCACTACTTTGATCCGACTTTCATGCAACTTGAGGGCCATAGACTTCAATGTCAACCCTCAAAAGTTGCATGAAAGTCGTACCTGAATGTTTTACATGCAGCAGTGGTGCAACAGTGGATCCGACTTTGCAGAGGGACAACAGATCGCATCTAAGCCACACCCATCCAAATTTGCAGCAAAGTTGCACTCAAAGTCATGCAACTTTGGAGTTGTACAAGTCTGAATGAAGCCTTAAAGTGGATGTTCCGCTTTATTTCCTCCGCCCCCCTTCCTCTTTTTCTTTTGAAACTTTTTTTTTTTGGGGGGGGCAGGTACTTAATTTTGGTAGGTACCTGCTTCCACTTTCTAGGCAATTCCACCAGAATTTTGCACCCCTCCCCTTTTTGCACGCAACCTTCAGGGCAGGGGTGGCCCGTTCATTAAGGGTGCACGAGCGATGCCCCCGTCCAGCTCTGCCTCCCCTATACATGTGTCCGGCCCCTTTCAGTACACCGGCGCATGGATTCCAATACGGAGGGGCTTTTTTTTGAAGCACCAAAAATAGCCAGAGGCTCTAATGGCTTCAATATAGGGTGGGCTTGGGTTGCAGAGAGTACGCTCAGAGCCCACCCAGGTGTGTTACAACAGTGAATCAATATTCGCTGTTGTAACACTGATCCTCCTCCTGGCCAATCAGGAAGCTGGTTTTGGCACTGATCACACGATTGGCGGAAAGGACATGCGATCCTATTGGACGCCTAGGAGGAAGAGGGAGGAGCCGTACGGCCGAAGTTGCCTTGATTCAGAGAGGACACAGGAGCCGATGCCCGCTGCCCATAGGAGCCCGCAACCCGCTGCCCATAGGAGCCTGCAACACGCCGCTCATAGTAGCCTGCATCCCGTCCATAGGAGCCCACAACCTGGCCACTGCACGTAGGAGCCCGCAACCCATTGCCCATAGGAGCCTGCAACACGTTGCTCGTAGGAGCCCAGAACCCGCCCATAGGAGCCTACAAACTGGCCACTGCCCGTAGGAGCCTGCAACCCACTGCCCATAGAAGCCCGCAACACGCCGCTCATAGGAGCCCGCAACCCGCTCATAGGATCCCACAACCTGGCCACTGTCCGCTGCCCGTAGGAGCCTGCCTGCAACCAATGGGGGTAAGCGCCGGGGTAGGGGGTGCCGCTGACCGACCGGGGGGGTGGTTGTTGTTTGCCCCCCTCAAAAAAGAATACCAGCCGCCACTGCTTCAGGGATATGTCTCTGGTCCCAGCAGGCTGTAGGACCATTTACACAGGACAGTGTGGAGCAGGCAATGAAGCCACAAGGAATCAGCCAAATTCTCACACTAAACTTGCCCGAAGACTGGCAAAGGACCGGCAGAACACATCTTCTGTACACTTGAAGCAAGAGTTTAAAAAATAGCTTGGCACAAAAAAGAGGTGAAAGCCTTCTGGGGTTTAAGGGAGCACTTCCACTTCAAAGAGCTCTACCATTCCCCCGTTATTCTACAACATTCTGCACCAGCAACCAATTCAATAAGTGATGGAGTGGCAGGGGGTACGGCAGAGCAGTACCAAAGTTGAGGAATGATTTCAGTAGGTGCCCAACAACAGAAAAGAGGATATAAATAGTAATCAAGGTATTTGAATAGAGTGGCCTGTAATTAAGAAGTAATGGTAATTTAAAACACTAATATACCCAATCCACTTTAAAGTGGTAATACACGCTACACCAACAATTGAATATATTGCAGCTTACCAATCATTAGATGTGGTGGCTGAATTCGTTTTCTTTTTTTTTACTTTTTTTCCCCTCTGTTTTGACCTGATGATCTGGCCAATAACACACCTCCTGTATTAAGCCCCATACACACGATCGGATTATCCGAGGACCAGGTCCGTCGGATCATGTCCATCGTACTTTGTCCGATGTTGGTTTTGCATACACACGGTCGGACAAAGTTGTCGGAAAATCCTATCATTCTGAACGTGGTGACGTTTGTTGCCTACGACAGGACTACGTAGAGGCTAGTAGCCAATAGCTTTGGTCTTGTAATGTGATCTGAGCATGCGTAGCACTTTGTCCGTCGGAATTCGCTACACACGATCGGATTTGGTGTGATCGGACTTTGTTGTCAAAAAATCTATCCAGCAGGAGATAGGACTTTGTCCGTCGGACAATCCGATGGAAACTGTCCGATGGTGCCTACACACGGTCGGAATTTACGACAACATTGTCTGATAGGACAGAATCCATCGGAAAATCCGACCGTGTGTATGGGGCTTTAGAGTGTTCCCACTCCGGATGAAGGAGTACAGGGGGCCCAGCAGACCACAGCTTTGTAAGTCCGGGGGGTAGGATAGTATTAGCTGTACAAACAGATTTAAATACACTAACAAACACTAACATTTAAGAATCAGTAAGCTGCAATATAATAAATATTTGCTTTTGGGTTTAATACCGTTTTAAGTTTGGAGCGCCATGGACCCTGTCAATGGTTTTGCAATTGGGCTTTGACCTTAAAGTGGAACTGAATCCCTGGAGCAGTTTCCTAATCTGCAAGTATGCACTCCATGCTTGCATAATATGGCAAACTTACTTTCTAATAAATATAGTAAAAGTTGTGGCACTCTTTTTTTTGCTTTTGTGTGTGAATATGGTAAAATGAGCTATGCAAGTTTCTTCTCAAGGATAACTGAATATCGGAGGTAGAAGATAGTCAAAGATGTCACAATAGCAGAAAAAAGTGAGATCCTTGCTCCCCCTCATTGCTCTACCAATACCCCTTCCATCCTCTTCTGGTCTTCTTCTGGGTCTTCTTTCCTCAGCCATTGCTTGGCCACTAACACGTGCACATAAGAGTTGCATTGTTCCAGAACCTGGTTCTTTCTTGTTGGATTGTAGAGGGTACTGCAAATGTGACGCAGTAGTACGTAACTTTAAAGACCAACTCCAAGATTTAGACAAAATCTACCATAGCAATGCCTTCCTGATGAAGTCACGTGATCGTGACGAACAGGCGTCGGGAGTACTGAGACACCGGAAGTGACGTGGGAGAGCTCGATGCTCGTTTTTTTAGTTTAATTTTAGTTTCTCAACCCATCAGTCCCACATTTATTACCTTTTGTATCACTTGCCCTTCTTTTTAGATTGTAAGCTTGTAGGCAGGTCTACTTTTTCCACTGCAAGTGGTAGTCATCTGCAGCGACAGTGCAATTGGAGAGGAAGTCAAAGGGGAACATGGTTCCTCTATGGCTTCCTGGGTCACTGTGGGCTATCTGGTTGGATGCTGCCGCCCCATGTAAATCTAGCAGCCATCTTGGATCAGGCATAGCCTATTTAAGGCCCTGGATCCCAGGCTTGGTGCACTTTTTTGTGAGTGGGTAGGGTAAAGACAGGTACCCCGTCTGCTAGGGACAGAATTAATGACAAGGAAGGAAAGCGTAAGGCTCCCAACTTCTCTGGACATCTTCCCACTTGGGCACGAGATGGCCAGGCACATTCTGTACCTCCTAACAGGTGCTGTTAGTTTGGCTGAAACCTGCTCTCTACATGCTGTTTGACCCGTGAGTGTTCTCGGTTATTCTGTCTTCCCACCAGGTTGATTGTGAACTGTCTTTGCATTATTTCAATACAAGTTCTTTCATTTCCCTTGAACTGTGTGTGTGTTATTGCCGCCTCACTGTGGTGCACCCCACCTACACGCTCTTACGAGCTAGGCTTTCCTAACCCTCTTGTCTTAAATTGTACTGTAACTGTACTTGCTTTATTCTATAAAATCCTGTAAATGCTAATAATAATAATAAGCCCAATTGCGGTTGCCTGTGGGTGTGGGTTAGAGCATTGCGCTGAGTTTTTTTTTCGATCTCAGCAATCTCATGTTACCTGGCAGTAGAAGGGCTGGTGGGAAAACGTGTGAAAAGTTAGTACCTACTGCTCACTTAACCTTTTACATTGCCTAGTATGGTAAAATTAGAAGTTTACTTTAAACCCTGAACTTTTGATTTCCTAGAAAGAGCAGAGAACATTGTCAAGCTAGTGAAAGGAAACCAGCCGCATTTATTTACTGTAAGAGAAATATCCCTTTCAAAACGATTCAGTGATCCAGCCACCTTCCACCAGACCATCACAAACCTTTGCAGTTATGTACACAGTTTAATCCCTCTGATCCCTAACCAACCAGAAGTGTAAGAGAAAGACAAACAAACCGTAAGACAGCTTGATGGGTTTCAGAGTTTTTCAGGGCACTGGCAGGCCTATGTGCTGCAATCCAGGGGGGCTGACTTTATTCTTGTGTATACATATCTGACATGAAATGTGGAGAGAATTGACTGGAGAAATGCCAGCTCAGCATATTTCAGAAAATGTAAATCCAGTCCAGCTCTTAGTTTACAAAGCTTTACATTGCATAAGTTGCATTGTGGATATTTTTAAGCTTTTTGGACTCACTTAGTTGCCCGAGGAGTAGAGATGTATGAGCCCTTTGGGCCATAGTGACAGGGCCTCTTGACTGCTGGTAGAATCCTTCAACATATTCCTCTAATTATCCAAAGAAATTGTAAGTGATTGGCTGGATCCTAAGGAAAGGGGTGTGTCTGAAAGGGGATAGATGACTGGGGATTCTTGCAGAGGTCGCACTCATCTGAAGCTACAGCAGCCTATGGACATCCTTGACCATTGTGTCTTGCTTAATCACTACTGCCACACCAATACCCCAAAACTGCTACGTACCCCTTAACTTAACCCCAGAAAATGAGTAAAAATTGTCCATAGCAGCCAATTATCTTTGCTATTAAACATTCAAATAAAATTAACATAACTGTATGAACCTGTAATAAGCCACCTCCTCAGTTAACTCCTCCCGTTGGTCTTTGCAGGAAAAAAAACCCCCAATCTTACCACTAGACATGTGCAATTCGTTTAGTTTTTTTTTCGTTTTCCGTCAAAATTCGTTATATTCGTTCATTCGTTATCGTACGAATGAACGAATGATTCGCTAAAAATTTTAACGAATAACGAATTATCGGATCGAACGAAAACGAAAATCCGAAATAACCAAATCAGAAACAACGAAACTACGACAGAAGAAAATCCGAAAAACTAACACAGGAACAACGAAAATCAAAATGAACGAAAAAATTCGTACATTCGTAAGTTTTTTTTTTGTTGAATTGGTAATTTTCTGTGTCTCTTACAATGGCGCTGCTTAACATGCTTTGAATGGATTTTTTTTTTACCAACAAAAAGGTTTTTATTGAACAAAAAGGTGGTATACATCCAACAGTAACAAACCAACAGGTAACACTTCCTGTTGGCTTTGAATGGATTGAACGAAAAAATTCGTACATTCGTAACTTTTTTTTTTTTTTCGATTCGTAATTTTCCGTGTCTCTTACAATGGCGCTGCTTAATGTGCTTCGAATGGATTGAACTGAAAAATTCGTACATTCGTAACTTTTTTTTTCGATTCGTAATTTTCTGTGTCTCTTACAATGTAATAATAGCATACACAGTACATAAAATTATGAATTATACTCCGATTACGAATCTACGAAAACAATGTTACGAAAGTACAATAAATCAATCTTACGAAAGTACGAATGTAACTAAATCTACGAAAATACGAATGTGTCCAAATTTCGAATAAACGAAAACGGAAAAACGAATCAACGACGACTTACGAATTTACGAATCGTTACGAATCAACAGAAACGAACAGAAACAAAACTAAACTAAACAAATTTTTCTATTGTGCACATGTCTACTTACCACCCGATCCACTCCGGCACTGCGGTACCTTAAAACTAAAATAGGCCTCCAGCTGACATGCTAGCTCAGAGACAACAAACCACTGACCGCAGTACACCCAATAACCAACTTCCAGCTAAAACCACCGTCAGCTGGACTACCACCCCCGGACACCATACCACCGATAGGTCCCGAACTCTTCCATATCTGGGGTTTAATCCTTCACCCGCAAAGACCAACACCACGCCACTGCCACGACATCCACTGCTCTGGAAATGTAAACCACATAGATTAATAACAACACATAACCCCCCAAGATCAGGGAGGGAGGGTGGGAAGCTCGCTCCTCCTGAAAGACTGAGCTGGGGAGGAACCACTCCCCCTGCTCAGTAAACTCCGCTCCACCCCCTTTCCACTGCTCCTCCAATCACCTAACCTCTTTCTTCCACTATAGCCTGTTCTCACCACCCTGTTAACCCTGTCATGCCCGCCCTGCACTGATTGCTTGGTTCTTTTGCTCCGGGCTTTCTATAGACTTAAAGATCTTTACGGCCTACCTCCTACTATGTCACTTATACCAACTTATTAGAGAGGCTTTGCCTTGCCAATCGAAAATGGTATCAGGCTGATTCTTTCGACTTGCTTTGGTTAGTTTTATGTCTGTCATTAATAGTGATGAGCCTGGGTTTGGTCCGAAGTTGTGTTAAGTTGAACCCAAAAGGCTGTCCTTCCTGGGAACAATGGGCTGCAACTGGACATTCCCTGCCCCACAGCTACATATACACAAAGGGTCAGGGATGCTTGTGACATCATTGACCTAATAAATCCCAAGAATATTGGGTGTGGCTTAATAGTGGCTGTAGTGGTGTATTGCCATGGCTATAGTGACTTTATTGCAATAATATGGAGTTAGATTTTTAAGACATGTGTTGTTACAAGCTAAGGTTCTCCCCATTGATATGGATTTGTACCTGTTGGACTGGTAGAGAGGAAGTATGCAACAGGAAGTTGGGGTGGAGAAGATTATGTTTTGAAACAAGCATTTTGGAGAGACAAAGGTGGTTGTGTTTGGAAGGATGAAGAGGCAAGACGTGTGTGTTGGAAGCTCGAGAACTCTGGAGACCTTTTGAGTTAGACTCTGGGAAAAGAACGATGAAGGACATTACATCTTGACCCCTAAGTTAGGTAACTTGTTTAGTTTACTTATTGCATATATATATTGTACATGCTTATATTTTGCTAGAAAGGATAATTGGGTTGTGCATGTTGTTGGCATATTTTGTAAGCTATGAATTGTGTTGTATTGTGTATCCTACAGTTATATGTGCAGCTTTTCTGTTTAGTAAAGCATTGATACACTACAGAAGTCTAAGCTTCCTTGGTTTTACCGCAAGAACCTTAATACATAGACGCAAGCAAAACAAGTGGCCAGTATTGTCTACATGGGGCAGGACCTGAGCGGGGAGAGGACAATCTTTCCCTGTGTCACTCTGCATAATACATAAGTGGAGTTGAGTGTCAGAACGAGTCTTTTCTGGCACTGGGCTCCAGGATACTGCCTGGATTTTGCAGAATTTCTGTGACATCATAGAAATCTATTGATGGTCACGTGGAATAGAGGAGCGGTTGAGAGATATGCTAAAGCACATTGTGAGAAGCTCACAGTGTACAGTGATATCAAAATAAGTAATTGAAATACAGGAGAGGAGCCTCTATAAATGTGCAAGCCTGAAGGGAAGACTGGAGTTCAGCTTTAAACAGCATTGCCTAAATACTAATATATTTTGGGTCACACACACCAATTAACCATAACATTATGACTACTGGCAGGTAAAGTGAATAACATTGATTATCTCATGACAATGGCATCTGAAATTGGGTGAGATATATTAGGCAGCAAGTGAATATGTTGTCCCTGAAGTTGATGTGCTGAAAGCAGAAAAAGTGGGCCTAACCTAACCCTAACCCTAATGATTTGAGCAAATTTGACAAGAGCCAAATAGTAATGGCTAGACGACCGGATCTCCACAACTACTGCTCTTGTGGGATGTTCCAGGTCTGCAGTGGTCAAAAGTGGTCCAAGGAACGAAAACCAGCAAACCGGCAACATGGGTGGCCAAGGCTCATTGATGCATGTGGGACTCAAAGGCTGGCCCATGTAGTCTGACCCAATAGGAGAGCTACTGTAGCTCAAATTGCTGAAAAAGTTAATGCACAGCGCACAGTGCATCGCAGTTTGTGGCATATGTGGCTGTGTAGCTGCAGACTGGTCAGGAGGCCTATGCTTACTCATGTCCACAGCCAAAAACACCTACAATGGATACGTGAGCATCACAACTTGACCACGGAGCAATGGAAGAAGGTAACCTGGTCTGATCAATTCAACATAGGTTTGAGGAACACAACAATGAATTTGACATGTTGACCTGGCCTCCTAATTCTCCAGATCTCAATCCAATCAAGCATATGTGGGATGTGCTGGAAAAACAAGTCTGATCCATGGAGGCCCCACCTTGCAACTTACAGGACTTAAAGGATTTGCTACTGATGGCTTGGTGCCAAAAGCCACAGCATACTTCCAGAGTTCAAGTGGAGTCCATGGCCATGCCTCGATGGGTCACAATGAGTGGTCATACGTTTATGGCTGATTGGTATATATATATATATATATATATATATATATATATATATATATATACACACACCATATACCGTATACTGTATACAGTGCCTTGAAAAAGTATTCATACCTCTTGAAATTTTCCACATTTTATCATGTTACAACCAAAAACGTAAATGTATTTTATTGTGATTTTTTGTGATAGACCAATGTAAAGTGGTACATAATTGCGAAGTGAAAGAAAAATGATAAATGGTTTTCAAAATGATCTACAAATAAATATCTGAAAATTGTGGGGTGCATTTTTATTCAGCCCCCTTTACTCTGATACCCCTAACTAAAATCTAGTGGAGCCAATTGCCTTCAGAAGTCACCTAGTTAGTAAATAGAGTCCACCTGTGTGTAATTTAATCTCAGTATAAATACAGCTGTTCTGTGAAGCTCTCAGAGGTTTGTTAGAGAAGGAACACACCAGACAGGTCGGGGATAAAGTTGTGGAGAAGTTTAATGCAGGATTAGGTTATAAAAAAAATATCCGAAGTTTTTAACATCTCACAGAGCACTGTACAATGCATCATCCGAAAATGGAAAGAGTATGGCACAACTGCAAACCTACCAAGACATGGCCGTCCACCTAAACCAGGGGTCTTCAAACTATGGCCCTCCAGTTGTTCAGGAACTACAATTCCCATCATGCCTAGTCATGTCTGTGAATGTCAGAGTTTTACAATGCCTCATGGGATGTGTAGTTCTGCAACAGCTGGAGGGCCGTAGTTTGAGGATCCCTGACCTAAACTGACAGGCCGGGCAAGGAGAGCATTATTCAGATTAATCAGAGAAGCAGCCAAGAGACCCATGGGAACTCTGGAGGAGCTGCAGATATCCACAGCTCAGGTGGGAGAATCTGTCCACAGGACAACTATTAGTTGTGCTCTCCACAAATCTGACCTTTATGGACGAGAGGCAAGAAGAAAGTCATTGTTGAAAGAAAGCCATAAGAAGTTTTGTTTGCAGTTTGCGAGAAGCCATGTGAGGGACACAGCAAACATGTGGAAGAAGGTGCTCTGCTCAGATGAGACCAAAACTTATTGGCCTAAAAGCAAAATGCTATGTATGGCGGAAAACTAACGAAAACTGCACAACACCCTGGGGATGCTTTTCTTCAGCAGGGACAGGGAAGCTGGTGAGAGTTGATGGGAAGATGGATGGAGCCAAATACAGGGCAATCTTAGAAGAAAACCTGTTATGCCGCGTACACACGATCGGAAATTCGGACAGCAAAAGACAGATGAGAGCTTTTGGTCAGAAAATGCGAATGTGTGTATGCTCCATCTGACTTTTGCTGGATTGGAAAGATTGAGAGCATGTTCGCAATTTTTTGGTCGGAAAAAGTTCTGATCGGAAATTCCGATCGTCTGTAGCAATTCCGATGCGCAAAATTCCTACGCATGCTCAGAAACAATTCAACGCATGCTCGGAAGCATTGAACTTAATTTTCTCGGCTCGTCATAGTGTTGTACGTCACCGCATTCTTGACGGCCGAAAGTTCAGCAAACTTTTGTGTGACCGTGTGTATGCAAGCCAAGCTTGAGCGGAATTCCGTCGGAAAAACCATCCAAAATTTTTCTGAAGGAAAATCCGCTCATGTGTACGTGGAATAAGAGTCTGCAAAGACTTGAGACTGGGGCAGAGGTTACCTTCCAGCAGGATAACGACCCTAAACATACAGCCAGAGCTACAATGGAATATGTATTTGTTAGAATGGCCCAAAGTCCAGACCTAAATCCAATTGAGAATCTGTGACAGAATTGCTGTTCACAGATGCTCTCCATCCAATCTGACAGAGCTTGAGCTATTTTGCAAAGAAGAATGGGCAAAAATGCCACTCTCTAGATGTGCAAAGCCGGTAGAGACATCCCCAAAAAGACTTGCAGCTGTAATTGCAGTGAAAGGAGGTTCTACAAAGTATTGACTCAGGGGGGATAAATACAAATGTACCCCACACTTTCCACATATTTATTTGTTGTATGAATACTTTTTCAAGGCTCTGTATCGACTAGAATTCCTATTTCTAGATTCTAATTACATAAGCAACATGCTAACAGAAACTACACAAAACAAAAATGACTTAAAGGTACAGTATCTCACAAAAGTGAGTACACCCCTCACTTTTTTGTAAATATTTCATCATATCTTTTCATGTGACAACACTGAAGAAATTATACGTTGCTACAATGTAGTGAGTGTACAGCTTGTATAACAGTGTAAATTTGCTGTCCCCTCAAAATAACTCAACACACAGCCATTAATGTCTAAACCGCTGGCAGCAAAAGTGAGTACACCCCTAAGTGAAAATGTCCAAATTGGGCCCAAAGTGTCAATATTTTGTGTGGCCACCATTATTTTCCAGCACTGCCTTAACCCTCTTGGGCATGGAGTTCACCAGAGCTTCACAGGTTGCCACTGGATTTCTCTTCCACTCCTCCATGATGACATTGTGGAGCTGGTGGATGTTAGAGACCTTGCGCTCCTCCACCTTCCATTTGAGGATGCCCCACAGATGCTCAATAGGGTTTAGGTCTGGAGACATGCTTGGCCAGTCCATCACCTTTACCCTCAGCTACTTTAGAAAGGCAGTGGTCGTCTTGGAGGTGTGATTGGTGTCGTTATCATGTTAGAATACTGCCCTGCGGCCCAGTCTCCGAAGGGAGGGGATCATGTTCTGCTTCAGTATGTCACAGTACATGTTGGCATTCATGGTTCCCTCAATGAACTGTAGCTCCCCAGTGCCGGCAGCACTAATGCAGACCCAGACAATGACACTCCCACCACCATGCACCATGTTTGTACTCCTCACCTGGTTGCCCCCACACACGCTTGACACCATCTGAACCAAATAAGTTTATCTTGGTCTCATCAGACCACAGGACATGGTTCCAGTAATCCATATTCTTAGTCTGTTTGTCTTCAGTAAACTGTTTGCGGGCTTTTTTGTGCATCATCTTTATAAGAGGCTTGCTTCTGGGATGACAGCCACGCAGACCAATTTGATGCAGTGTGCAGCGTATGGTCTGAGCACTGACAGGCTGACCCCCCCACCCCTTCAACCTCTGCTGCAATGCTGGCAGCACTTATACGTCTATTACCCAAAGACAACCTCTAGATATGACGATGAGCACGTGCACTCAACTTCTTTGGTCGACCATGGCGATTCCTGTTCTGAGTGGAACCTGTCCTGTTGAACCACTGTATGGTCTTGGCCACCGTGCTGCAGCTCAGTTTCAGGGTCTTGGTAATCTTCCTATAGCCTAGGCAATCTGTATGCAGCGCAATAATTCTTTTTTTCAGGTCCTCAAAGAGTACTTTGGTATGAGGTACCATGTTGAACTTCCAGTTAACAATATGAGAGAGTGAGAGCAATAACACCAAATTTAACACACCTGATCCCCATTCACACCTGAGACCTTGTAACACTAACGAGTCACATGACTCCAGGGAGGGAAAATGGCTAATTGGACCCAAATTTGGACATTTTCACTTAGGGGTGTACTCATTTTTGTTGCCAGCGGTTTAGACATTAGTGACTGTGTGTTGAGTTATTTTGAGGGGACAGCAAATGTACACTGTTATACAAGCTGTACACTCACTACTTTACATTGTAGCAAAGTGTCGTTTCTTCAGTGTTGTCACATGAAAAGACATAAAAAAATATTTACAAAAATGTGAGGGGTGTACTCACTTTTGTGAGATACTGTACATAAGAAAATTGGTCATCTTCCCACTAGCTTGACATTGAACACTTAAGTGTAAACTTTGCAAACATCTCTTTGGTTTTTGATTATAAAATGCGGACATGTTTATTTTGGTTGGATGCCCTAGACAAACATGAGCCATATTGCGAATTCAAAATTTTCTCTGACATCAAAAATGGACGAAGAGAAGACAATACAGACTCTGTGTGATTTATGGGAAAGTTTTCCTGCTAAATATAGTCCATCAGAAAATAAAAATGAAGATAATTGCTCAGACTGCTTGTTTAAGTCATTACACTACAGATGTCCTACATCATTGGAATGTAGCATCAGAGTCTAGGGATTGTGGATCGCAATTTCGCAAGAGCAGATTTCAAGTTGCGTTGTCAGTCAACCTATATTTACAAAAAAATTCTGAAATGTATCTCTTTCATGGATCAGGCCCTGAAAATCTATTAGGCAATACATGCGAATATGTGAGTCCACCATTCCGAGAGCATTCACAGACATGCATGAGACTAAAGCCTCATACACACGATAGGACTTTGTACAAACTTTCCCGTGGATTTTTGTACAAAGGGCGTCGGCCCTGAACTTGTATTGCATACACACGGCAGGACTTTTTCAGCCAACTTTCACCAAATCACGTGGTTTTTCTGCTCTTTACCGCCACCTTTGGTCAACTTCTGTATTGTTGTCTGATCTTTTGCATTGGTTCTGCATTGGTTTGTACAAAAGTCCGATGGTTTTGTGTACACACGGTCGGACTTTGCTCCATCAGACTTTTGTTAGCAGAAAGTTGGTCCGTTCGCACAGCCAACAAAAGTCCGATGAAAACTGAAAAAGTTGGTCCGATGGAGCGTACACACGGTCGGATGTTGCTGCAGCATCCTCCGGGACTGTGACAACACAAGGGGGCGGGGTCACCATGTGACATGTGCATGTGACCCTGTCCCCCATGTCCCTATATAAGTCCGAGCGCAGATCGGCACAGGCATTCCGGGCAGAGACAGCGACGGGTCAACATCGGAAGAAGAAGAAGAACAAGAAGGACAAGAAGAAGGACAAGGCGCCGGCGGCGCGGAAGACGACGACCGCCGCAAGAACAGAAGAGACCCCCGGAAGACCCCCGAAGGCGGATCGAGACCCCCAGACGACGGCGGCGACGACGAAGAAGGTAGCCGGACTCCTCCCCTCGTGAAAGAGCTAGGTAAAAGAGCAGAAGAGAGGGGAGGAGTCCGGCGAGAAGACCCCCAAGACGGAAGAAGACCCCCGAAGGCGGATCGAGACCCCCAGACGGCGGCGACGACGAAGAAGGTAGCCGGACTCCCCTCGCTCGGTAAAAGAGCTTGGTAAATGGCGGGGGAGTCCGGCGAGAAGACCCCCAAGACGGAAGAAGACCCCCGGAGCAGTGCAATAAACTATTTTTTCAAAAGTGTGGGTGTTTTTTTTTTACTTTACATTTTACACCTTAGGTGAATGGGTAGGGGTACATCGTACCCCATACTCATTCACATAGGGTGGGGGGCCGGTATCTGGGAGGCCCCTTATTAAAGGGGGCTCCCAGATTCCGATAAGCCCCCGCCCGCAGACCCCGACAACCAACGGCCAGGGTTGTCGGGAAGAGGCCCTTGTCCTCATCAACATGGGGACAAGGTGCTTTGGGGTGGGGGGGCCGCACGGCCCCCCTTTCCCCAGGGCACCCCCCATGTTGAGGGCACGCGGCCTGGTACGGCTCAGGAGGGGGGGGCGCTCGTTCGTCCCCACCCCTTTCCTGGCCTGCCAGGCTGCGTGCTCGGATGAGGGTCTGACATGGATTTGGGGGGAACCCCCACGCCGTTTTTTTCGGCGTGGGGATTCCCTTTAAATCCATGCCAGCTTGCGGAGCTAGCGCGGCGGTATTTACTGCCTACGCTAGCTACGTAACCTGAAGTCACGTGCTAAATGAACGGACTTGCCGATGAGCGGCAAGTCCCTTCATTTCAAAAGTCCTGCGGACTTGCCCACTAACGGCGGGATTGTCCGCTGGACTTCCAAGTCCAGCGGATAATTTGAAAACAAAACCTGAAACTTTAGTCCGCCGTACTTTGGCGCCAAAAAGTCCGCCGGCGCCCACACACGAGGGGATTATCCGCTGGACTTCAGTCCAGAGGATAATCCCGCGGGATTGTCCCTTCGTGTGTACGCGGCCTTAGGCTTACCTGAAGGTCCAAGAAATATCTCCTAAACCTACACGGTGCTGGGTTTATAATGCGTTTGCTGACATAAGTGTTGGGTTAATAATGCGTTTGCTGACACCAGTGCTGGGGGTTAATGTATTTGCTGACATCAGTGCTGGGGGGTTAATAATGCGTTTGCTGACATCAGTGCTGGGAGTTAATAATGCATTTGCTGACACCAGTGTTGAGTTAATAATGCATTTGCTGACACCAGTGTTGGGTTAATAATGCGTTTGCTGACACCAGTGCTGGGGGTTAATAATGCATTTGCTGACACCAGTGTTGGGTTAATAATGCGTTTGCTGACATCAGTGCTGGGGGTTAATAATGCGTTTGCTGACACCAGTGCTAGGGGTTAATAATGCGTTTGCTGACACTAGTGTTGAGTTAATAGTGCATTTGCTGACATCAGTGTTGGGTTAATAATGTGTTTGCTGACATCAGTGCTGGGGGTTAATAATGCGTTTGCTGACACCAGTGTTGGGTTAATAATGCGTTTGCTGACATCAGCGCTGGGGGTTAATAATGCGTTTGCTGACATCAGTGCTGGGGGTTAATAATGCGTTTGCTGACACCAGTGCTGGGGGTTAATAATGCGTTTGCTGACACCAGTGTTGGGTTAATAATGCGTTTGCTGACATCAGTGCTGGGGGTTAATAATGCGTTTGCTGACATCAGTACTGTGGGTTAATAATGCGTTTGCTGACACCAGTGCTGGGGGTTAATAATGCATTTGCTGACATCAGTGCTGGGGGTTAATAATGCGTTTGCTGACACCAGTGTTGGGTTAATAATGCGTTTGCTGACATCAGTGCTGGGGGTTAATAATGCGTTTGCTGACACCAGTGCTAGGGGTTAATAATGCATTTGCTGACACCAGTGCTGGGGGTTAATAATGCGTTTGCTGACATCAGTGCTGGGTGGTTAATAATGCGTTAGCTGACATCAGTGCTGGGGGTTAATAATCAGTTTTCTGACACCAGTGTTGAGTTAATAGTGCGTTTGCTGACATCAGTGTTGGGTTAATAATGCGTTTGCTGACATCAGTGCTGGGGTTAATAATGCGTTTGCTGACACCAGTGTTGGGTTAATAATGCTTTTTCTGACATCAGCGCTGGGGGTTAATAATGCGTTTGCTCACATCAGTGCTGGGGGTTAATAATGCGTTTGCTGACACCAGTGCTGGGGGTTAATAATGCGTTTGCTGACACCAGTGTTGGGTTAATAATGCGTTTGCTGACACCAGTGCTGGGGGGTTAATAATGCATTTGCTGACACCAGTGCTGGGTTAATAATGCGTTTACTGACATCAGTGCTGGTTATAGTATAATATATTATTGCCGATATAGTTTATTGTTTTTTGAACTTTTGAAAGTTTGCATGCGGCCCCCATGGGATATGAAAACTTGTCATGTGGCCCTCTGGCAATTTGAGTTTGAGACCCCTGATCTAGACAGTCGTCCAGGTGGCACAGAAGGCAGATCACCTGACCTCACCCGAATATATAGGCTCCCCCAGCAGGCCAATGGATTCAAGAAAACCCCTGCCCATTGGCTGAAATACCCCATATACCCATTACCTGACCTTGGGTTGCCCTTCTCATACCTAGTACCACCAAGCACCCGGCCACCTAATGGTAGAAGAGAAAAGTGCAACAAGGCCAAACTTAGGGAGAAATCAATAGATCTCTAGCAATCAACCAGGATAACTACTCCTGCCAAGTAAATTTGTGAGGAGCAACCCTGCCTAAATTCTAAGGTGCTATAAGTAAATTTCTGGTAACTCAACAGGTATTTTTCAGTACTTGTCTTTAAAGCAATAAAAGACAGGGAATTATTAATGTATTGCAGAGATCTACTGCATATCTATCTTTTTTATATTTTGCCCTGACATAACCCTTGTAAATGCTATTCAAAAAAAAAATAGCTAAACATAACACTAGAACACCAATAGCATTGGTTTTGAAACTCCACAGTAGACCACCAATGGCCGGGAATGGCTTACATATATTGTTCTGGAATACGTTGTCATAACATTAAATGGTAAACATGGAAAACAGAATCTTGGTAACACAGAAGAAGCTATTTTCCTGTACAGAACATTCATTAGCGAGGTCTGGCGCCCTAAGTTCTGTGCCCATGAAAACAATAATAAGGAATATCCCAGCTAGTCAGAGAATAACAGGATAAGCAAAGAGGAAAGTCTTCAATGCCGTCTTTTTGGATAAAGCTGACCCATGGATGAACTGTTGACTTAAAAGCTCAATCCGAAATGCTGAAGTACTGGAAGTAATAGGAAGTAACACACAGATGTGATGAAGCAGATGTCTCTTCTCAACGATGACCATGATGACCATAATGGGGACAATCTAGGATCAGACATGAGCGATCACAACAGCATTGACAACCTTGCTTTTCTAAGCACTTATGAACTGTGCCACCTTATTATAAGGCCTCAGATTATTGTTTTTACCTATGAACAATTTACAATGGAAAAAGAACATTTTTAAACAAAATAATTAAAACAAAATGTATTTCCTGGACACAGCACTGCTGAAAAGTCTTTCATTTTAGGAAAGAGACAACCATAAAGAAACTCTCAAAATTTCAAGAGCATGAAACATAGGGGTTGATTTACTAAAGACAAACAGACTGTGCACTTTGCAAGTGCAGTTGTTCCAAAGTTTAGTAATTTAGCTCAAGCTCTGCTGACTTCCAAAATCCAATTTTATTTATTTTTTCTTGCATGTGATTGGGTATTCGTTGTAAAGTGAAGCTCTGCCTCATTTATTAAGCTTTGGAGCAACCTTACTTTGAAGAGTGCAACTGCACTTGAAAAGTGGACAGTCTGTTTACCTTTAGTAAATCAAAGACCCCCTCCCAGTTACATGCATTTACAACACCCCGTCCAACCTTTTGAAAAGGAAAAAAACTCTGGGAATTAGAAAAATCCATACGTAGAGGCCGGTAGCCAATAGCTTTCGTCTCCAAATTTCTTATGAGCAGGCGTGGCACTTTGTGCGTCGGAATTTTCTACACACGATCGGAAAAAGTCTGATTGGACTTTGTTGTCAGAAAATTTTAGATCCTGCTCTCAAATTTTTCTCGTCGGAAATTCCGACGGAAAAAACCCACTAGAGCCCACACACGATCGGATTTTCCGACAACATAATTCGATCAGACTTTTTCCATCGGAATATCCGACCGCGTGTACGGGGCATAAGGGTGCAGAGGTAAAGTGTATTAATTACCCTATCCCTATCCCTAGCCCAGCAGTCTTCAGTGCCTCTCTATTCTACCTCCACCCCTGATGACATCACAGACAGTGCAGGGCTATTAGCCTTTCATGATATGTGGAAGAGCAAACATACGACCAGGGTCAGTAGCACCTTAGAGAGGCGGCATCACTGGACTGGTGGCATAGATGAAGGAAGCCTGATGGAGCCAGGAATAAGGCGGGATGTGGGGGCTCTGCAAGTGTATATTTGGCCTAATTGCCAGAGTTCAACTTTAAAGGGGCATATTTATTATTTTAACATGAGGCATTCCAGCACTGCTCTGGCACAAATTAATACATGACCTCTGTCTGTAGTATAAGAAATGACACTTCATGTGAAGAAACTATATATCCCACAATCCTTGGTGCTCTCATACTAGCACTGGTGCAGGTGAGAGCTGAACAGTAATTACTGTAGATCTGACACAGACACAAACAAGCAGAGCAATTAACAGAAAAATTACCATGCAGTGTTTAATTACATTTCCCACATTTGTGATGCAACACAGAGGAAATGGGGAGGCGTAGATTGGACATTTTAAATCATTTTTTCAGATTTTTGCAATAAAGTTGGGGAAAAAACCTTTTAGAATTATTTTTCTTGTATCTTTCTTGGGTGCCTAAAAAGTCCTCTGTATTTATTCCAAAAAATATATATAGGATGTAGCACACCAATTTTAAACAGAATCTTTCTGTTTCATAGTGTACTGGGGCCCTTCTTCTACTTTTTCCACTAAAAGCTACTGTAATGGGGCCCTTCTTCCACTGACTGCTAATGTAAGGAGTATTTTTCCCACTGAACACTACAAAGGTTAATCGGGCCCTTCTTCCACTTATCACCAATGTAAGGAGTATTTTTCCCATTAAACACTAGTGTAATGGGGCCCTTCTTCCACTGATCACCAATGTAAGGAGCAGTGATGGCTGGTGCTCAATATTTTGGGGGGGGGGGGCAAGCAAACCTTACTCACACCTTCCCCCCCCCCCCCCCCCGCCGCCACGGTAGCCAGACAGGAAGAAGGGGGCGATCAGAGGCCTTACCTTAATAGCTTGGTTTACCCGGTTCCCCTGATTGATGGTCACAGGCAGCGCGAGATTATTGAGAGTATGCTGAGGGAAGAGCCGGGGCTTCTCCTGAACAGGTAGTGGGTCCTGAGACTCCCTGGCCAATTGGGTCCCAGGACCCGCTTCCTGATTGGCTGGGACTAGAATCAGGAAGACAATGTTACTGTCTCTTTAAATCCACCTTATCATCATAAAGCATAAATATCAAAAGTTCATAAACAAATAGTCTTTCAATGTCTTAGGTGCATATATGGTTGTAGAAATCAACAATTTCAGCAAATATATAAAAAAGTTGCTAATGTTTTCCAAAAGTGCACAGAAATCAATGGTGTCCACCATTGTGTAATTCAACACTCTTCATGCAATGGTGATTTTCCCCTCACCCGATGTGCCCTCACCTGGGGAATAAGACCAAAGAATGGTCCCACTGTGGGGGGTCCTTAATGATGTTCCACTCCTATGGGTACCTCCCTGTTAATGAACTCCTCCACTTGGGGTGAGACTTCCACTCATCCACATCACCAAAAGAGAAAACTGTACATAGTGCCTATCCTTTTTTTAAATGAACCGATCTTTAGTTACATAATAATAATAACTAATGTCCATAACACTCACATTTGCATAGTGCTGTCAAAGCTTTTGGCCAAAAGTAACAATCCAGTGTGATATGCTTTACCACAATCCTCGTTGGGGAGGGGAATTCTGATGTCACACCAGTTTCACCCTCGCAATTTGTTCTGTTTATCATTATCATTGAAAGTGAAAGTAAAAGAAAATCCCAAAGTTTGGCTTGTCCCCAGAAAAGTAATAGAGGGGAAATCTTCCAATAGGGACACTAGTTTTGGGACCTCGGGTCCCCAAGGAATTCTCCTAATT
Source organism: Lithobates sylvaticus (assembly GCA_028564925.1). Taxonomy (NCBI): domain Eukaryota; kingdom Metazoa; phylum Chordata; class Amphibia; order Anura; family Ranidae; genus Lithobates; species Lithobates sylvaticus. Next base: position 599,765,522 of record CM053027.1, on the reverse strand, counting down.
TGCAGGGATTTCCTCTCACTTCGTGTTTGGCCATGGGACAGGAAGTGAAGGGAACTCTCCACAATGGGACACAGATAGTGAGAAAAAACACTATATAACACTCCCTTGCTCTAGCCATAATGGAAAATGCGGATTTACGTCGGCAAAATAGCACGGTTGCGCAAAAGGGCGCACCCGTACGTCCCTTCGTAAACCCGGGCTAGCGGGCACACGCACACCTGCCGCGCGCCACGGGAGCATGCCCGAGGGTCCTGCGGACTCGATGTCCACCGGTGGCCCATGATCCCGACGAGGAGAGACAGAACGGTGAGATGTAAACAAGGCATATCCCTGTTCTGCCTAGTGCAAGGGTCTCAAACTTGTGGCCCTCCAGCTGTTGCAAAAACTACAAGTCCCATGAGGCATTGCAAAGCTGACAGTTACAAGCATGATTCCCACAGGCAGAGGCATGATGGGACTTGTAGTTTCGCAACAGCTGAAGGGCCGCAAGTTTGAGACCCCTGGTAGTGACATGACAGAGATCTACTGCTCCCTGTCATCGGGAGCAGTGATCTCTGTCATGTCCTAGGTAGCCTATCCCTCTACAGTTATAACAAGCTGAGGGAACACATTTAACGACGTGATCACCCCCTAGTATTTAACACCTTCATTGCCAGTGACATTTACACAGTAATCAGTGGCTATTTTTAGCTCTGATCGCTGTGTAAATGTCAATAGTCCCAAAATAGTGTCAAAAGCATCTGATCTGTCCGCTGAAATGTTGCAGTCCCGAAAAAAAAGCAGATCACCGCCATTACTAATAAAAAAAAATTCATAATAAAAATGGCATTAATCTATCGCCTATTTTGTAGTATATTGCGCTTATTGAGATTTTTTTTTTTACCAAAAAATATGTAGGAGAACATGTATTGACCTGAACTGAGAAAGAAATGTGTTTTTTTTTTTATGTATTTGTTTTATATATTTTTTGGGGATATTTATTACAGCAAAAAGTAAAAAATAAATGCGTCAAAACTGTCGCTCTTTTTTTTGTTTATAGCACAAAAAATAAAAACCGCAGCGGTGATCAAATACCACCAAAAGAAAGCTCTATTTGAGGGAAAAAAGGACGTCAATTTTGTTTGGGTACAACTGCTTGCTGACCAGCCGCCATCATTATACTGCGGCAGGTCGGCACGATCCCGCGAACGATCGTAGCTATACGTCGGCTTGCGGGATCGAGATAACAGATGCGTGCGCGCCGCTGGAGGCGTGCCCGCCTGCTGCACAGTGGGAGTGCCGATGCTCGTGGCCGACAGTCGCAATGGCTGCCAGCCACGAGCGAGCACGAAGGACAGATCACGGAAGTGTGTGTGTAAACGTATGTGTCTGATGTGTCCGCCATAATGTTGCAGTCACGATAAAAATTGCAGATCGCCGCCATTAATAGTAAAAAAAAAATAATAATAAAAATGCTATAAATCTATCCCCTATTTTGTAGACACTATAACTTTTGCGCAAACCATTCCATATACGAATTATGAATTTCTATATTTATTGAAAAAAGGACGTCAATTTTGTTTCGGTGCAACGTCGCAATTGTCAGTTAAAGCGACGCAGTTCTGAATCGCAAAAAATGGCCCGGTCATTCTGCAGCCAAATCTTCCGGGGCTGAAGTGGTTAAAGCGACGCAGTGCTGTATCGCAGAAAATGGCCTGGTAATTAACCACTTTACGACCAGCGCACAACAATTTTTTGAAGAGGGATATCTCGGTAACAGCAGCAGCTGCTGCCACAACCGAGATATTCATCTCTTCAGGCGCTGGTCGTATTTACGATAATGGTGGTCTCCGCAGCGGGTTCGCCACGAGATCACCGTTATTGGCGGAGGGAGAGGTGCCCCCACACCTCCCGACTCTCTCCCGCGCCCTCCGCTTACCGGAGCCGTTAGTAGAGGCGGAGGCGATCGGGTCCTTTCATCTGCTGGGTATGGAGACGAGTGAAGCTAAGATGGCACCCACCCGTCTCTATACCATAGCAGGGCGGAAGCGACGTCAAAACGTCACTTCCACCCATAGCTCTTAAAGGAACATTTTTTCAATGTAATTTTTTTTTTTTTTTAATGACATTTTATTTTTATTTCCAAATATGGGATCTGAGGACTTTTTGACCCCAGATCTCATATTTAAGACGACCTGTCGTGCTTTTTTTTTCTATTACAAGGGATGTTTACATTCCTTGTAATAGGAATAAAAGTGACCCAATTTTATTTAAAATTAATAAATAAAATCAAGTAAAATAAATAAGAAAATGTTTTTTTTTTTTTTTTTTTAAAGTGCCCCGTCCCGACGAGCTTGCGTGCAGAAGCGAACGCATACGTGAGTAGCGCCCGCATATGAAAACGGTGTTCAAACCACACATGTGATGTATCGCCGCGATCGGTAGAGCGAGAGCAATAATTATAGCCCTGGACCTCCTCTGTAACAAAAAACATGCAACCTGTAGAATTTTTTAAACGTCGCCTATGGAGATTTTTGAGGGTAAAAGTTTGACGCCATTCCACGAGCGGGCGCATTTTGAAGCGTGACATGTTGGGTATCAATTTACTCGGCATAACATTATCTTTCACGATATATAAAACATTTGGACTAACTTTACTGTTGTCTTATTTTTTTATTCAAAAAAGTGAATTTTTTCCCAAAAAAGTGCGCTTGTAAGACCGCTGCGCAAATACGGTGTGAAAAAAAGTATTGCAACAACCGACATTTTATTCTCTAGGGTGTTAGAAAAAAAAACCAATATATATAATGTTTGGGGATTCTAAGTAATTTTCTGGCAAAAAAAACTGTTTTAAACATGTAAACACCTAAAATCCAAAACGAGGCTGGTCTTAAAGTGGTTAAGGGGGTAAAACCTTCCGGGGCTGAAGGGGTTAATAAAGGTGGAGAGTGAAAAATCTGGTGCAGCTGTGCATAGAAACCAATCAGCTTCTAGGTTTTATTGTCAAAGCTTAATTGAACAAGCTGAAACTCACTTTGATATACGAGTGCTTTGGATTACAAGCATTCTTCTGGAACGAATTATACTCATAAACCAAGAAACAGCAGGGAGGCGGGACTGCGAGCGGAGCCGAACAGTCGGCTCGGTCTTTTCCGGCGGCGCTCGCTCTGTCTTTTCCGGCGGCGCTAGCTCGGTCTTTTCCGGCGGCGCTCGCTCTGTCTTTCTAGGTGGCAAATTTAAACGTGGGCAAGCTGCAAATGACACTGGGCAAGCTGCAAATGACACTGGGAAAGCTGCAAATGACGCTGGGCAAGGCTGCAAATGACACTGGGCAAGCTGCAAATGACGCTGGGCAAGGCTGCAAATGGCGCTGGGCAAGGCTGCAAATGACGCTGGGCAAGCTGCAAATGACGCTTAAATGTACGTTTTTTTTTTTCCCTAAACTTCCCTCCTAAAAATTTTTTTCCTTAAAATGCCCTCCTGAACTTGGGGTGCGTGTTATACGCTGATAAATACGGTAAATACATTTTTAGTTAGCTTGTTCAATACTTTTTCCCTGTGTCATTCCATTTTATTACACATAAAACCAAATTTCTGAACATATTTGTTTTGGTTTCTTTGTATATTTATGGATTGCATGGGTTGTTACCGATATGTGGTGAAAATGTTTCATGTCAATAGCACCTTTACCGAGAAAAATGGTGACATGTTCAATACTTATTTTACACGTTGTAGTTTTTTGACACAATTATTTATAAAATTAAGAAATTTAAAACAATATATTTCTTTTTTTCAAATTTTTTTTTTTTAGGGGGGTGTACTAGCAAATTTAAATAAGCTAACATATTGAAGCCAATCTCTAGCTGACACTTTATAGGCAGTTACAGCAAACACTTTTTTTTTTTTCCTTTTGGGAATAGGTTATACATAAATAAATAAAACTGGTGTAGCGGTCACACTTTGACAAGTGTGCGCTATAAGTGGAAATTTAGTTTTTTCCCTCAAAACAGTAATGGGGTTCTGAGGGTTAATTGTACAGGATTTACTTTGGCATCAGTTTGGCTGGGCTGTACTAGGGTTCTGCCTAGAGTTGCCACCTCATCCCTTTAAACCCGAACACATATGAATTACACAGGTTCTGAGGCTAATTTAATGTAGATAAGGCCCCAAGTGAGTTTAATTACCACCTTAATTAGCCTCAGAACCTGTGTAATTCATATGTGTTCGGGTTTAAAGGGATGAGGTGGCAACCCTAGTTCTGCCTGGTCATAGGTGCAGCGAGGCACCCATGACAGGCCTAGAACCAGGCCTGGTTGGACGTCTTGGGTACCAATCTTTCCCGGAACCAATCAGTGGGCGCGTCTTGCCCCGCTGTGTAGTCTGGGGAGGGGTACTTAAGGTGCTGAAGTCACGTGCTCGGGGTTCGGGCATGGTTGTCTGTTCCTGGTCCGGGGTAGCCCCGTGAGGGGTCCCACAAGCATGGTCAATATGACTAGCCCCATAGACCCGCATGGTCTGGGGCAGGGATCCGTCTGTTCCCGAATCTCGGAGCTGGTTAGCCCGAGTCCAAGTAACTGAAGGAGGATTCAAAGCGTCCCAGGGAGCTCTCGGTATTGGAGGGACATCGCAGCTCATACAAGTGACCGGGGGAGGACTCTTCGGAGGAGGGCCAACAAGCTGGCATCTCAGTAAGAGCCTGGGAGCTGAGTTGTATGGACACTAAAGAATCCACACTTCACACAGTACTGCCAAGGAGACAGAGAAAGTTACAGGTACTGTGAGAAAGGTTCCTACTGTCTTTGGTTGTTATCTGGTCTGTGGGAGAGACTTTTGCAAAGTTCCGGATCACATTGTTGGCTGCTAAACCTCTGGCTAGAGGTTATCGGGCATTGAAGCGCCCAGCTGCGAGTGGCTACTCTCTGGGTTGATTAGAGACATTCAGTGGATGTCAGCAGTTCAAGGTGCCTGAGTTTCTTCACCCGTGCCCTCTATTCCCATCAGAGACTGTGTTATGTTGGATGTTACCACTGTAGAATACAAACCTTTAAAAGGACTTTTGTGTGTCAGCATCCGAAGTTGTTGGGTACTAACCCTGGGAACCCCTAGACGATCACTGACAAGCCAAGAGGAGGTAACTGGTAAGCCCAAAAGTCAAGGCCGCCCCTCAAGGGGTTATTGTAAGCACCCCTGCCAGTGTTGGTTTGTCTCATCCCTGTAACTAAAACATCTGTAGGAGAGCTTGTTCTTTTGAAAAATAACAGACTTACTGTCTGGATCACTAGGTGATATAAAGGAAAGAAGGCAAAACAAATGCAGCCATCACATGTAAGAATTGGTAAGCTGCAATATAATAATTGTTTGCTTTTGGGTTTAAAGTGGAAGTAAACCCTCTGGGACAACTTTGACCTACAGGTAAGCCTAGATTAAGACTTACCTGTAGGTCCAATAAATATCTCCTAAACCTACATGGTTTAGGAGATATTTAGAAAAGAAAAGGCACCGCTATCTACGGAGCATGCGCCATAGACAGTGGCGCGCAGGCGCACTGCGCATGCCGAGATCACGGCGATATGCCGCTCTCGTGCGTATGCGCAGGAGTGACGTCATCACCGCTCCAGCGAATCGCAATGATGGAGCGGCGAGACTCGGAAGTCACTCCGGCCCTGGATGGCGGCGCAGAAGATCGTGGATGTAGACCGCTATGGGGGTTTCGTTCTCAGGTAAGTCATTCATAATGAGCTAGTATGCTATGCATACTAGCTCATTATGCCTTTGCCTTGCAGGTTCCTATTTAAAAAAAAAAAAAACAGCTTTATTCCTCTTTAATTCTCGCTTTAAGACGTGCCTTGCTATTCTTTTTGATGAGCAGCTCAGTACATAAAATACGTGGGTCTGGAAAATGATATCTTCCCGTTTTATGACTTTTTCCTGGAAGAAGACACAGTTTATAGGGGTATGTGATCTGCATTTAAAAGGGGTCAGTGGTCTTTATAGCTGATCATTGGACTGTATAAACAAGTTATAAATCTCCTGTATTTTATGGACAGCTCCAGCTCTGCTTGTTGGGGGCTGTGATGGAGCTCGCAGAGCGGTGCAGTGACAGGAGGAGTAGGGGGATGCACTGATCTACAGACACGGGCCATAGGGAATACAAGCCAGCTGACAGCTGTTGTAAGACTGAATTGTCCAAGCCAAACTCTTGGCTGAGCCAGGGGTGTGCATGGGAACTCTTCATCTGGGCGTCTGTCAAGGATGATGACAATCTGAGTGCGCTACACTTAAAGGGGAATACTATTATGACTTTCTATACCGTTGAAGTGGATCTGTTATCAGATATACTTTATTGTATTAAAGCGGAACTTAACCCTCCCACCTTTTACAGCCAAGGAAGCTGCCATCTGCCTGTTTGATCTGCACCTGCCAGGATGCTGCACATGTGATCAGTTATGACACCACCAATTGATGACTTGACAGTTTGGTTGAAAGAACAAGCAACTGTGACAGTTATCGGTCACGGCATACCTTGAATGTAACTGTTTTTGGAAAACTGTTAAATCGATGGGTTTAGTTCCATACTACATACAGTATCTCACAAACATTACATTTTTGTAAATATTTTATTCTATCTTTTCATGTGACAACACTGAAGAAATTACACGTTGCTACAATGTAAAGTAGTGAGTGTACAGCTTGTATAACAGGGTACATTTTCTGTCCCCTCAAAATAACTCAACACACAGCCATTAATGTCTAAACCGCTGGCAACAAAAGTGAGTACACCCCTAAGTGAAAATGTCCAAATTGGGCCCATTAGCCATTTTTCATCCCCAATGTCATGTGACTAATTAGTGTTACAACGTCTCAGATGTGAATGGGGATCGGGTGTGTTAAATTTGGTGTTATCGCTCTCACTCTCTCATACTGGTCATTGGAAATTCAACATGGCACCTCATGGCAAAAAACTCTCTGAGGATCTGAAAAAAAGAATTGTTGCTCTACATAAAGATGGTCTAGGTTATAAGAAGATTGCCAAGACCCTGAAAATGAGCTGCAGCACGGTGGCCAAGACCATACAGCGGTTTAACAGGACAGGTTCCACTCAGAACAGGCCTCGCCATGGTCGACCAAAGAAGTTGAGTTCACATGCGTCATATCCAGAGGTTGTCTTTGGGAAATAGACGTATGAGTGCTGCCAGCATTGCTGCAGAGGTAGAAGGGGTGGGGGGTCAGCCTGTCAGTGCTCAGACCATACGCCGCACGCTGCATCAAATTGGTCTGCATGGCTGTCGTCCCAGAAGGAAGCCTCTTCTAAAGATGATGCACAAGAAAACCCGCAAACAGTTTGCTGAAGACAAGCAGACTAAGGACATGGATTACCGGAAGCATGTCCTGTGGTCTGATGAGACCAAGATAAACGTATTTAGTTCAGATGGTGTCAAGCGTGTGTGGGGGCAACCAGGTGAGGAGTACAAAGGCAAGTGTGTCTTGTCTACAGTCAAGCATGGTGGTGGGAGTGTCATGGTCTGGGGCTGCATGGGTGCTGCTGGCACTGGAGAGTTACAGTTCATTGAGGGAACCATGAATGCCAACATGTACTGTGACATACTGAAGCTGAGCATGATCTCCTCCCTTCGGAGACTGGGCCGCAGGGCAGTACTGCCGCAGGGCAGTATTCCAACATGATAACGACCCCAAACCAACCTCCAAGACGACCACTGCCTTGCTAAAGAAGCTGAGGGTAAAGGTGATGGACTAGCCAAGCATGTCCCCAGACCTAAACCCTATTGAGCATCTGTGGGGCATCATCAAATGGAAGGTGGAGGAGCGCAACATCCACCAGCTCTGTGATGTCGTCATGGAGGAGTGGAAGAGGACTCCAGTGGTAACCTGTAAAGCTCTGGTGAACTCCATGCCCATGAGTTCTAAGATAGTGCTGGAAAATAATGGTGGCCACACAAAATAGTGACACTTTCAGCCCAATTTGGACATTTTCACTTAGGGGTGTACTCACTTTTGTTGCCAGTAGTTTAGACATTAATGGCTGTGTGTTGAGTTATTTTGAGGGGACAGCAAATTTACACTGTTATACAAGCTGTACACTCACTACTTTACATTGTAGCAAAGTGTCATTTCTTCAGTGTTGTCACTCACCTTTGTGAGATACTGTACATTCTAAGTCCTGGTTCATACCTATGCAGTTTTCTTTTGATCTGTTTCTGGAGTGATTTTTGCTGAGCATTTTGCGTTTTTGACAAATCTTTGCATGTTTTGCTTTTTGCATTTTTTCTATGCTTTTTTTGGGCATTTTGTTGCTCGGTAGATTAAAAAAATACAAAATGCAAATCGTGGCAAAATGTTTGTAAAACCACGGCAAAAACACACCTCATGCTTTTCTGCAGCTTCTCCATTGAAGTCTATAGAACCAAAAATGCACCGTTTTGCTTCGTAGGCTGCATTCATGCTACAGCATTTTGAATCGCGGACAATCCTCCCCGCAATTTGAAAACGCCCAGGTGTGAATGACAAATCGAACAAACCCACATTTGCGATGCCATTCATTCGAATTGCACCTAAAAACGCGGTGTAGTGATTGTCGCACAATAAATCCAATGAGGCAAACCGCATCACATGAAGCAGGTCGTCAAAAGAAGCTCCTGAAAGTGGTTCTAAAGGCAGAAGGTCTTTCATCTTAAAGCGGAGATAAGGCACCCCCAACCCCCCTAAGCAAAAAATATAAAGTCAGCAGCTACACATACTGGGACACTAACCTGTCCTGGAATCCAGCGATATCGGCACCCCATCCAATGTTTCTATTGGCTCTCAGGTGCTGCCGCCACCATTGCATGTAAGGGGAACCTGCAGTGAAGTATTGCGGCTTTACAGCCCGCTCTCTGCTGCGCATGCACGAAGCATGCTGCGCTTTTTGAATGGCCCGGCGGCGGGGGAAAGAGGAGGGGGGGCTGAACTTCCGAGTGATCTCACCCCAGGGAGAAATCTCGTAGGTGGGGACGGATACCAGTCAAAAACAGGTACCCACTCCCCCCTCCCCCCAAAAGGTGCTAAGGGGGGAGGAAGCAGATAAGCGGAACTTCCACTTTTGTGTGGAACTCCACTTTAATGCATTCTATGCATTAGGATAAAAAAACCTTATAAAAATGAAATATTCATTTAAATATCGTGCCTGGGGGGTGTCTATAGTATGTCTGTAAAGTGGTGCATTTTTCCCATGTTTAGAACAGTACCACAACAAAATGAGATTTCTAAAGGAAAAAAAGTCATTTAAAACTGATCGCAGCTGTAATGAATTGTCAGGTCTCGGCAATATAGATAAAACTCATTAAAAAAATGGCATGGGTTCCCCACCAGTCCATTACCAGGCCCTTTGGGTCTGGTATGAATATTAACCTATTGCCGAAAGGCTCCTGTACATATAGCTAAAGATTATAAGATACTGGCCGTAATTACATTTTTGTCCCTAACAACATTAGAGGCAAAAACTTAATGATAAATTCAACCATAACACTTTATGTCATACCTCATAAATATTATAGAGGCTGATATCATAGCCAGTGGTAGGCATATAAGAGAAAACACTTTTCCATAGGGGGTACCATAAGAGAAGCGGCACTCCGATATGGAGAAGAGAAAACATGGCTACTATTGATATCCTCGACAAATAAGGTTTATCAGAGATGTATATTGAATATCAAAATTGGTTTATTAAGTTACAAAACGTGTGTTTTAAAAGGTTAGACCAGGCATAGAAAACCATGCTATATACCTGTATTTATTCCCAAAATACTCATTTAAATATCTGAATGTGTGCACAAGAAACTCATAACAAACATCGACATACATATATCACAAACATGCAACAAATACGGTTGAGGCGCCTCTGTTACCACCTACATGCCATTATGCCTCAAGGTAAATTATATAAGTTCATAAACCAAAAGGTGGTTTTAATTAGCCTGCAAATGGCATGTGTGTGGTCCCTAGGGTGATGGAGATAAATAAATTACAAAGATGTCTTCTATCAAAGTCAATTGCATTCCCTGGTTAACTAGCTAGTTGACAATCCAATTAAGTTACGAGAAGCCCAATAGTGAGTGTATGGCAGTTCATGCAATCCAGTTTCTCGGCTGCTATAAATTGCTACTTTTACCAGGGGATGATAGTCCTTGTTTTCTTTTCTAAAAAGCGTTATCGTTAATCAGCGGATAAATTATAGGCAGTTGCAAGACATATTTATAAAATGTTTATAGAAAGATAGCACAAACATCCTAATGTTGCTGAATAGAGATGCTCTTTATTGTTTGTCTGATGATAATATACCGGCATATGTCCTGAAAAGAAATCTTTTCTTGGTTATTTATGTAGAGACTTCTTTCCATAAGAGCATTTCATCCTTTACATAGATAAAGTTGGGTCTCATAATGCAACAAGTCAGGATTTTCTTATGCCGCGTACACACGTGCGGACTTTTGCCGGCGGACTTAGTCCAGCGGACAATCCCGCCGGACTTTCCAGCTGGGTCCACTGGACTTTCCGAGCGTGTGGACTTGCCCACACACGCACGGACTTCTCCGGCGGATAATCCGCCGGCCAAAAGTCCGCGGGACTTTTGAAAATGAACGGACTTGCCCACACACGGAGCAGTCCGTTCATTTAGAACGTAACTTCAGGTTACGTAGCTAGCGTAGGCAGTAAATGCCGCCGCGCTAGCTCCGTGACCTGGCATGGATTTAAAGGGGCTCCCCACGCCGAAAAAACGGCGTGGGGGTTCCCCCCAAATCCATGTCAGACCCTCATCCGAGCACGCAGCCTGGCAGGCCAGGAAAGGGGTGGGGATGAACGAGCGCCCCCCCCCTCCTGAGCCGTACCAGGCCGCGTGCCCTCAACATGGGGGGGTGCCCTGGGGAAAGGGGGGCCGTGCGGCCCCCCCACCCCAAAGCACCTTGTCCCCATGTTGATGAGGACAAGGGCCTCTTCCCGACAACCCTGGCCGTTGGTTGTCGGGGTCTGCGGGCGGGGGCTTATCGGAATCTGGGAGCCCCCTTTAATAAGGGGGCCCCCAGATACCGGCCCCCCACCCTATGTGAATGAGTATGGGGTACGATGTACCCCTACCCATTCACCTAAGGTGTAAAATGTAAAGTACAAAAACACACACACTTTTGAAAAAATATTTTATTGCACTGCTCCGGGGGTCTTCTTCCGTCTTGGGGGTCTTCTCGCCGGACTCCTCCGCTCTCTTCTGCTCTTTTACCTAGCTCTTTCACGAGCGGAGGAGTCCGGCTACCTTCTTCGTCGTCGCCGCCGTCGTCTGGGGGTCTCGATCCGCCTTCGGGGGTCTTCCGGGGGTCTCTTCTGTTCTTGCGGCGGTCGTCGTCTTCCGCGCCGCCGGCGCCTTCTTCTTCTTCTTCTTCTTGTCCTTCTTCTTGTTCTTCTTCTTCTTCTTCCGATGTTGACCCGATGCTCTCTCTGCCCGGAATGGCAGAGGCGCGCTGCGCTGGGACTTATATAGGGACATGGGGACAGGGTCACATGCTCATGTCACATGGTGACCCCGCCCCCCTGTGATGTCACAGTCCCACCCCTTTCCTGGCCTGCCAGGCTGCGTGCTCGGATAAGGGGACTTTGGCGCCAAAAAGTCCGCCGGCGCCTACACACGAGGGGATTATCCGCTGGACTTCAGTCCAGAGGATAATCCCGCGGGATTGTCCCTTCGTGTGTACGCGGCCTTAGTGTGTTTGTAGCTTTACCATATTGGTAAACATTCGACTATTATTTTTCACTGAAACTTGCTATGGTGTGCTATATATTATGCAGTAGGCACTGGTAAGAAAATAAATGGCTGCAAATTGGAAAAATGATTTTTACATTACCACTCCTTTCAGTCTATTCAAGTAGACACTTATATTAGTGCATTTATTTTCTAGCACATGAAGGGAGGAAATCTTCCGTATTTCTCTCCCGTTGCCATCAAGGTAGTCCGGTAATGAGATTCCAAATGCTCCGTTTATGCAGTCCAACAATATATCAGCCTTTTAAGTCCTTGCATATACCACATATGCCTCTGCCTATAATATGGGCCGGATAGTATTTGTCATGTAACAGGTGTTGTTGATAACGTCCGTTGCTGACAGTCTTTGATCTCCACCTCGGTACATCCTGTACATATACATTTGCACTTTGAAGATGGATATCTCGGTAACGGCAGCAGTTGCTGCCACAACCGAGGTATCCATCTTTGGAGCCGGCGGTTCTGTTGGCAGCGGCGGAGGCGATTGGGACCTGTCCATGACTGGGTATGGAGACGAGTAAGGCTAAGATGGCCCCCACCCGACTCCATACCCAGTGTTGAAAAAAGTAAAAAAGTAATTAGTTAAGTTACAAATTACTTCTCCCAAAAAAAAGTAATTGAGTTAGTAACTCAGTTACTACATTGGAAAAGTAATTAGTTACTCAGCAAAGTAACTGTGACTTTTTTTTTAATATTCTTAGGGGAGGGTCTAGTAATACTGTAAGCAAGGGGCGCGTTCCCCCCTGCACGTCTATTTCCCCTCTGTACCCCCCTGCACGTCTGTTCCCCCCCAACACATATATCTGTTTCCCCTCTGTACCCCACTACACGTCTGTTCCCCCCCCAACACATATATCTGTTTCCCCTCTGTACCCCACTACACATCTCCCCCCCCCCACACACATATATCTGCCCCCCCCAAACTCACGGATCGGATCGTTTCTCGGATCAGAGTCATGGATCGGATCATTTTTCGGATCAGCAAATAATAATTGAATTTGCAAAAATTCCACCACCATAAAGCCCCCACTGTAATATCCACAATCTCCCCCACTGTAATATCCATGTCATCTCCCCAACTGAGTATGGCTGGGTACGGCTGAGCATGGCTGGGTACGGCTGAGTATCGCGGAGTATGGCTGGGTATTACCGTGTATTGCAGAGTATTGCAGAGTATGGCTGGGTATGGCTGGGAATGGCATAGTATTGGCAGGGTATGGCAGAGTATTGGCAGGGTGTTGCAGAGTATTGGCAGGGTGTTGCAGAGTATTGGCAGGGTGTTGCAGAGTATTGGCAGGGTGTTGTAGAGTATTGGCAGGGTGTTGCAGAGTATTGGCAGGGTGTTGCAGAGTATTGGCAGGGTATTGCAGAGTATTGGCATGGTGTTGCAGATTATTGGCATGGTGTTGCAGATTATTGGCATGGTGTTGCAGATTATTGGCAGGGTGTTGCAGAGTATTGGCAGGGTGTTGCAGAGTATTGGCAGGGTGTTGCAGAGTATTGGCAGGGTATTGCAGCATATTGGCAGGGTATTGCAGCATATTGGCAGGGTATTGCAGAGTATTGGCAGGGTATTGCAGAGTATGGCTGGGTATTACCGAGTATTGCAGAGTATGGCTGGGTATTACGGGGTATTGCAGAGTATGGCTGGGTATTACCGAGTATGGCTGGGTATGGCAGAGTATTGCAGAGTATTGGCAGGGTGTTGCAGAGTATTGGCAGGGTGTTGCAGAGTATTGGCAGGGTGTTGCAGAGTATTGGCAGGGTGTTGCAGAGTATTGGCAGGGTGTTGCAGAGTATTGGCAGCGTATTGCAGAGTATTGGCAGCGTATTGCAGAGTATTGGCAGCGTATTGCAGAGTATTGGCAGCGTATTGCAGAGTATTGGCAGCGTATTGCAGAGTATTGGCAGGGTATTTCAGAGTATTGGCAGGGTATTTCAGAGTATTGGCAGGGTATTTCAGAGTATTGGCTGGGTATTTCAGAGTATTGGCAGGGTATTTCAGAGTATTGGCTGGGTATTGGAGAGTATTGGCAGGGTATTACAGTGCTGCCATCCGATCTCTCCCCTCCACTGTACAGATCTGTACACAGAGGGGAGAGAGGAATCGGCGTCATCTTGACGCTGGTTTGTTTACAAGTGATCGCTCCGTCATTTGACGGAGCAATCACATTGTAAACGGCCGACGGGTGCACCAAGATGGCCGCCGCTCCGGAGCTAGGCCAGAGCCGCGGCCGACGGGTGCACCAAGATGGTTGCCGCTCTGGAGCTAGGCCGAAGCCGCGGACGGCTCCGTGGATCGCGGCGGGTAATTGTGGTAACGCCGCCCCAGTAATGGGAACGGCGTTACCGCGAGGGGAAGAGTAATCAGTTAGATTACTTATTACCCTCTAAAGTAACAGCGCTACGTAACGCCGTTTACTTTAATTGCGTTAGTTACATCACTGTCCATACCATAGCAGGGCAGAAGCGATGTCAAAACGTCACTTCTGCCCATACATCTTAAAGGGCCATTTTTCTGTTGTCATTTTTTCAAATGACAACATTTATTTAAATTTTTTTGCGTTTAAGTCCAAATATGAGATCTGAGGACTTTTTTTTTTTTTTTAAAGTGCCCCGTCCTGACGAGCTCGCACGCAGAAACGAACGCATACGTGAGTAGCGCCCGCATATGAAAACGGTGGACAAACCACACATGTGAGGTATCGCCACGGTCGTTAGAGCGAGAGCAATAATTCTAGCCATCTCCTCTGTAACTCAAAACATGCAACCTGTAGAATTTTTTAAACATAGTCTATGGAGATTTTTAAGGGTAAGAGTTTGTTGCCATTCCACAAGCGGGCGCAATTTTGAAGTGTGACATGTTGGGTATCAATTTACTCGGTGTAATATTATCTTTCACAACCATTTTATTGTCTAGGGTGTTAGAAAAATGTATAATGTTTGGGGGTTCCAAATAATTTTCTAGCAAAAAAACTTGTTTTAAACTTGTAAACACCGAGTCTGAAAAAGAGGCCTGGTCTTTAAGTGGTTAAGGGGAACCTCGAACCAAAACATTTTTGAAAAAAATTGTGTGGGGGTTCCCCCAAAATCCATACCAGGCCCTTCAGGTCTGGTATGAATTTTAAGGGGAACCCTGCGCCAAAATGTAAAAAAAAATGGCGTAGGGCCCCCCCAAAATCCATACCAGACCCTTATCCAAGCATGCAACCTGGCAAGCCGCAACAAAAAAAAGTGTCAAAAATAGTAAAAAAGACAGGAGACACTTTGGGACAAGTCCTTTAATAAAAAATAAAAAAATGTCCCACGATGTAGAGGCTCCCGCCGAGTGACGCTTCCTGTTGACAGTTGTTATATAGCTGAGGGCGGGGTCACCCGGTGATGTAAATGGGTGACCCCCGCCCCCCACTTTTTTTGTGAAATGGTAGGGGTACAATGTACCCGTTATCAATTCACATGGGGGGAGGCCGGGATCTGGGGGTCCCCTTGTTAAAGGGGGCTTCCAGATTCTGATAAGCCCCCCCCAGCCACAGACCCCTACAACCACCGGGCAAGGGTTGTGGGGATGAGGCCCTTGTCCACATCAACATGGGGACAAGGTGCTTTGGGGATCCCAAAGCATCCTCCCCATGTTGAGGGCATGTGGCCTGGTACGGTTTAAGAGGGGGGGTGCTCTCTCGTCCCCCCCTCTTTTCCTGCGGCTTGCCAGGTTGCCATTTTTTGCAATGAGTTTTATCTATATTGTCGAGACCCGACAATTCATTACAGCCACGATCAGTTTTAAATGACTTTTTTTCCTTTAGAAATGTAATTTTGCTGTGGTACTGTTCTAAACACGGGAAAACTGTGCCACTTTACAGGCATACTATAGACACCCCTTATGCACAATATTTAAAGGAATATTTCATTTTTATTGTTTCACTTTAAGCATTATTAAAATCACTGCTCCCGAAAAAAGTCAGTTTTTAAAACTTTTTTTGCATTGGGGCAGGACTCAGGTCCCCAAACACTTTTTATGATAATAACTTGCATATAAGTCTTTAAAATTAGCACTTTTGGTTTTTAATGTTAGTGTCCCATAGACTTTAACAGGGTTCCGGGGCTTTCAAATTTGCTGCAAACACCGCATAATGTTCATTGTTCGAACTTATGCTTGGGCCAAAAGCATTCGCCCATCCCTAGTGTAAATCCCTGTGCTGTCAGAGGAGAGGAGCCATATCATTTGTTCCTACTAAGTGGGAAAAACGATATGTCACCTCTCCTAGTCACTCACATCCCCATACAATTAGAACACACTGAGGGAACACACAACTAACCCCTTAATCGCTCCCTAGTGTTAACCCCTTCCCTGCCAGGGACATTTACACAGTAATCAGTGCATTTGTATAGCACTGATCGCTGTATAAATGCCAATGGTCCCAAAAAAGTGTCAAAAGTCTCTGATCTGTCTACCGCTAAAAATTGCAGATCACCGCCATTACTAGTAAAAAAAAAAAATGCCATAAAAATGACATAAAAAGGACATAAATCTTTCCCATAGTTTGCAGACGCTATAACTTTTGTGCAAACCAATCAATATACGCTTATGGCAATTTTTTTTACCAAAAATATATAGAATAATATATATTGGCCTAAACTGAGGAAGATTTTTTTTTTTAAAAAAAACAATTTGGGGATATTTATTATAGCAAAAAGTAAAAAATATAATTTTTTTTCAAAATCTTTGCTTTTTTTTTTGTTTATAGCGCAAAAAATAAAAACCGCAGAGGTGATCAAATACCACCAAAAGAAAGCTTTATTTGTGGGGAAAAAAAGGACGCAAATTTCGTTTGGGTACAGTGTTGAACAACCGCGCAATTGTCAGTTAAATCGACACAGTGCCAAATTTTAAAAATTGCTCTGGTCAGGAAGGGGTTAAAATCTTCCGGGGCTGAAGTGGTTAATAAGGTGACACAATGCCAGGTAACAGATGATAACAGATGATGTTGTTTCATTATACCACTAAATCGGTGGGGTCCTATAAACACTCCTTGATGCCTCACCTCCTCAATGCTGGTAAACGCCTTATTTCATTGGAAGTCCCCGGCTGCACCTACTGTTAAGGATTGACTGATGAAGATACATGATATTATGGAGGCGGAGGAGTGGAGGCATCAATGTGCAAACATTTACCTGAAATTCTATAAATGTGGGGCACTATGGATAGAATTTTGTTCCTGGTATAAACAACTCACGCTATGATTATGGAGTACTGTAGAGCTATGTTCTGATGTTTAACTGAGGCTTTCTGACCAGGAAATTTATGTTATACACTGTTCGATATTTTTGTTGTCTTTGTTATCTGGGAGTTGGAGGGGTTGTTTCCCCCACCTGTCCAACATGTCACCACATTTTAGGTGACCACACATTATGCTTATTATGCTTATTTCCATGTTCCCCTCCTATCCTCCCCTCTACCCATTTTTAACGTTCCCCATGTCATCCTAGCCATATAATGTTGGGTTCCCTGCATCGTCCTCCGCTATAGATTTGATGGTTATATTCACAACATGTTTGCAAAACCCTATTGAAGTCCTATAGTGATCTCGACAGTTTCTTTTTCTTGGGAATGTTTATGTCTTCATTGTTGTTCCTGTTTTTCTCGTATATTGAAAATAAAAATAAAGATTAAAAAAAAATAATAATAATAATTGCTGTTCATAGACGCTCTCCGTCCAATCTGACAGAGCTTGAGCTATTTTGCAAAGTAGAATGGGCAAGAATGTCACTCTCTAGATGTGCAAAGCTGGTTGAGACATCCCCAAAAAAGACTTGCAGCTGTAATTGCAGTGACGGATGGTTCTACAAAGTATTGACTCGGGGGGGGGGGGGGGGGGAGGGTGGAATTCCCTACTGACCACCAATGTAAGGGGCATTCTTCCCACTGACTCCCAATGTAAGGGGCATTCTTCCCACTGATCACCAATGTAAGGAGCATTCTTCCCACTGACCACCAATGTAAGGGAAATTCTTCCCACTGACTCCCAATGTAAGGGGCATTCTTCCCACTGATCACCAATGTAAGGGGCATTCTTCCCACTGATCACCAATGTAAGGAACATTCTTCCCACTGATCACCAATGTAAGGAACATTCTTCCCACTGATCACCAATGTAAGGGACATTCTTCCCACTGATCACCAATGTAAGGAACATTCTTCCCACTGATCACCAATGTAAGGAACATTCTTCCCACTGATCACCAATGTAAGGGACATTCTTCCCACTGATCACCAATGTAAGGGACATTCTTCCCACTGATCACCAATGTAAGGGACATTCTTCCCACTGACCACCAATGTAAGGGGCATTCTTCCCACTGATCACCAATGTAAGGAACATTCTTCCCACTGATCACCAATGTAAGGAACATTCTTCCCACTGATCACCAATGTAAGGATTATTCTTTCCAATGACCACCAATGTAAGGGACATTCTTCCCACTGATCACCAATGTAAGGGGCATTCTTCTCACTGATCACCAATGTAAGGGGCATTCTTCCCACTGATCACCAATGTAAGGAACATTCTTCTCACTGATCACCAATGTAAGGGACATTCTTTCCAATGACCACCAATGTAAGGAGTATTCTTCCCACTGATCACCAATGTAAGGAACATTCTTCTCACTGATCACCAATGTAAGGAACATTCTTCCCACTGATCACCAATGTAAGGGGCATTCTTCCCACTGATCACCAATGTAAGGAACATTCTTCCCACTGATCACCAATGTAAGGGGCATTCTTCCCACTGATCACCAATGTAAGGGGCATTCTTCCCACTGATCACCAATGTAAGGGACATTCTTCCCACTGATCACCAATGTAAGGAACATTCTTCCCACTGATCACCAATGTAAGGAACATTCTTCCCACTGATCACCAATGTAAGGAACATTCTTCCCACAGATGATCACCAATGTAAGGGGCATTCTTCCCACTGATCACCAATGTAAGGAACATTCTTCCCACTGATGATCACCAATGTAAGGGGCATTCTTCCCACTGATCACCAATGTAAGGAACATTCTTCCCACTGATGATCACCAATGTAAGGGGCATTCTTCCCACTGATCACCAATGTAAGGAACATTCTTCCCACTGATCATCAATGTAAGGGGCATTCTTCCCACGGATCACCAAAGTAAGGAACATTCTTCCCACTGATCACCAATGTAAGGAACATTCTTCCCACTGATCACCAATGTAAGGAACATTCTTCCCACTGATGATCACCAATGTAAGGGGCATTCTTCCCACTGATCACCAATGTAAGGGACATTCTTCCCACTGATCACCAAAGTAAGGGAAATCCTTCCCACTGATCACCAATGTAAGGGACATTCTTCCCACTGATCACCAATGTAAGGGACATTTTTTCCACTAACCTGAAAATGATTTCAAGAGTTCCAAAAAATTTGAAAAAGGCTGCTCTATCCCATCTCGGAATGTTAGGCAATAGGTTGGTGTCTTTTACTGAACAGGTATGAAAACACAGGGGTTGATTTACTAAAGGCAAATAAACTGTGCACTTTTAAAAGTGCAGTTGCACTCTGCAATTACAGTTGCTCCAGAGCTTAGTAAATGAGGTAAGGCTTCACTTTGCAAAGAATACCCAATCACGTGCAAAGAAAATGAAAAAAATAGCATTTGTGCTTGCACATGACTGGATGATGAAAGTCGGCAGAGCTTCTGCTCATTTACTAAGCTCTGGAGCAACTGCACTTGCAGAGGGCAACCGCACTTTGCTAAGTGCACAGTCTTTTTGCCTTTAGTAAATCCACCCCAATGAGTGTCTTGTTTAAAAGCATTGGGGTTTATTTACTAAAGGCAAATCCACTTTGCACTACAAGTGCACTTGGAAGTGCAGTCGCTGTAGATCTGAGGGGGACATGCAAGGAAAATAAAAAAACAGAATTTTTGCTTGTAAATGATTGGATGATAAAATCAGCAGAGCTTCCCCCTCATTTCAGATCTAAAGCGACTGCACTTCCAAGTGCACTTGTAGTGCAGAGTGGATTTGCCCTTAGTAAATTAACCCCATTGCTACAGAAGAGCGCCTCAGAAGGCTGGGAGGTATGTTTATCTCCAGGATTACAAACCTTGTAGACAGTAAGATAGGGCTGTTTCATGTAATCAGCATGCTGGCACGGCTTGAAACGGATGAGCCTCTTCTCGGGCTCCTCTCACTGGGTCCTGTGAGTCACAGACGTCATAGGCACACGTGTTACAAATCACATCTGTAATGAAATGAAAGTCTTGAGACCTCTACAGCCTCTCAAGGAAATGCCAAACAGTCTATGTCAGAAACAGGCTTAAGAGATTACTGAGCAGTAACAAGGAGCTCTCAGCTTCTGTTCCACCGTGTAACTTTCCCTGTCGGTGGGACACACTCATAAGTGCACTGCTTGACAACTTGGATCACATGCCGGTTATGCCAAAGGGTTATCAGAATTTAACAAGGGTCTTTAAAGTGGAACTTTAAGGCATATGTGCGGCGTGTGGGCATTAAATCCCACCCCTTTGCCACTGCGCATATATGTTGGTTGGTCATAAAGGGGTTAAAGCATATTTTGTGGGTAAAAAGGACTATGACATATGAGCGCTGAGTATAGGGCGGTAGGCTTAGGTGTTGTTTAGCTATGCACCTTGAAGCCCACTGTCAACACAAGTTGACCACACCCATAATTTGCCACAGTACGTTATGTTGCTAATAGAGGTGAGATGCACCACCATCAGTGATGTAAGTAACTGAGTTAAAATAAACTGAGTTACATAACGCAGTTACTTTAGAGGGTAACGAGTAATCTAACTGATTACTTTTCCCCTCATGGTAACTCAGTTCCCATTACTTTGGCTTAGTTACCCCAATTACATGTACCGCCACTAGATGGCAGTAGTGTAGTTCCGGTGTCCTGCCGAAAAAGTTCCCCTGCCGGATAAGGACTCCCTGTACTGCGCAGGCGCAGGGCTTGCGCAGTACGAAGGACTACGGAGCTTCCGAAAATTGCCGAACCTAAACAGCTCTGAGTAAACTCTACACTGCGCAGGTGCAGTTAACATGTAATTGTATGAGGCGATGCCGCACGCTCCTGATGCTCGTGCTACTCTGCAAGGGGCGTCTATCGTGTAAGTAAGGGGCGGGTCTAGTATTACTGTAACCAAGGGGCGCATTTATTATTATATATCGAGCTCTGCCCATTAATTTAACATTCGCCCTCTTTTGTAGCCATCCGCCCCTTACAAGATATAATAATAATAGACCCGCCCCTTGCTTACACGCTATAACAGATCTGCCCCTTGGTTAGAGTAATAATAGAGCAGCCCCTTGGTTACACGATATATAACAATAATAATAAATGCGCCCCTTGGTTACAGTAATACTAGACCCGCCCCTTAGTTACACGTATAGAATATTTTAAAAAAAAGTCAGTTACTTTGCTGCGTAACTAATTACTTTTCCAATGTAGTAACTGAGTTACTAACGCAATTACTTTTTGGGAGAAGTAATTTGTAACTTTTTACTAATTACTTTTTTAAAGTAAGATGACCAACACTGACCACCATTGCCTTAAAAGCCACCAAGAATGGTGACTTTAGAGCAGTGGTCTCCAAACTGCAGCCCTTTGCTTACGTGTATCCGGCCCTTGAGGCATTACTCCTGCCACTGACACCAATGATGGGGCATAATTCCTTGAACTGACAGCAAAAACGGGGCTCTATTCCTCCGACTGACACTATTTCTTCCCCTAATACCAAAGATTGGGCATTGTTTACTCCCACTGGGCACAGTCCAGCCCCCCTAAAGTCTGAAGTACTGTAAACTAGCCCTTTCTTTAGAAAGTTTGGAGACCCCTGCTTTAGATTATAGGCTGCTGGATGACCTAGTGTGAGTAAGTCACATTTAACTGGACTTTTTCTGTAAAGTTGAGGACTTTCATCACTTACAGTGGGGAATATAATTATTTGACCCCCTGCTGATTTTGAAAGTTTGTCCACTTACAAAGAAATGAAGGGTCTATAATTTTTTATCATAGGTGTATTTTAAATGATAAAGACAGAATATCAACCAAAAATCCAGAAAAAAACACATGATGCAAATGTTATAAATTTGAGTTGCAGTTCAGTTAGTAAAATAAGTATGTGATCCCCAAGCAAAACATGACTTGGTACTTTGTAGAGAAACACTTGTTGGCAAGCACAGAGGTAAGACATTTCTTGTAGTTGGTGACCAGGTTTTGCACACATCTCAGGAGGGATTTTGGTCCACTCTTCTTCATAGATCTTCTCTAAATCCTTAATGTTTATTGGCTGTCGTTTGACAACTCGAAGTTTCAGCTCCCTCCATACATTTTCTATATTATTAAGGTCGGGAGACTGGCTAGGTCACTCCGTGACCTTATGTGCTTCTTTTTGAGCCACTCCTTTGTTGCCTTGGTGGTATGTTTTGGGTCATTGGTCATTGCGGTGCAAAGTGGATTTTCCTTTCGTAAATAACCCCCATTGTCATGCTGGAAGATCCATCCACGACCCATCTTCAGTGTTCTGGCTGAAGGAAGAAGGTTCTCATCCAAGATTATACAATACATGGCCCCGTCCATTGACCCCTCAATGCGGCAAAGTCAGCCTGTACCTTTAGCAGAGAAACAGCCCCAAAGTATAATGTTTCCACCTCCGTGCTTGACTGTAGGGATGGTGTTCTTAGGGTCATAGTCAGCATTTTTCTTCCTCCAAACACGTCGAGTCAAGTTAATGCCAAAGAGCTCAATGTTGGTCTCATCTGACCACAGCACTTCCCCCCAATCCTTCTCTGAATCATTTAAATGTTCATTGGCAAACTTAAGATTGGGCCTGAGCATGTGCCTTCTTGAGGAGGAGGACCTTGCGGACGCTGCAGGATTTCAATCCATGGCGGCGTATTGTGTTACCAATGGTTTGTTTGGTGACTGTGGTCCCAACTGCCTTGAGATCATTCACAAGCTCCCCCATGTAGTTCTGGGCTGATCCCTCACTTTTCTCATGATCATCCTTACCCCATGAGGCAAAACCTTACATGGAGCTCCAGACCGAGGGCAATTGATGGTTATTTTGTATTTCTTCCATTTGCGAATAATCGCTCTAATGCCCTGTACACACATTCCGACAACAAAATCCGTTGGATTTTGGCCCAAACTTGTCTTGCATGCACACGGTCGCACAAAGTTGTCAGAAAATCCGATCGTTCAGAACAAGGTGACATGCAACATGTACGACAGGACTATAAAGAGGCCAATAGCTTTCGTCTCGTAATTTATTCTGAGCATGCGTGGCACTTTGTGCGTCGGAATTGTCTACACACGATCCGAATTTAAACAATCGGATTTTGTTGTCGGAAAATTTTAGATCAAGATCTCAAACTTTGTGTCGGAAATTCCGACGGAAAAAGTCAGATGGAGCCGACACACAATCGGAATTTCCGACAACACAATCCGATCGCACATTTTCCGTCGGAAAGTCTGACCGTGTGTGGGCTCCAGAGGACTTTTTCCGTCTGAATTTCCTACACACAAAGTTTGAGATCGGGATCTAAAATGTACAGTTGTCTCCTTCTCATCAAGCATCTTTCTGATGGTCTTGTAGCCCATTCCAGCCTTGTGCAGGTCTATAATCTTATCCCTTGCAGCTATTTGGTCTTGCCCATGATGGTGAAGTTTGAACGGAAGAAAGATTCTGTGGACAGGTGTCTTTTATACACATAACGAGTTGTCGTTAGGAGCACCTTCTTAAATTGACCGGGCTAATCTGTGCACCACATGAGCACATAGTGTAGCCAGTCTGTGGGAGCCAAAATTATTGTTGGTTGGTAGGTAGGGGATCAAATACCTATTTTACTCTGAACTGCAACTCAATTTATAACATTTGTATTGTGTTTTTTATGGATTTTTGGTTGATATTCTGTCTATTATTTAAAATACACCTATGATAAAAAAATTATAGACCCTTCATTTCTTTGTAAGTGGGCAAACTTACAAAATCTGCCGATCAAATAATTATTTTCCCCACTGTATCAAAGTAGCTTTTTTTGTTCGGAACATATCCTGTCTGACAACAATTTACATCTTCAGCCATGTAGCTTGAACTGTTAACACATGGCCCAAATTTCATGGCACCAAGTACATTTGGAAACATAAAAGTTTTTTCACAAACTTCCCACCTCGTTCTTGAACAATCAGTGTAAGCCATGACACATTCAGTGTTAATTTCATAGACAAAAACATTTTCGTCATAAGTTTCGTCAGCAGCATATTTCCAGTGATGAAGACTAAATGAAATATGTGAAACAGTGTATTTGCTTTGTAAGAATAAATCACCTCTAATGTTAGATGTCATACATGTTGCTGCAATACGTAAAATAATTAGTTTCATTTTTTTACATTGTGGGGGCTTCAAGATTGAGCATAATTTAAAATGGTGCCTTAATGGAAAAATGGTTGAGAAATACTAAGCCAAAGTATATGGCACACCAAGGATCATTGAAGTAATGTCCAAGCATTTTTTTCAGCAATCGCATCCCAGTGGTAAAGTGCAACAAAAAGTGCCTGACAGAGGGGTCCTGGGTGGCCCTGAAATGTTGTGCTTTACCACTGTGATATGGTTACCAAATGCTTGGATATTACTTCAATGACTCTTGATATATTGACGACATATACTGTGTGCCCTGTTTTGGGGTCTACACATCTGGGATAGTTATATACTTTATATATTGTATGCGGATTTACTAGCTCTACATATACTATTAGACGGCACTCCCGGTAATGTTTTTATGGCCATGCATGACTACTAATATATTTCTTTAAAAAATGTCCTGTGCGCCTACAGCTCTGGCAGTGTTCTGTGCCCCTGTGGTTTATCAAGCATGTTGTTGATGTTGTGGGCTTCTTTCCTTTACCGTGGGAGCTGCGATGCACCCTGTGGGCCCTCCCCCTCCTCCCCTTACACTCTGTGTTCGGGAGGTTCGGGTGGATGCCCTTTCGTGCATCGGCGTCACGCCCCCTATGTTGTGCATGACGATATCGTTATCGACGTCATCGCGCGCTGTGCGTGACGTCGTTGTTGACGTCATCGCGTTCACGCTTGGAGTACCATCTGCGTGTTTTCTTTTGTGGGGGTGCTGGGAGAGGAGGGGTTCCTTTGGCGCCAAGCTCAGGTGTGGGCGCGCCTCCCTCTCCCCCGCGAGTTCACGCACGTGGCGTTGGCGGCATGTATAAGTACGCATTTCCCAGTTGGAGCTGGCTGTCTCTATTGCCATTCTCCTCCTGGGGTTCCTGCACACTAGCTGTTTTTCTGCTGGTGTTGCATGGTCTGCAGCAAACAGGTAAACGTCCCTGGTTCTGGGATCACTTTAGTTTTATATTATCTGTCTTGGCCCACTGCACATCGTTTTCCTTTTTCTTTTTCTTTATTTTAGCCCCACTCACCTTACTTCCTTTTCCCTAGTTTAATGTCTGCACATATTTAGGTCATTTATAATCACCTTCCACATAACAGACTAGGCTAATATACTTCCTATTCATAATACCTTATCTGATTATCACCCCACATGTAGGTATACTGGGTTTACTTTCTATATACTACCTCTAAAAACTTATTATTTTTTGAAACTATTTATATATACTAATATTTGTCCCCAGATACCTATTTTGATGAGCTTTATATCACTATTGACACCACATGGAGACCATCCTAGAACCCAGGCCTTCTATAACACCACCTGATGCTGCAAGGGTATTACATGCCGCCTCAGCTCCCGCGGGGGGGATTTTGTGCCTACGACTCACCTTGTGCTATTTACCATATGTCGCACTTACTGCCAGGGTTGGTAAGTGTGTTCGACCAACTTCTTTAAGTACTATATAATTTTTCTACTATTCTCTAGATAAAGTGTGGTTTACATTACATGTATATTCCACAGGAATCTGTTGCATCTGCTCCTGACGAGTGGAATATGATCCACGTAACACGTAGAGCTACACTCGATGCTACAGCTATACCAATCACGCCTCGATGATGTCATCAAACATTATTTTAGTACTATTACATCTATATACTTCATGTGACCATAGATACAGTTACCGGGCAGGCCACCTTTGGCACCTGCAGGCGATCTTGCTGCTTTATACGTATTACTACTAGTTTACTACAATGCTCTTATTACGATCATATGTCTATATATGTATGTTTTTTTATCCATCATGCCTATATCTTTTGCTAATTATGTGTATATATATATATATATATATATATGAAATTACTTCTTTATTTATGTCCGTTATGAATAAAATACTTTTACTCAACCGCTTCATTTAAAGTCCCAAACCTCCTCATAAATGTATACTGTATTTATTGGCGTATAACACACACTTTTTCCCCCTAAAAATCAGGGGAAAATCGTGGGTGCGTGTTATACGCTGATCCCCCGCTGATTGTGAGCAGAGGAGCGAGCCGCCGAGTTATATACACATAGCCAAGTGTAGTCGGCTAGGCTCTGCTCCGCTCACAGTCACACCCAGTCTTGCCCTATGATGGACATAACACAGGTCCAATGGCGGGACCGCGGCAGGACTGTGAGCGGAGCCGAGCCTAGCCGAGTACACTCAGTTATGTGTATCTCGGCGGCACTCGTCTACTCTCGGCTCCGCTCACAGTAATGCCCAGTCCCAGTGGGTGGGACTGCGAGAGGAGCTGAGAGCCGCTGAGAGACGCTGAGAGCTATTTTTAAACTGGAAGGCTGCAATGACATTGGAGCAAGGCTGCAATGACAAGGCTACACTGACAAGGCTGCAAATGACACTGGGGCAAGGCTGCAATGATAAGGCTTTAATGACGCTGACAAGGCTGCAATGACACTAACAAGGCTGCAATGACAAGGCTACACTGACAAGGCTGCAAATGACACTGGGGCAAGGCTGCAATGACAAGGCTACACTGACAAGGCTGCAAATGACACTGGGGCAAGGCTGCAATGACAAGGCTGCAATGACGCTGACAAGGCTGCAATGACACTAACAAGGCTGCAATGACAAGGCTACACTGACAAGGCTGCAAATGACACTGGGGCAAGGCTGCAATGACACTAACAAGGCTGCAATGACAAGGCTACACTGACAAGGCTGCAAATGACACTGGGGCAAGGCTGCAATGACAAGGCTGCAATGACAAGGCTACACTGACAAGGCTGCAAATGACACTAGGGCAAGGCTGCAATGACAGGGCTGCAATGACGCTGACAAGGCTGCAATGACACTAACAAGGCTGCAATGACAAGGCTACACTGACAAGGCTGCAAATGACACTGGGGCAAGGCTGCAATGACAAGGCTGCAATGACGCTGACAAGGCTGCAATGACACTAACAAGGCTGCAATGACAAGGCTACACTGACAAGGCTGCAAATGACACTGGGGCAAGGCTGCAATGACAAGGCTGCAATGACAAGGCTGCAATGACGCTGACAAGGCTGCAATGACACTAACAAGGCTGCAATGACAAGGCTACACTGACAAGGTCGCAATAACACTGGACAAGGCTGCAGATGGACACTGATAAGGCTGCATTGATGGGCTTTAAATGTTTTTTTCCTTAAAATTCCCTCCTAAACTTGGGGTGTGTGTTATACACCGATAAATACAGTACTTTGTCCTACAAGCACCACGTGCAGCCTTGTGGAGCAAATCCGCCTGTTTCTCCTGTTTGAGATCTACTCTTGAGCTACCTGCTCTGGTGGCTCAGGAACCCTTTTAAAACCTTCTCCCTCCTTGACACTCACCACATTCTCACAATTCAGACAATGCTTCCGTCACACTGCCTATTCACGATCAAAGGATACATATATTGACACCAGAACAGGTTCTTGTTCCAGGACTTACAACCATTGTTTTACACATAAAACCAACACACTCAGTTCTGAGACCACGTAGAGCGAAACCTCCCAGTCATTCATGAGTACTCTGATCTTACTGTAATGATCACATCATGCATTAGTGAGTTACTAGGATGCCTCTAATTGAAAGCATTCCCCTCACATTAAAGAGCACATTTTATTAAACCAGTGCTCTGTTCTCGAGGATTGCACAACAGATTCTCCTCCCATGTAAGTAAACCAAATGTTTCATGTTTTCCAGTCATGCAACCAATTACTCCACAAGTCAGTGGAGAGAACATTTATGATTGCAGAATCTAAATCTAGACTGGGAGGCAAAAGGAGAAAGTTACTAATTGTTAAAGGTCAGATTAAATCAGCACGTACTTAAGTGTTTTGCTAATGAACAAGATGTGTATTTTGGTAACTGGATGTGGTTAATACTTATATGGATCATATTTTGTAAAATGTGTTATTTTTTTCTTTCACAGGCTTTATTTATATTTTTGGTCACATGTTCATGCAGGCCAAGTTATACAGCTGAAGTGGCAGTTACGGGGTAAGGACTAACCATATAACATTGCCAGGGGTGCTTACAACACAACATTTATTCAATTGGCTTTAACGTTTTCTTACATAATAGAAAATTCCAATTTAAAAAAAAAACATATAAAAATGCTACAAAAGCTATTTTGTAATTTATTGTAATTAAAAATTGCATTTCCATTTCTATCTGAAGTCGCTGTATTTTTTTTAAACTGTCAAAAAGTTAAATGTAATATGTCAACCAGGAGGCATTCTGAATACCGTTGGTGTATAGAGAGCCCCCGAAAAGTAATTTTCCTGTAACAATGAAGTAAGTAATGATGAAGTCGCGCTGTGCGGCACGGCGTCAAAGTTGCGCGACTTTGAAGCCGTGTCAGTGTGAACCGGCCGTAAGGTTAAAGTGGGGTTGCGGCCAAAAAAAAAATGTGGCTTAAAAATCATAAAAAAATAAAATAATTGGAAAAAAAAAATTTTTTACTCACCTCTAAATGCCTGTTGCTAGGGGGTCCCTCGTAGTCTGCCACCTTCATTGCCCGGGCTAAACGTCACTTCCTGTAGGCGCCGCACAGTCATCTGGGACCTGTCCTGGACCCCAGGACAGGTAAGTGTCCGATTATTAAAAGTCAGCAGCTGCAGTATTTGTAGCTGCTGACTTTTAATTTTTTTTTTTTTTGTTGGCACTCCACTTTAACTACTGTTTTGTTTTGTTTTTTATTCATTGCACTGTTATTTATAGAGAAAATGCTTTTCATATCAAAAATTTTAGATTATTAATTAAATAAATAATTTTTTTTTTTTTATTCTATATTTTATTTTCACCAAGTTTTATACATATGCACAGAGACATTTTAATTACATGCGTATCACAAAGCATATTTTAAACATACATTGTTTTGTTTTTCATCCGATTATACATAAGACCGTTATATAACCAAAAAAAAACCCAAGGGGGAAAAAAAATAAAAAAAAAATAAATACAAAATAAATATAAAATAGAGTATATAATGATAAAAGAGGAGAAAGAAAAAGAAAAAAACCCAAGGAGGGAAAAAAAAAAGGGAATAGGGAAAAAAAAAAATCATTTATATATATAAAATAGAGTATATAAATGATAAAAGAGGTAAAAAAAAAAGAGGGTTATGCTCTCTCTCCCTCCTTATTAATTAATTAAAGAGCACACCCAACTTCTAAAAGGACGCAGATGCAGTTTTCCTTAGCAGAACACTGAGATTTTCTCTGGTAGTTATAATTAATTCAGACCCTCCTATTTAGGAATCAAGTCTTGCAAGGACATACCAGAACAAACAGTTATTTTACATTTTTGCAATGTTTATACAGTGCATCCGGAAAGTATTCACAGTGCTTCACTTTTTCCACATTTTGTTATGTTACAGTCCTTATCCAAAATGGATTAAATTCATTATTTTCCTCAAAATTCTACACACAATACCCCATAATGACAACCTGAAATAAGTTTGTTTGAAATATTTGCAAATGTATTAAAAATAAAAAACGAAAAAGTCCCATGTACATAAGTATTCACAGCCTTTGCCATGACACTCAAAATTGAGCTCAGGTGCCTCCTGTTTCCACTGATCATCCTTGAGATGTTTCTACAGCTTGATTGGAGTCCACCTGTGCTAAATTCAGTTGATTGGACATGACTTTGAAAGGCACACACCTGTATCTATAAGGTCCCACAGTTAACAGTGCATGTCAGAGCACAAACCAAGCCATGAAGTCCAAGGAATTGTCTGGAGATGGCCGAGACAGGATTGTATTGAGGCACAGATCTGGGGAAGGGTACAGAAACATTTATGCAGCATTGAAGGACCCAATTAGCACAGTGGCCTCCATCATCCATAATCGAAAGAAGTTTGGAACCACCTGGATTCTTCCTAAAGCGGGTCGTCTGGCCAAATTGAGCGATCGGGGGAGAAGGGCCTTAGTCAGGGAGGTGACCAAGAACCCGATGGTCACTCTGACAGAGCTCCAGAGTTTCTTTGCAGAGAGAGAACCTTCCAGAAGAACAACCATCTCTGCAGCACTCCACCAATCAGGCCTGTATGGTACAGTGGCCAGACGGAAGCCACTCCTCAGTAAAAGGCACATGACAGCCTGCCTGGAGTTTGCCAAAAGGCACCTGAAGGACTCTCAGACCATGAGAAACAAAATTCTCTGGTCTGATGAAACAAAGATTGAACTCTTTGGCCTGAATGGCAAGCGTCATGTTTGGACGAAATCAGGCATCGCTCATCACCTGGCCAATACCATCCATACAGTGAAGCATGGTGGTGGCAGCATCATGCTTTGGGAATGTTTTTCAGCAGCAGGAACTGGGAGACTAGTCAGGATTGAGGGAAAGATGACTGTAGCAATGTACAGAGACATCCTTGATGAAAACCTGCTCCAGAGCACTCTGGACCTCAGACTAGGGTGAAGGTTCATCTTCCAACAGGACAACGACCCTAAGCACACAGCCAAAATAACAAAGGAGTGGCTACAGGACAACTCTGTGAATGTCCTTGAGTGGCCCAGCCAGAGCCCAGACTTGAACCCGATTGAACATATCTGGAGAGATCTCAAAATGGCTGTGCACCGACACTCCCCATCCAACCTGATGAAGCTTGGGAGGTCCTGCAAAGAAGAATGGGAGAAACTGCCCAAAAATAGGTGTGCCAAGCTTGTAGCATCATACTCAAAAAGACTTGAGGCTGTAATTGGTGCCAAAGGTGCTTCAACAAAGTATTGAGCAAAAGCTGTGAATACTAATATACATGGGATTTTTGTTTTCGTTTTTTATTTTTAATAAATTTACAAAGATTTCAAACAAACTCCTTTCACGTTGTCATTATGGGGTATTGTTTGTAGAATTTTGAGGAAAATAATGAATTTAATCCATTTTGGATTAAGACTGTAACATAACAAAATGTGGAAAAAGTGAAGCACTGTGAATACTTTCCGGATGCACTGTAGATCACCCAGAAGGGCTTGAAAAAATTACACTTTGAAAATATTATCTGGAGTTAGGCTTTAATTTGTTAATTTTTTTACTTTTACTAAACCCACAACAGTAAAATCCAGTCTGTATATGCAGTAAAGCATGCTTGTTATAGTCACTGTGGATCCTAAGTGCTTGATCCTCTGCATTGAATAAAAAGGCTGTTTGATCCTGTCTCCACTGATCCTCCACTTCTCCCACTGTCCCCAATATATTTTCTGATAATACAGAGCTAGGGGACAAGCTGCACATGCTCAGTTTGGTGTGTATTATTATTATTAATATTATACAGGATTTATATAGTGTCAACAGTTTGTGCAGAGCTTGACAACAATATTGCTAGAGAGTATTTTTTTTTTTTTTTTTGGGGGGGGGGGGGGGAGAGTGCATGTGATCAGCACAGGGCCAATCAGCGCCCTCCAGACAGAGAGTTAGGGGTCCTGCCTCCTTGTAGGACAATCAGGGGAGAATAAAAACACTGCAAGCTTTAACCAGACACTGATAGAAGTCACAAGTTTGCTCTGACTGCTGATGAGAAAGGGTATTTAGCAGTTTATATTTACTAAAACTATTGCATTTCTATATTCTGTGTACTGTGGTTGACGAGATATAGTGAATGCAGGGTCCTGGGTTTAGTAACACTTTAACCTGTTGAGGTCTTTGGGCATACATCATATGCCCTAAAAAGCTTCAGCTAATTACCTTACATGTACTCTCTACACCCTGTTTCTTTTCCACTGCCACTGTTCCCCAGTTGCTATTGCTGGCAAATTCCAGCAGTCAAAATGACAGAAGGGACTTGCTCTGTATCACAGGGGTGGATACAGTCACTGCTGTGTAGAACATCTCTTCTGAGCAGTGTTCAGAGGCTTCATTGAATACTATTGTTATATCGTATTCACATAGTTTCATTTATGTGCAATTCAAAGAGGTGACCTTTAATATCCATATGCTGGCAGTTAAACCAACCTCACATATTAACCCCTCATTAATTCTTTCCTCCCCTTCACCACTTGGCTATAAGTTTTCCTGCTGATTTTTTTTTTATTTCTAGTTTGTTTTTTGTTTGTTTTTTTTACAATTATTATTTTTTTTTTTTATAAATCTTTATTTTATTATCATTTTTCACATATATTTACATCCTCAGAAAAGAGAAAAAAAAGGAAAAAAATAAAATAAAAAAAAAGGAAAAGAGGAAAAAAAAAAAAAAAAAAAAAAACAACAAAGAAAGTTTCCATTTACAATTATTATTTAACCACTTGCTTACTGGGCACTTAAACACCCTTCCTGCCCAGACCAATTTTCAGCTTTCGGTGCTCTCACACTTTGATGACAATTACTCAGTCATGCAACACTCTACCCAAATGAATTTTTTGTCCTTTTTTTCCCACAAATAGAGCTTTCTTTTGGTGGTATTTGATCACCTCTGGGTTTTTTATTTTTTGCGCTATAAATGAAAAAAGACCGAAAATTTTGAAAAAAAAAAAAAAACACATTTTTCTTTGTTTCTGTGATACAATTTAGCAAATTATTAATTTTTCTTCATAAATTTTGGCCACAATTTATACTGCTACATATCTTTGGTAAAAATAACCCAAATTAGTGGAAATTATTTGGTCTTTGTGAAAGTTAGAGAGTCTACAAGCTGTGGTGCGAATTATACAAAATTGATCACACCTGAAGTACTGGTGGCCTATCTCATTTCTTGTGACCGAACAAGCCAGGAAAGTACAAATATCCCCCAAATGACCCCTTTTTTGAAAGTAGAAATTCCAAGGTATTTAGTAAGAGGCATGGTGAGCTTTTTGATGTTGTCATTTTTTTCCCACAATTCTTTGCAAAATGAATTATTTTTTTATTTTTTATTTTTTACACAAAATTGTCATTGTAATAGGTTATTTCTCTCACATGGCATGTGTATACCACAAATGACACCCCAAAATAAATTCTGCTACTCCTCCTGAGTATTACGATACCACATATGTGGGACTTTTACACAGCCTGGCCACTTAGAGAGGCCCAACATGCAGGGAGCGCCATCACGTGTTCTAGGAGCATAAATTACACATCTAAATTGTTGACTACCTAGTACACTTTTATAGGCCCTGGAGCACGAGGACAATGACACGTGACACTGACGTGGCACTGATGACAGGTGGCACTGATGACACGTGACACTGATGTGGCACTGATGACAGATGGCACTAATACGGGGCACTGATGACACGTGACACTGATGACAGATGGCACTAATACGGGGGCACTGATGACACGTGACACTGACAGATGGCACTAATATGTGGCACTGCTGACAGATGGCACTTATACATGGCACTGATATCATGTGGCACTAATACGTGCACTGATGAGAGATGGCACTAATACGTGGCACTGATGACAGATGGCACCGATATGTGGCACTGATGACACGTGACACTGATGACAGATGGCACTGATACGTGGCATTGATGACACGTGCCACTGATAACAGATGGCACGTGACACTGACAGGTGGCACTTTTGACAGATGGCACTGATACGTGGCACTGATGACAGATGGCACTGACGTGGCACTGATGACACGTGGCACTGATATGGCACTGATGACAGATGGCACTGACGTGGCACTGATGACAGATGGCACTGGCGTGGCACTGATGTGGCACTGATGACAGATGGAACTGGGGACAGGTGGCACTGGCAGATGGCACGGATGGCACTGGGGACAGGTGGTACTGGGGACAGGTGGCACGGATGGCACTCTGGGGACAGGTGGTACAGGGGACAGGTGGTACTGGGGACAGGTGGTACTGATGACAGGTGGCAGCTGGGACAGGTGGTACTGATGACAGGTGGCAGCTGGGACAGGTGGTACTGGTGACAGATGGCAGCGGGGACAGATCACTTTATTTTTCTTTTTTTTTTAACTTACAGTGCACCGGCGCCGTTCATCTCTCCCTCCTCACACGCTGTCTGTGTGAGGAGGCAGAGCGGCGCTGACAGATGATCTCATATGTTTGTATATTCAAACATATGAGATCATCTCTCATTGGACAGCCCGATCTCGCTGTAAACGGCCGCTGTGATTGGCTGTTTACAGCAATCTGTGACCGGCTGTGTCCGAAGGACACGGCCAGCACAGAACTTCCCCGATGCGCGCTCTCAGGAGCGCGCATTAGGGAAGTAAACAGGAGGACGTCCAGGGACGTCCTCCCGGCAGGGAGCGTCCGCGCTGCAGCCGTCTTTCGGCTATAGCGCGGGCGCCTAGTGGTTAATTAGCTGTCAGCCAATGACAGCTGATCATGTGATGTAAACGGAAGATCAGTAATCATTTTTTTTATCCTCATGCTGACAGGGTGAGGAGAAAAAAAGTTGATCGCAGGCTTCTGTGAAAGGGACATCAGTCCCGAAGAGGAAGAGCCACAGCCACCTCATCTGTGCCCACCAGTGCCACCTGCCAGTGCCCACCAGTGCATATCAGTGCCATCAATCAGTGCACACAAGTGCATATCAGTGACACCAATAAGTGCCAGCTATCAATGCCCACCAGTGCCACCTATCAATGACCACCAGTGGTGCCAATCAGTGCGCATCAGTGCTTCATCAACAGTGCCACCTAGCAGTGCTGTCTATCAGTGCCACCTACCAGTGCCCATCGCTGCCACCCATCAGTGTCACCTATCAGGGCTGCCCATCAATGCCCTTCAGTGCTGCTTATCAGTGCCCCCTTTCAGTGCCAACCAGTGCCGCCTCATCAGGGCCCATCAGTGCCACCTATCAGTGTCCATCACTGCCGCCTTATCAGTGCCACCTTATCAGTGCCCATCAGTGCAGCCTATAAGTGCCCAGCAGTGCAGCCTAAGTGCCCATCAGTGCAGCCTATCAGTGCCCAGCAGTGCAGCCTCATCAGCGTACATCGCTGAAGGAGAAAAATGACCTGTTTGCAAAATGTTATAACAAAATCTAAAACAGTTTTGTTTGTTTTTTTTCAAAATTTTTGGGGTTTTTCATTTTTTCAACAAAAAATAAAAAACCCACAAGTGATTAAATACCACCAAAAGAAAGCTCTATTTGTGGGGAAAAAATTATTAAAATGTCATTTGGGTACAGTGTTGCATGACTGCGCAATTGTTATTCAAAGTGTGACAGCGCTGAAAGCTGAAAATTGGTCTGGGCCGGAAGGGGGTTTAAGTGCCAAGTAAGCAAGTGGTTAAAATTTTTTAATAAATGTGTAATGCTTTGTGCCTGAATCGCAAT
This sequence comes from Lithobates sylvaticus, assembly GCA_028564925.1. Taxonomy (NCBI): domain Eukaryota; kingdom Metazoa; phylum Chordata; class Amphibia; order Anura; family Ranidae; genus Lithobates; species Lithobates sylvaticus. The sequence continues at coordinate 599,729,996 of CM053027.1, read as the reverse complement.
TTTTGTGTGATTATAAGGGTGAGACATTGTTACACTAATTCAGTAAGCAAACAAATTACAGATCTACTTCCTATAGTTACATTTTAAAGCGGTAGTAAACCGCACCAATTATTTTTTTTTTTTAAATCCTGCAAAGTAAAGGCATAATGTGCTAGTGTGCATTGCATACCAGCACATTATGAAATACGTTAAAACGAAGCCCTGCAGAGCCGCGCTGTCACCTCTGACAGATGCTTCCATCTGATTGGCCACGCCGCAATGATGTCACCGCACCACGGAGCTCTGAAGGGAAGGCACGGGTATAGGGATATCACCACTCCAGGTTGAAAAAATTGGAATGAACCTCTCCTCTAGTTTAGAAGCCACAGGTGCTGGCAATGCATATGAGAAAAATTCTGGACAGCACTCCAAAAAGTAGCCTTTATTCATCAAGAATAATCAAAAATACATGCCACAGCAGAACGGACAGAAGAGTTGACGCGTTTTACACTATCAAACAGTGCTTAATCTTAGCTATGATTAAGCACTGTTTGATAGTGTGAAACGCGTCAGCTCTTTTGTCCGTTCTGCTGTGGTATGTATTTTTGATTTTTCTTGACGAATAAAGGCTACTTTTTGGAGTGCGGCTGTTCGTAGGGCACGGGTATATCATCCCTTCAGAGCGCAGGGGCCAGTGACATCACCAGCTGCATGAAGTGTGAATATCCCCTAAACCGTGCAGGTTTATGAGATATTCATAGTACCTACAGCTAAGTCTTATTATAGGCATACCTGTAGGTACAAGTTTACAGAAAGGGTTTTACTTTCACTATAAAGTCTCCAAGATGATGAAGACAAAATCAGTTCACTGTGTGATTTTAAATAATTATGTGGTTGTTCTATTTGTTTTCTATTCAGCTCAATATTTGTTCAGTAAAGTTGTTGCAAGTGTATCTGCGGCCTGGATAGTATCTGCTTCTTCTTACCACAAACCCAACTAACTCATCTGCACATATAAATAACCACATAGCCCTTAAAGAGGTTGCTAATTAACACTTAAGCCCCATACACACGGTCGGAAAATCCGACCACCAAATCCATCGGATTTGGTCCGACGGATTTTGTCCGACACTGGTGTTGCATACACACGGTCGGACAAAGTTGTCGGAAAATCCGATCATTCTGAACGTGGTGACGTTTGTTGCCTACGACGGGACTACGTAGAGGCTAGTAGCCAATAGCTTTGGTCTTGTAATGTGATCTGAGCATGCGTGGCCCTTTGTCTGTCGGAATTCGCTACACACGATCGGAATTGGTGTGATCGGACTTTGTTGTCGGAATATTTATAGAGCAGGAGATAGAACTTTGTCCGTCGGACAATCCGATTGAAACTGTCCGATGGTGCCTACACACGGTCGGAATTTCCGACAACATTGTCCGATAGGACAGAATCCATCGGAAAATCCGACCGTGTGTATGGGGCTTTATATGTAAGCATTGCTGACTTCTTCTGAAAGTGTTAGTTGCTTGGCTGTCATATTGATCCAGTTGCTTCAGTCATTTTTTTTTTACACTGACCCAAAACAAAGCATCCAGCTCAGGGGTCAATGAGCTGGAAAATATTGCATCCAGGGAAAGCTAGCATCTAGTATTTTTCAGAGGAAAATCAGACATGGCAAGCTACATATTTTTCTTAGAACAGATTACCTTTAGGGGAATGATTTGTCCACAAATCTTTGGCCTACTTTAACCACAAAAGCATGTCCACGACTAGACCAGTAATCTCCAAACTGCAGCCCTTTGCTTGCCTTTATCTGGCCTTTGTGGCACTTTACCTTCCACTGATACAAGGCACTATTCCTTCCACTGACACTAATGGGGCACTATTCCTCCCACTGACACCGATGGCGCACTATTCCTTTCACTGACACCAATGGGGCACTATTCCTCCCACTGATACCGATGGGGCACTATTCCTCCCACTTACACCAATGAGGCACAATTCATCCCACTGAGACCAATGAGGCACTATTCCTTTCACTGACACCAATGAGGCACTATTCCTCCCACTGATACTGATGGGGCACTATTCCACCCCACTGACACCAATGAGGCACAATTCCTCCCACTGACACCAATGAGGCACTGTTCCTACAACTGACACCAATGGGGCACTATTCCTCCCACTGACACCGATGAGGCACTATTCCTCCCACTGACACTGATGGGGCACTATTCCTCCCACTGACACCAATGGGGCACTATTCCTCCCACTGACACCAATGAGGCACAATTCCTCCCACTGACACCAATGAGGCACTTTTCTTCTCACTGGCACCGATGAGGCACTATTCCTTCTATTGACACTGGCGGGGCACTATTCCTCCCACTGACACCGGTAAGGCACTATTCTTCCCATTGACACCGGTGAGGCACTATTCCTCCCATTGACACAAACCATGGGGCATAATTCCTCCCACTAACACGCATGTGTCAAACCCAAGGCTATGGGTTGATGTGGCCCTCGCACCCAGGGCATTTTTTCATGGCGGGACACTCCCCACTCACCACTGTCACTTGTAAACACAGATGGGGGAGAGTGGTGCATAAGTCAAAGCTGAGTAAGGGGTGGAAGTGAGATGCGGACAGTCTGTGAAAGAGAGCTGAACATAGCACGCCCCTAAACTCTATTATAAGAGGCTGACAGCAGGTCAAATTCAAGTACTTACAATCACTTAAAATGTTGTTTAGTTATATGAATCAATATAAAACTGCCTGTTAATTTGCCTTTAATTGTATATTAAGAGGTAGCGGATAGGTAGCGGCTCCAATGTCCTCTGCTCCAGCACGCAGACCCAATCTAGGTGGTGGGTGGCAGGTGGCGGGCAGCGGCTCCAGTGTCCTCTTCTTCAGAACAGCGGCTTTTGTCGGGCGTCTCCTTTCTCCTCCACCTAGGTGCTTGACGTCCAATAGGATCACCTGACATTTTGGCAAATCGGGAAACGGGTCACATGACCCAGGATTTGCATAACCTTCACCCAAAATATATATTTTTCATTTTTTTCCAAACTCAATTTAAGTAGAAATATGTGGAGAGCTTGGTTGAAAGTTGTGTGAATCTTGGGTAAAAACATTTATATATAGATCCTATAGGGCAGCTTTTCCCAAACTTTTTTCTGCAGAGTAGCCCATGAATCAATTTTCAAGTCTCAAGGAACCTCTACTAAAATTAATTCTTCTAGGGTCAGTAGGAACAATGTTGTGGTCAGTAGAAAGACTGCCCCCATACAGTCATGATCGGAATGCCACCTTTACAGACAGCTAAAGAGATCATTGGTGCCATGCTTCTGGCTTTATTATTATTGTTTATTATTATTCAGGATTTATATAGCGCCAACAGTTTGCGCAGCGATTTACAAAATAAGGCCAGACATTACATTTACAATATAATTTGGTTCAAGAGAAATCATCAAGCGGCATTGGACCCAGAACTATGCAGGCACCATCAGATGGAAGCTCAGTCAATCCCAGCTCATGGAAACCCTAGAAACCTCTGGTGATCAGATAGAAGCTCAGTCAATCCCAGCTCATGGAAACCCTAGAAACCTCTGGTGATCAGATAGAAGGTCAGTCAATCCCAGCTCATGGAAACCCTAGAAACCTCTGGTGATCAGATAGAAGGTCAGTCAATCCCAGCTCATGGAAACCCTAGAAACCTCTGGTGATCAGATAGAAGGTCAGTCAATCCCAGCTCATGGAAACCCTAGAAACCTCTGGTGATCAGATGGAAGGTCAATCAATCCCAGCTCATGGAAACCTTAGAAACCTCTGGTGATCAGATGGAAGGTCAGTCAATCCCAGCTCATGGAAACCCTAGAAACCTCTGCTGATCAGATGGAAGGTCAGTCAATCCCAGCTCATGGAAACCCTAGAAACCTCTGCTGATCAGATGGAAGGTCAGTCAATCACAGCTCATGGAAACCCTAGAAACCTCTGGGGATCAGATGGAAGGTCAGTCAATCCCAGCTCATGGAAACCCTAGAAACCTGTGGTGATCAGATGGAAGGTCAGTCAATCCCAGCTCATGGAAACCCTAGAAACCTCTGCTGATCAGATGAAAGGTCAGTCAATCCCAGCTCATGGAAACCCTAGAAACCTCTTGGGATCAGATGGAAGGTCAGTCAATCCCAGCTCATGGAAACCCTAGAAACCTCTGGTGATCAGATAGAAGGTCAATCAATCCCAGCTCATGGAAACCCTAGAAACCTCTGGTGATCAGATGGAAGGTCAGTCAATCCCAGCTCATGGAAACCCTAGAAACCTCTGGTGATCAGATGGAAGGTCAGTCAATCCCAGCTCATGAAAACCCTAGAAACCTCTGGTGATCAGATCGAAGGTCAGTCAATCCCAGCTCATGGAAACCCTAGAAACCTCTGGTGATCAGATGGAAGGTCAGTCAATCCCAGCTCATGGAAACCCTAGAAACCTCTGGTGATCAGATCGAAGGTCAGTCAATCCCAGCTCATGGAAACCCTAGAAACTTCTGGTGATCAGATCGAAGGTCAGTCAATCCCAGCTCATGGAAACCCTAGAAACCTCTGGTGCCTCTGGGAACTCTGATTGAGAATGGTTGTTATACAATGTATTTTGCCCAAGAAGTTTGAGGGATTGTCAGGCAAATTGCCCATCACATCTTAAAAAAATATACTCCAAAATTTCTGGAGCAGCATTTTCAAAGTGTTTCAAATATTAGAGAAAATGTAAAGTTACACTTTTGTTTATTTTGGTAAAATTTTTATTTACATAACACAGTTGAGTACTGTCCGCCATACTTTTTTATTTGCACTAACAGTTACATTTTTCAGGACAAGCTTTTATGGCCTAGTCTCTTCTTCTAAGGTCCAGAAGTAGGGGGTAGGCCCCAAAAGCTGGTCCTGAACAATTAACCATTAGTATAAATGGTTTGCACTAATTCGGCTACAATCACTTTAATTTAAAATAACAAAAATATTTTTTAACATTTAAAAGGAAATTTTCTTTTACGAAAAAAAAGGCATTGCACAAGAATGTGTGCTGTACAATGTTCTACATCAGTGATTCTCCCCATATTTTAAATAAACATTATGCTACATAAAACCAGATGTTGGTAACTTCAAAGGCAAAATAATAATTCCATTTTTTTTTCTTAAAAGCCATTGGATTTATTAAGGCGGACATACATTTCCATGTCTGGATTAAGTCAGCTGTGACAAGTTACATTTAAAGTGTATTACGCTACAAATATAACTTCTTTTGAAATTTCGGGTTATAGCTGAGGAGACCAGGCAGTCGCCGCTGTGGTGCTAAAGGTCAAGAGGAAGCTGGCACAAGGACGACTCTCTATGCCAATTACAGTCCTGCTACATAAAGTGGACCTGTGCTCAAAAATGAAGTCAGAGGTGGAAAAAAATCTGCTTATGTTGTTGATTAACCACCTGACACTTTCACCCCCTTCCTGACCAGGCCAATTTTCTGCTTTCAACACTGTCACACTCTGTATAAAATGTCTTTGGTAAAAAAATAATCCAAATCAGTGTATATCATTTAGCATGTCTGAAGGTTATAGAGTCTACAATCTATGGTATATATATATTTTATCTAATTTCTTGAGGCCCTAAAATGGCAGGACAGTACAAATACTGCCAAATTACCCCTTTTGGAAAGTAGAAAGTCCAGAGAATTTAGTATGGTGAGTTTTCTGAAGTTGTAATTTTGTGGGTTTTTTTCACATTTTTTTTTTATTACATAGGGATTTATTTACTAAAGTTAGCGAGGGCAAAATGAATCACAATTCTGCAGAGAAACCAATCAGCTTCCAGGTTTTATTACCAAAGCCTAATTAAAAAAGCTGAGGTTAGAAGCTGATTGGTTTCTCTGCAGAATTGTGACTAATTTTGCCTGGTGTGTCGGTGATCAGGGATACTGACTGGTGACAGTAAATAATAAAATAAAATTTAAAAAAAATATATATATATATGTACAGTATCTCACAAAAGTGACTACACCCCTCACATTTTTGTAAATATTTTATTATATCTTTTCTTGTGACAACACTGAAGAAATTACACTTTGCTACAATGTAAAGTAGTGAGTGTACAGCTTGTTTAACAGTGTACATTTGCTGTCCCCTTAAAATAACTCAACACAGTTGAGTGCACGTGCTCAGCGTCATATCCAGAGGTTGTCTTTGGGAAATAGAGGTACGAGTGCTGCCATCATTGCTGCAGAGGTTGAAGGGGTGGGGGGTCAGCCTGCCAGTGCTCAGACCATACGCATCAAATTGGTTTGCATGGCTGTCATCCCAGAAGGAAGCCTCTTCTTAAGATGATGCACAAGAAAGCCTGCAAACAGTTTGCCGAAGACAAGCAGACTAAGGACATGGATTACTGGAACCATGTCCTGTGGTCTGATGAGACCAAGATAAACTTATTTGGTTCAGATGGTGTCAAACATGTGTTGCGGCAACCAGGTGAGGAGTACAAAGACAAGCGTGTCTTGCCTACAGTCGAGCATGGTGGTGGGAGTGTCATGGACTGGAGCTGCATTAGTGCTGCCGGCACTGGGGAGCTACAGTTCATTGAGGGAACCATGAATGCCAACATGTACTGTGACATACTGAAGCCGAGCATGGTTCCCTCCCTTCGGAGACTGGGCCGCAGGGCAGTATTCCAACATGATAACGACCCCAAACACACCTCCAAGATGACCACTGCCTTGCTAAAGAAGCTGAGGGTAAAGTTGATGGACTGGCCAAGCATGTCTCCGGACCTAAACCCTATTGAGTGTTTGTGGGGCATCCTCAAACGGAAGGTGGAGGAGCGAAAGATCTCCAACATCCATCAGCTCCACCAGCTCCATGATGTCGTCTTGGAAGAGGACTCCAGTGGCAACCTGTGAAGCTCTTGTGACCTCCATGCCCAAGAGGGTTAAGGCAGTGCTAGAAAATAATGGTGGCCACATGAAATATTGACACTTTGGGCCCAATTTGGACATTTTCACTTAGGGGTGTACTCACTTTTGTTGCCAGCGGTTTAGACGTTAATGGCTGTGTGTTGAGTTATTTTGAGGGGACAGCAAATTTACACTGTTATACAAGCTGTACACTCACTACTTTACATTGTAGCAAAGTGTAATTTCTTCAGTGTTATCACATGAAAAGGTATAGTAACATATTTACAAAAATGTGAGGGTTGTACTCACTTTTGTGATATATATATATATATATATATATATACACAGTATTATTTTTTTTGGAGATGTTTGTTTTCTTTTTTTTTCACAATTTTTTTTCACACACTATGATCAGAGCAGTACAATGTTACCATAATGACACTGTTATGCCCCATACACATGAGCAGAATTTCTGTCGGAAAAAGTGTGATGGGAGCTTTTGGTGGGACATTCCGACTGTATGTATGCTCCATCCAACTTTTTCTGTCTGAATTTCCGCCAGCAAAAGATTGAGAGCTGTTTCTCTATTTTTCCGACAGAAAAAGTTCTTGACAGAAATTTCGTTTGTCTGTATGCAATTCCGACACGCAAAAAAACATGCATACTCGGAAACAATTCGACGCATGCTCAGAAGCATTTAACTTAATTTTCTAGGCTCGTCGTAGTGTTGTACGTCACTGCGTCCTTGGAGGTCGAAAGTTCAGAGAACTTTTGTGTGACCGTGTGAATGCAAGACAAGCTTAAGCGGAATTCCGTCAGAAAAACCATCCAAGATTTTTAGACAGAAATTCATGTGAAATTCGTGTGTACGGAGCATAATACTCTGAGAAGGTGATCAGGATTTTTTTACACTGTGATTGCTTATAACAGTAATGATCATTGTTATAAGCAATAATTTTTATGATGTGATCGTTGTGACCAATCACAGCAATCAGATAGTACCAGGGGTGGCCTGGTACAGTGATGTATCATCCACTGTGTACCGGTGGACACAGTGGGTGACAGATCAAGCTTCAACACGGCCACAAGAGCGTGGGACTGGGAGGACATCATATGTCGTCCACCCAGGATGGAAAAGCTCCTGCTTGACTGTCACTTGACTATAGGCAACGTGGAAAGCAGTTTTAAAGAGTTGAAAAATTGATCGTTGTTCAGGTCAAATGCTATTCTGCTCGAAGCTGTCACATAATAGCAATCCACTGCTTAATTAATTAATTGCTCATTCCGCACGTGCCAAAATGGCAGAGAAGCTGATGACATTATTGACCTAATATGACCACACATTTGATTATATTATGCCAACTGGAAACTGAATGAGACATTAGTTTATTTTTTGAACAAATATATGGAAATTAGAGTAAATTAAATTAGTTATACTTAGTTAGTTAGACTATACCTAGTCTTAATATGTGAAAAACAAATGATAGCGACCTAAAGCGTAACTCCACTTTTGTAAATAAATGTAATCACATAAAGAAGAACAGAGAATTTGGCCCACCCGACCACCCTCTTGGTAGACGTGTGAAATATGGATATAATTAGTCATGCATATGTTTGGGGAATTGAGGTATAGGAAGATGATGGGGGTCTTGTTGGGCATGTCATACTTTTTTCACAGCATCAGCTGGTCCTTGATGGTGTTAAGAATTAAAATAGTTGGTAATGTTTTGACAGTTGGTTTACCCTTAATGGTCACAAATATGTATATGATTATGTGGTGTTCATGAAGGAAGTACTTCCTAAGGTATATTCCAGGTGAATAATGGTGTAAAATTACTGGTGTGTACCCACCAAGCTGGTTGTAAATGGCTGGTGACAGGTACGGGTTTGCAATGGAACATGACATTGGGCGTCACTGTCAAGGACCTGGCTTTAATGGTTGTATTAGAATTCTTGAATGTTTTGAAGAATAGGTGTCTGAAAATATGTTATTGTCATAATCTTGTTATTTAATAAAAGCTGTTGCCATAATACTCCAGCAAAAAATTTTGGTGTCATATTGTATTATTTATGATGTTTATTGTGTTTATGATGTTCAATGTCACTTTGCGCTCTAAGCCCTATCTGGGTCATGCATATTCAACTTAAAGTACAGTATATCTAAAGTAAAAAAATTCTGTTTTCGATAGAGTGGTTTTAGTGTTTTTTCTTTTCCGCTTTGTACCCCATTGTGGGGATGTCACTTAATGTTATACTCCAGGCTCCCCTTCTGAACCCCTCTCTAACTTTTTTTGCTGGCATATGTCATAAAAAAAAACAACAACTAAATGCCTCTATTGTACACCTATGGTCATGTAAAATTCTCAGTCTTCTTCTGTGCACAGGAAATAGGGGTCCTTCTTTGTGTGTCCACATCACAGTCTGTTTGATGTCTACACTTCTTATTAGCTGCCAAGCTTCGGGATCTTCTCAGGATCCATAAGATAATTTGTAGGTGATGATGACAGTGCCAGGGAACCAGCAGGGATTGGCCAGCATGGACACATTTGCAATGGATTATCTGTCTTGAGCACCTAGGAACAACCTTAGTGAGGGACCTGTACAACAGTTTTAGGTAAGTAAAATTTTGCATTAACTGGAATTTAACAATCAAAAAAACATGGGAGGGGGGTCTTACTAAAAGACTGTCTTTATATTCCTGTTGTAGAGGAACAACAGGACACGAGAGGGAATCTCACCAAATAGACTTCTGGCCTTCACTGGAACAAGGTTGCCTATCACACTTACCCCTGACGCAGGTGGTCAGGCATTATAGCTGGTTTCTATGTTATGTTGCAATGCTATAGTGTCTGGCAACCATGCCGGGGCAGGCACGAACTGAGCACAGCAAACAGGTACTTGTGGTTGGCAGACAGGCAGAGTGGTTCAATGACTTCAATGACCGTCCAGATACAAGGCAGGCAAGGTTCAGAATAGTCAGGGTCAAATCCATAGTCAAAACGCAGGCAGAGTTCAGAGAGTAGTCGATATTCGATCTAAGGTCATCAACGAGGGAATCCAAACTAGCGGGCAGACAAACAGAGAGCTTGGAGCACATTTTACAAAGCAATATCTCAAGCATGAGACTGCAGGTTTGGCTGGCTTAAATAAGGTTTGGTCTCCACCCAGAGACTGGACACATTAATCACCTTGCAGGTGGGCAAACAGACAGAATGAATCACAGCCACAACCAGGATGCTGGAATGAGACCAGCACCAATCAAGGATCAGGAGTGCTAACTGCTCCTGACAGTGCTCATCTGAAAATGTTACCCTCATCTCCTGTTCTGGTGACAACTGTAAAATTTTTGATTTCTCATCACTTTCTGTCCCAGTGACAATGGTCCCCAGAAGAAAAAAAAGAACCTGGCAGGGGTTCTAACCCTTCCCTACGCTATACCAATATATACATACACTTAACATTATCAGGCTGATATCTTCAGGGAGGATGTCCCATTCTGAAACCATGGGCATTAATATGGAATTGGCCTCCCCTTTATGACTAAAATAGCCTCCATTTTTCTGGAAAGGCTTTCCACATATATGTTGGAATCGGTCTCTGGGAATGTGTGCCCATTTAACCACAAGAACATTTGTGAGGTCGAGTGCTAATGTTGGATGAGAGGACTTGGTACTGTATGTACTTGGTAGTCCAATTTATCCCAAATGTGTTTAGTAGGGTTGAGGTCAAGGTTCTGTGCAGGCCACTCAAGCTCTGCACACCAAACTCATCATACCATGTTCTTATGGAGCTGGCTTTGTACATAGGGGTTCAGTCATGCTGGAACAGAAAAGGACCTTCCCCAAACTGTTACCACAAGTTTGGAAGAGCACAATTGTCGGAATAATCTTTGAATGCTGTACCATTAAAGCCTAAGTTTACTAAAACAAAAAATAAACAAATCAGCACTTCTGCTGGGCCGGAGGTTAATACTGTTAGTAAGTGACTCCGACAGTCACTCGTCAATTAATCAATCAGACAGTGTCTGACTATGCTCAACCTTTTCACCCAGCTATTCCAAACATAGTAGCTGGTACTACAGCTTCTATGAATGAAACATGATTTTTGAATGGAGGGGGCGGACCTATCAATCATCCACCCAGGGCTGCTGATAGGGGGGGATCACCAGTCCTTCTGTAGTGGGCCTGGGCACACAGGGGGGCCCAACAGTAACCCTGTATTCAGTGGCGGCTGGTGCTCAAAATTTTTGGGGGGGCGCAAACAAACAGCCTCACTGTGCCATCAAACGCTGCCACTGTGCCCATTAAACGCTGCCACTGTGCCCATCAAACGCTGCCACTGTGCCCATCAAACGCTGCCACTGTGCCCCAAGTTCTGCCACTGTGCCCCAAGTTCTGCCACTGTGCCCCTTAAGTGCTGCCATTGTGCCCCTTAAGTGCTGCCATTGTGCCCCTTAAGTGCTGCCATTGTGCCCCTTAAGTGCTGCCACTGTGCCCCTTAAGTGCTGCCATTGTGCCCCAAGTTCTGCCATTGTGCCCCTTAAGTGCTGCCATTGTGCCCCTTAAGTGCTGCCATTGTGCCCCTTAAGTGCTGCCATTGTGCCCCTTAAGTGCTGCCATTGTGCCCCAAGTTCTGCCACAAGTTCTGCCATTGTGCCCCTTAAGTTCTGCCATTGTGCCCCTTAAGTGCTGCCATTGTGCCCCTTAAGTGCCCCCATTGTGCCCCTTAAGTTCTGCCACTGTGCCCCTTAAGTGCTGCCATTGTGCCCCTTAAGTGCTGCTATTGTGCCCCTTAAGTGCTGCCATTGTGCCCCTTAAGTGCTTCCATTGTGCCCCAAGTTCTGCCACTGTGCCCCTTAAGTGCTGCCACTGTGCCCCCTGCCTGCCCTCTGCACTTACCTTGTCCCGGTGTGCAGCTGGTGACGGCGTCAGGCGACGAGCGGTGTCTCCGTCGGATGTCTTCTCCCGCGCTCCTCCTGTCTTCTTCTGCTGTGATTGGACGCTAGGTGATTGGACGCCTAGCGTCCAATCACAGCGCCTGTGACTTCAGCCAATCAGGTGACAGGTAACAGACCTGGCAACCTGATTGGCTGAGAGGCGGGTCTGTGTTAGGGAAGCGATGTATTCGCTTCTCTAACACAATACTGTGTAATCAGCGAACGCACGGCCGTGCGCCCGCTGTTTACACTTAGGGAAGCCTATTAGAGCACACCGCTCTAATAGGGTCCCCTATTAGAGCTTACAGCTCTAATAGGGGCGCTTCCAGCAACACCCCCCCCACTGTAATTCAGATGCCCGGCGCCCGATCAGGGGCCGGACACCTGAATAGGGGGCGGCAGAGGTGACCAATAGATAGATTCATGCAATGCATGAATCTATCTATTGGTGATAGAGCGGTGCATACTGCACTGTGCGCCCTTAAAGGGACATGGCGCCCTTAAAGGGACATGTTTAAATACATTTTTTTTTTTTTTTTGAACTTTTTTTTTTATTTTTTTTTTTTTATTTTTTAACTGCAAGGAGGGGGGGGGGGGGCGGCGCCCGGGCGCCCCCTATGGACGGGCCGCCACTGCCTGTATTGTTTTAATCCCTTGTAAAACTCAATAAAATTCTTGGGGGAAAAAAAATTGTAAAAAAAAAAAATGTTTTAAAAAATCATACATTGTTTTTGTTCGAAATGTAAAAAACTATTTAAAAAAGGGCAAATTCACATAGCTTCTCTGTTACATTTGTGTCCGCTAAGAATGATTTTAGTATATTTTTTCTGAAAATTTTGTTTTGATATATTTGAGGGGGCCCTGCCAGGTAGGCTGTACAGGGCCCAGTGAATTCTAACAGCAGCCCTACATCCACCTGCCCTTCAGTCATAGATCCTGTTTCATACCTGAAAGCATTAGTAATGGCTTCTATGAATAGGGGAGCAGGGGGGGCATAGTCGGGCATTTTTGATGAGTGCCTGTCACAGCCCCTTAGTTCTATTAATGCCTGCCGCAATGGAAGATTATGACAGTGTGGGTGGGGGCATCGAAAGAGGAAGATTTTGGTGAACGGAGGGCAAATGTCCCTTGTGCTGATTTGGTAATTTTTTGGTTTTAGGTAATGTAGCACCCTTTTAGATAGGCTGCTAGATAGGCTAGGTAAATTTAGTGTTGCTTTTGGCTCCCCTAAAATCAGTGGAGCAGACTGTGATTGCTTTGTTGTAGGCTTTGCAGGTTGCAGCTTTGATTGATTTCCCCTGTTTTCTGGAGGATTCTAGAATATAGTGGGTGAGAGGAAGCAAATTAGCAGCCTGAATATTTATATAGTTTCAGCCAATCCCTTGGGGGATAAGGCCCAGTAGGTGGCTGGAGAGTGCATAAATAGCTTGGGTCTGAGGCTACTTTGTTCTTCCAGGAGGAGAAGTTCCCAGCGTGAAAGGCTGCTGGCTTTCTAGGCTGCCACTCTAGTTCTGGGGATATGTGTGTGCATGCTGTTAGAACAGCATTGCAGTATCACATCTGGGGGGTGTCTATAGGTGGCCTGTGAAGGGGGCAGGTTTCCTGTGCTTAGAACTTTCCCTGCAAAAAAGTGTCATTTTTGCAGGAAAAAAAGCTATTTAAAATCACTCGCGGCTAATGAATTGATGGCTCCTGTACTGTCATTCATTAATAAAAAAAAAAAAAAAAAAGCGTAGGGGTCCCCCCAAATTCAATAACCAGGCCCTTCAGTCTGGGATGGATATTAAGGGGAACCCCAGCCAAAAAAAAAAAAAATGGCGTAGGGTCCCCCTCAAAATCCATACCAGACCCTTGAGGTCTGGTATGGATTTTAAGGGGAACCCTAGCCAAAAAAAATGGCGTGGGGTCCCCCTCAAAATCCATACCAGACCCTTATACGAGCACGCAACCTGGCAGGCCGCAGGAAAAGAGGGGGGGACGAGAGCGGCCCCCCCTCTCGCCTGAACCGTACCAGGCCACATGCCCTCAACATTGGGAGGATGCTTTGGGGGTCTAAGACCCCTAAAGCACCTTGTCCCCATGTTGATGAGGACAAGGGCCTCTTCCCCACAACCGTGCCCGGTGGTTGTGGGGGTCTGAGGGCGGGGCGGGGGGTAAAAGTACCCCTACCATTTCACCAAAAAAGTGGCAAAAATGGTAAAAATGACAGGAGACAGTCTTTGACAATTCCTTTATTAAAATCTTCTTTCTTCTTTCTTCATCCTTCGGTTTCTTCATCTTCTCCTTCCTTCATCTTCTTCCATCTTCTTCTTCCATTTTCTTCTTCCTCCGATCCGCTTCTTCTTGCGCTGGTCTTCTCGTCCTTCTCGTCCGGCATCTTCTTCCGTCGGCGTCGGCATCGGTGTCGGTGTCTCTGTCTCTTCTTGGGCCGCTCCGCGCAATGGGAGGCTCCCGCTGTGTGAGGCTCCGCTCCATCTGACAGGTCTTTTATAATGGAGGGCACCTGGTGACCCCGCCCCCTCTGACACACAGGGACGTCATGGGGAATTCCATGATGGCTTTCCCCATGACGTCAGAGGGGGGCGGGGTCACCAGGTGCCCTCCGTTTTTAAAAGACCTGTCAGATGGAGCGGAGCCTCACACAGCGGGAGCCTCCCATTGCGCGGAGCGGCCCAAGAAGACACCGACACCGACGCCGACGGAAGAAGATGCCGGACGAGAAGGACGAGAAGACCAGCCCAAGAAGAAGCGGATCGGAGGAAGAAGAAAATGGAAGAAGAAGATGGAAGAAGATGAAGGAAGGAGAGGATGAAGAATCCGAAGGATGAAGAAAGAAGAAAGAAGATTTTAATAAAGGAATTGTCAAAGACTGTCTCCTGTCATTTTTACCATTTTTGCCACTTTTTTGGTGAAATGGTAGGGGTACTTTTGTACCCCCTTACCATTTCACACAGGGGGGGGGGCGGGATCTTGGGGTCCCCTTGTTAAAGGGGGCTTCCAGATTCCGATAAGCCCCCCGCCCGCAGACCCCCACAACCACCGGGCACGGTTGTGGGGAAGAGGCCCTTGTCCTCATCAACATGGGGACAAGGTGCTTTAGGGGTCTTAGACCCCCAAAGCATCCTCCCAATGTTGAGGGCATATGGCCTGGTACGGTTCAGGCGAGAGGGGGGGCCGCTCTCGTCCCCCCCTCTTTTCCTGCGGCCTGCCAGGTTGCGTGCTCGGATAAGGGTCTGGTATGGATTTTGAGGGGGACCCCACGCCATTTTTTTTGGCTAGGGTTCCCCTTAAAATCCATACCAGACCTCAAGGGTCTGGTATGGATTTTGAGGGGGACCCTACGCCATTTTTTTTTTTTTCTGGTATGGCTTTCTAGGCTGCCACTCTACCTGTCTTCATCGAGGCCCCAGCTGTGGCAGAGCTGGGGGTCTGTTTGCTAAAATTCTTTGGAGATAATTAGGTGATTTAAATGAGGATGTGTTCTGGAGACTTACAAGGAAACTGTCTCCCTGATATTGGGAGGAGGCATCCAAGTATCCAGGGGCATTGCGAGTACAGACCTGAGTGTAGAATCCTGGTGACTGTTGCTGCAGCTATCCTTTGCGCATCAGAACTAGTTCTTGCCTGGCCTGGGACATTTCTGTTGGTGTTCTGGTGCTGTCCATTTCACTGGACCATTGTTAGAGGGACTGTCCTAAGAAGTAGTGCCACAACGGAGAGTGTCCTCTGCTCATTGTTCAGCTTCCATGGAGTATCCAACAGTTTCCGTTCACCCTATCGAAGTTCAAATTTCAATAAAGCATCAAAAAGGCAACCCGTAGACTGTTCATTGAGCCAGAAGAGTGATTGTTGCTGTGTGCCAGGCCGCTGTTGCATTAATCTGGGAAAGAAACCTCGGACAAATCAGCCGGGCCTTTTGGGGTAAGCGCTACAGTAAACTTAAGCTTTAACAGTACACTGGACACACTTGAGCTCAATAACCTGGAGGGGTGTCCACATAATTTGGCTATATGTAGTATAGGATTAGTAGGAGATGAGTTTATCCAACGCATCCACAAAAAATGAAAATGTCAGCATTGCGTGTACTTGGCCTTTAACATATAAGGGTGGATTGCAGTCATTCCTTATTATTACCCAATAAAACAGGGTTGAGTACCTCTGAGATAGATGAGTATTGCTCAGGGATCATGAGACCCACACAGTCCGGCTGAAGGAAGTGTGTCAGATGACTGCTCTTGCTGCTCCCTAGAGTATTGGTCCAGATAGGATGACCATCAATTTACTTTTTAGCTGGTAATGGAGCAGCTAAGACGTAATGGATGAGAGTTTATGTTTTCTATGAGTCATTTTGCTAACTAGATATTTCCAAGATATTTCCTAGCAACATCATCATTCATTTACATAAACCATCAGATATGAATAAACTTTATTAAAGTTTTAAATTGAGCTTGTAAAATGACTAAACAGGAAATGATTCAATCAGTGACTCTCCCAAGTGATCCTGGTGCCGAACGAAAGTCATGTTCTCTGGATCTGGGCTCTGGCACATAATATCAGTGTAGAAAGAAGTGATAATTTGAGAGTGATATCTAAATCATTGGGCACTATGGAATCATTAAGGGATTTTCCCTTATCGTTTGTTTTGGGGACAACTTTTTGTATCCCCCTTATTTTATTTATTATATCAATGATCACCAGTACAAATGGAGAGGCAAATCTCCCTAACTGGGACACAGATAGCAAAAACAAAAAAAAAAAACTTTACGTTGGGTGTAACCCTTCCCCACTCTATGCAAAAAAAAAAAAAAAAAATACCTATGTACTGCCTGTGTGTTGGCTGGTGCAGTTAGCTTGTCTGCCACTAGGTGGCTATGTTCCCAATATAGTATGGTAAAGGGAATTCAGTTATTAGGTGTTAGACCCTATTTAGAGAAAACCTTCCTCTAGTAATGTAGTGGGTGGTGTTAGTGGCCATATAAATACCATGATGGTAGGGGCCTTGTGAGTTGGGACATGGTAGCCAAACACCCCAGAGCCAGTCGGATGTAGTCAGCTACTGACAAAGGCCCTTGACGGGGCTGCAACTCTGGGTGGAGTAGTTAATCACCCTGAAGGACTAGCTGTAGTTGCTCCCGACTCTGGCACACTCTGCTGTGGACTGTGAACGGGGTGCAAATGGCATTTTGGGCCAAGCTAAGAGTCCTCTGAAATCCTTTTATATGCGACTGAGGATGAAGAGCCTGAAGGACACCGTTTTCCTGTTCCATTGCAGTACAACTGGAATCTGCTACTGGAAGAACAGGCAAAACATCAAAAAAAAGTTTTGGGTATATGAAGTCAGAGTAGGAGTACTATAAGTACACAACAGGAATGTATAAGCTGTGCTGGGATAGCAACAAGGAGGACTTAGCATACTGGCACTGACAGCCAGGGCAGTAATGTGAAACCTTTTATCATACACTGGAATGTGTTACTGATGTAGCACCCTCCTAGGTAGGTGCTAGAAGAGAGTATCGTTTTTGTCACTTCTGAGTTCTGACACTTCCACTGCATGGGCTGCATGGGCAGTGATGATGACAGGTGCAATAGCCTTGTTGTAAAAGTGGATCCTTTAGCGGACAGAACAGCCGTGACAACTACCACTGGAGCTGGTTCCGGTGCAGCAATAGCAACACACTTGCCCCAATCTACTTGCAACGTCCGTGGCGATAAGGCTGGCAAGACTACCTCTAGTAGCGATTCCTAGCAGTGGCCGCAGGTGATCCAAGGCCAGATATTTGTTGCCAGTCCTGAGCACTTGGAACATAGTAGCCCAATCACTTTGTAGCCTCCCGCTGTGTAGAGCGCCAGGTTACCTTTAGGGAGGAAGCGCACTCCGGTGTCTGTACTCACTTCTCTCAGCCCGACAGGCCCAAGGCCGACACCCAGTACAAAGGTTTTCCAATCAGCACTGGAAACTCCAAGATCCACCATGCTTGCTTCTCTGTCCCTCAGCACGTAGATCCAAGATGGTGATTTGTGCCACTGTATGCCCTCCTTTGCAGAGCGGAAACTCCTCCCCCTGCCAAAGGATTGGTCCAGCTGCTCAGCAGAAACTTCAGCACCTGCCTCTTTCTTCCAGCAGCGTGCCAAAAATGTAATGGACTCTGCCTTAACCCCTTCAGCCCTGGCGTAAAATGACAAAAGACCAGGCTGAGACTCTTCCATGAGCAAAAAGACAATTAGGTTCTTACCCACGTGGTTTACAAGAACAATAGCACAGTCTCTGAGGTACATGAATATTACTTGACATTCACCTACAGAGCCGAGCAAAATTCCTGTGTGATTGCAGACCACCACAAAAATATTGCTTTGCCCCATGTTGGGCGCCAATGTTGCCCAGGCCCCGACTTTCCGAGAGCCTGATGGTGACTACTGGGTGTAGGGACGGCTGACATACATCCTCAGGGTGCAGATTCATGGGCATGGTGGGTGATGAAAGAAGTTGGGCGCCAGTCACTTTTATGCTTTAAACAATAGAGAAGTTTATTTTTCAAACAGGAAAATGTGGGAGAGGGGAATAGGGCACAGGACACCCTAAGTAACGATCAGCAATAGGCAGATTGGCAGACTCCTTAGACAAAAATAGGTGAGATAAGGCAGACAGCAGTACAAAAATAAGAGCCTTCAAGCTGATCCAGCACATCTGTACTTTGTAGGATAGGCTGTCTCCTCTAGCAACCAAACTTTACTCACTGCTTCATGCACAGATTCCCTTGGATGAGTTCTCTCTGAAGTCCGCTCAGCCAGTTCATAGCCTCACGCTCATGAAAAGTCCCCTCTCGTTCTTCTTTAGAACTTCATCCCTCTAGAATCGTTACCAGATCTTTGGCAGGCTTTTCTCTGCATAAACTTGAACACCCGATAGGTCTCAGTCAGGCCTAGCAACTGGCAGCCTTCGAGATTCGGGCCTAGCAGCCAGGAACTCTACATACACCATTCACACAGGCCATAGCCCTGGGCAGGAACACTCTGCCTGATCACCTGACTTCATCCATTAAATACCTTTTCCCAGCATGCTTAGCCACAAATATGATTGGCTGGGAAAAGTATGTTTATTATTACCTGAATTCCATTGTAACTCGTCACTCTAATGTCAAAGGCAACAGCACAGCCACACTAAAGGCCCGTACACGATCAGACTTTTTGACAACCAACATGCAAATTAGGTGGTTTGGACCAACATCCGACCGTGTGTACGCTCCATCGGACCAACTTTTTCCAGGTTTCATCGGACTTTTGTTG
The DNA here is from genome assembly GCA_028564925.1 of Lithobates sylvaticus. Lineage (NCBI taxonomy): Eukaryota > Metazoa > Chordata > Amphibia > Anura > Ranidae > Lithobates > Lithobates sylvaticus. The sequence continues at coordinate 599,710,867 of CM053027.1, read as the reverse complement.
GCTTTGCAAATGGACCAACTTTCTGCCAAAAGATCAGACAACAATACAGAAATTGACCAAAGGTGGCGCTGGAGTATTCGAACGTCCTCTTTTGAAGTGTCGTCAGTATGTTGAAACGTCACTACGTTCATGTTTGTTGCCTAAAAAGTCCGATCGTGTGTATGCAATACCAACTTGGGGCCAACGCCCTTTGGACAAAAATCCACGGGAAAGTTGGTCCACGTCCGATCGTGTGTATGAGGCTTTAGAATGGAATTAACAAAAGTCACATAATCACTAAACGCTACAAATTAGCCAGACTGACTACCATCTGGCACACTAAATTTACCTGTAGCTCTGTTCTAGGGACAAGGGTGCTACATATACAGTTGTGCTCATAAGTTTACATACCCTGGCAGAATTTATGATTTCTTGGCCATTTTTCAGAGAATATTATTGATAACACAAAAACATTTCTTTCACTCATGGTTAGTGTTTGGCTGAAGCCATTTATTATCAATCAACTGTGTTTACTCTTTTTAAATCACAATGACAACAGAAACTACCCAAATGCCCCTGATCAAAAGTTTACATACCCTGGGGAATTTGGCCTGATAACATGCACGCAAGATGACACAAAGGGGTTTTAATGGCTATTAAAGTTAACCATCCTCACCTGTGATCTGTTTGCTTGTAATTAGTGTGTGTGTATAAAAGGTCAATGGGTTTCTGGACTCCTGACAGACCCTTGCATCTTTCATCCAGTGCTGCACTGATGTTTCTGGATTCTGAGTCATGGGGAAAGCAAAAGAATTGTCAAAGGATCTGCGGGAAAAGGTAGTTGAACTGTATAAAACCGGAAAGGGATATAAAAAGATATCCAAGGAATTGAGAATGCCAATCAGCAGTGTTCAAACTCTAATCAAGAAGTGGAAAAAGACGGGTTCTGTGGAAACCAAACCACGGTCAGGTAGACCAACTAGAATTTCAGCCACAACTGCCAGGAAAATTGTTTGGGATGCAAAGAAAAAAACACAAATAACTTGAGGTGAAATACAGGACTCTCTGAAAACATGGGTGTGGCTGTTTCAAGATGCACAATAAGGAGGCACTTGAAGAAAGATGGGTTGCATGGTTTAAGTCGCCAGAAGAAAGCCATTACTACGCAAATGCCATAAAGTATCCCGTTTACAATACGCCAAACAGTACAGAGACACGCATCAAACCTTCTGGCACAAAGTCATTTGGAATGATGAGACCAAAATTTAGCTTTTTGGCCACAACCATAAACACTACATTTGCAGAGGAGTCAACAAGGCCTATGATGAAAGGTCCACCATTCCTACTGTGAAACACGGAGGTGGATCGCTGATGTTTTTGGGATGTGTGAGCTACAACGGCACAGGAAATTTGGTCAAAATTGATGGCAAGATGAATGCAGTATGTTATCAAAAAATACTGGAGGAACATTTGCGTTCATCAGCAAGGAAGCTGCACATGGGACGTACTTGGACATTTCAACCTGATAATGATCCAAAACACAAGGCCAAGTCGACCTGTCATTGGCTACAGCAGAATAAAGTGAAGGTTCTGGAGTGGCCATCTCAGTCTCTGGGGAGATCTCAAACGTGCCGTTCATGCAAAACAGCCCAAGAATTTCCAGGAACTGGAAGCTTTTTACCAAGAGGAATGGGCAGCTTTACCATCTGAGAAGATAAAAAGCCTCATCCACAAATACCACAAAAGACTTCAAGCTCTCATTGATTTTAAAGGAGCAATACACGTTATTAAGAACTGGGGTATGTAAACTTTTGATCAGGGTCATTTGGGTAGTTTCTGTTGTCATCAGTGATAGCTTCCGAAAATTGACGAACCTAAACAGCTCTGAGTGAACTCTACACCGCGCAGGTGCAGTTAACATGTAATTGTACGAGGCGATGCCGCACGCTCCTGATGCTCGTGCTACTCTGAAAGGGGCGTCTATCTTGTAAGTAAGGGGCGGGTCTAGTATTACTGTAACCAAGGGGCGCATTTATTATAATTGTTATATATCGAGCTCTGCCCATTAATTTAACATTCGCCCTCTTCTGTAGCCATCCGCCCCTTACACGATATAATAATAATAGACCCGCCCCTTGCTTACACGCTATAACAGATCTGCCCCTTGGTTAGAGTATTAATAGAGCAGCCCCTTGGTTACACGATATATAACAATAATAATAAATGCGCCCCTTGCTTACAGTAATACTAGACCCGCCCCTTAGTTACACGTATAGAATATTTTAAAAAAAAGTCAGTTACTTTGCTGCGTAACTAATTACTTTTCCAATGTAGTAACTGAGTTACTAATGCAATTACTTTTTGGGAGAAGTAATTTGTAACTTAACTAATTACTTTTTTAAAGTAAGATGACCAACACTGGTTGTCATTATGATTTAAAAAGAGTAAACACAGTTAATTGATAATAAATGGCCTCAGCCAAACACTATTCATGAGTGAAAGAAAAGTTGTTGTATTATCATTCATATTCTCTGTAAAAATGGCCAAGAAATCATAATAATATATATACATATTTACAGTATATACTGTATGCTGTATACCCTACTCCACTGCTTACTGGGTTGGTTTATTGTTATGTTTTCTTTATTTACATTAGGCATCTGATGTTTTTTATGTCCTGTATTATTGCACATTAACCCCCCTGGCGGTATTCCCGAGTCTGGCTCGGGGTGAGATTTCAGTACCAAAAGCGGTAACCCCGAGCCACTCGGGCTTGCATTGCAGGATACAGGGGGAAGTTACTTACCTTGTCCCCTGGATCCTGCGATGTCTCCCCGCTGTGTGAGCGAGCCGTCTGCTCGCTCGATTCACACAGTGCCCGAGTGCCGCTGATCTCCGTTCCCTGCGACGTTACGACGCACGGGAGCAGAGATCGGCGCCAAATGCAAAAAAGTTAAAAAACACAATACACATACAGTACTGTAAACTTACAGATTACAGTACTGTATAAAAAAAATACACATCCCCTTTGTCCCTAGTGGTCTGCCCAGTGCCCTGCATGTCATTTTATATAATAAATAGATTTTTTTCTGCCTGGAAACTGGAGATTGTCCATAGCAGTGTTTCTCAACTCCAGTCCTCAAGGCGCCCCAACAGGTCATGTTTTCAGGCTTTCCATTTTTTGCACAGGTGATTTGATCATTTTCCCTGCCTTAGTAATTACCAACGCCATTTCATCTGAGGGAAATCCTGAAAACATGACCTGTTGGGGCGCCTTGGGACTGGAGTTGAGAAACACTGGTCCATAGCAACCAAAAAGTGTCCCTTTATGTCAAAAGTGGTTTTAGACCAGCTAAAAAACAGCGATAATAAAATTAGAATCACAATTCATCATCAAACACTAAATTTAATGACAGCAACTATTCTGCAACTGAGCAAATTTCAGTGTTTTTGATTTGATTACATTATTGAATAATTTTTTATATATATTTTTATTTTATTATGTAGCGGGGTCGTACCCCTTTTAGGGGAAGAGACTACATCCCCCATGATTCCCCAGGCTCCCGGGCTGCTTGTTTCCGCCCGAGAGGCTGCTGGGGGAGATGATAAAAAGGAGGTGGAGAGACCGCCTCTTCCTCTTCTGACACTTCCTCTTCTGAAGCCTCACCTTACTGGTCTCCCCCTCCTGACGGAGCGTGTGACGCGGAGACTTGTTCCTGAGGGGACACCCGTGCGGACCGGGACTGCTGAAGGCCTGAAGCCTGGGCCTTGCAGCGGATGGAGTGAGACTCTCGTCCCCAAGAGTCAGCAGCAGTGGAGCAGAGACTTCCCCCTTCAGTCGGTCGGTCGGAGCTGAGGACCGGAGCGCAGGGGCTGTGACTGAGGAGACCGGAGCCGCCATTGGAGGGACCGGAGCTGAGGACGGTACCCAAGGATTGGTGAGAGAGCTGAGAGGCTCATCCTGCATTGATACACACGTTTTATGCCTATTGAACTGCCTAGGCGCAATTTACTTCAGAGCAGCAATGTTACTTTCTGTGGATTACAAAGATACCATTTAAAGCTACATGTGCACCACCTCTACAGATTTATTGCCGGTGAAGAACACTGTACTAGTACAAGGACTGAGCTCTATTGCTAGGGATCAGGCCTGGTCCGTTAGGTAGGTGCAGATAGATTTATTGCACCTCAGGGGTGCATAGCAGACGGTCGCCACGCTTGGCGCTCCGTTTCCCCATTGCTAGTTGGATACCCATGTGTGTGTATATATTAAAGTGCATATTGCAGGGACCTGCTAAAGTATTGTAAGTCATATGTTCAAATGCATGTTGCTATTTCTTTTTCTTACTGACAAAGTAAAGCCAGTTATTCTTATTTCAGCAGTCTGCTTGTGAGTTCATACCAATTGCACTTAGAGTATAAGATATGTTTTATGTGCATAGATACATACCCCTATACTAACTGTGCCAGAGCGGGTAGAGCCAAATTGCCGGGGGTTGGTGGAGCTGTACTCAGGGACCCAAAACAAACCAGCGGCTCTCTTAACTGGGGGGTAGCGCTACACGTGGGGGCTCGTAATCCGGGATCCTGAGTCAGCGGGAAAAAGCCGCCAGAAGGTACCGGCATGGACCCAATAGAAGTGGGACGGTGGTCCGCAACATGGGCCACCGACCCAGCCGCAGCAGCAGTTATTGAACTGCCAGGGATGTGGCAGAGAGAGGCAGTCAAGCAGCTCATAATGTCCCTATCCCCGTGCCAAAAGTCATGGATAATGGACATGAGGAATGATGCTGGGTACACATACGCCTTAATAGAATGGAAGGAAGAGACTCCAGAGCAGTTCAGGAGCCAAAGCATACAAGCACCGAATGGTCAGACCTATCAAGTGCTGCATGCGCTGCCGCGCAAGGGAGAAGCTTCTCCTATGAAAGCCATGCTGTCCCCAAAGAAGGAAGAGCAGAAGGGCGCGGAAAGTCCCGCACCCGCACAGACTACTCTTAGTGCAGAACTGTGTGCTGTCCTAGGGGAGATTGTGACTCAGTGCAGAAGAGACCCCGGGGATTACCCAATGTCGGGATACAGGAAACTCTGGATGTTTTCAGGGAGGACACCTGTACCCTCGGGAGAAGAGGGATTTGAAGAGTGGTTAGATGGCGCCACACAGGCCTTAGAAGAATGGGAGGTCTCAGAAGGCAGAAAGAAGCAAAGGATTGTTGAGAGCCTAAAAGGGCCTGCCTTAGAGGCCATACGCAATCTGAAGACAAGCAAAAAGGATTGCACTGCCCAGGACTACATAGACATCCTGGAAAGTGTGTTTGGTGGGACAGAAAAAATCACAGAACTTACCTATCAACTGGAACACTGTTACCAGAAGACAGGGGAGAAACTGTCAGAGTACATGGGACGCATAGACAAGATCCTGCATAGGATTATCCTGAAGAAGGGGATAGATCCAGGGAAGGTAGATGAAGCCCGTGCCCAGCAGGTGATGAGGGGAGCCCAACCCTTGGACCCTGTCGCACTAGTACTACGTACCCGGCAGGATGGGAAGAGCCTGGACTACCCTGACCTCATCCGAATGGTCAGAGAAGAAGAGGCCATGTTGGAAGAGAAAAGGGAGAGGCAAGTGATGGGGTCTACAAAACTTCCAGTGGCCACGGTCAGGTCGGCCTTAACCCCTGAAAGAGACACAGAGGTAGATGCCCTGAAGTTGCAGATGTCCCAGATGATGGAGATACTGACATCTCTAGTGGCGAAAGAGACGCCCAGTCCCAAGAAAGAAACAAGCAGGAGGGAATTGTTTCCAGCTGTTTCAGCACCAGCATCCCCACCTGACTACGGTGAGATGATCTGTTTTAATTGTGGAGGAATTGGTCATATTGCAGCTGTATGTTCTACTCCAAAGAAGAAGAAAACAGAAAGTCGCCAGCCGGCGGGAAATGCCAAAGGGCCCCGGTGAAGGAGTCAACCGGGTGCCCATCACCTTCAGTGAGCTCCAAGAAGCACAACAGGAAGAGGAAGCGAGGAGATCAAACCCCTCAAAAGGGGCCCAGGGATCCTCAACCAAGGGGCACTCCAGAGAAAGGGGGCAAGACCCCTCCGAAGAGACACAGCACTCCTAAACGTGAACTCCTCAAAGTGAGAGATAACAATGTCCCTCAACGGGTTCACACTCCCACGAAGAGGGAGAAAATTAATGCATACCAGGCTCAAGAAAGGATCAAGCGCAAATCCAGTGCTGGTAAAGAAAAGAGTCCAAAGAAGAGGACAGCATCAACTCGGCCCTACCCAGAAGAGCTAGTTGGTCCATCCCCTACTGTACCCATCCAGGTGGAAGGAGTGTACACAAAGGCCCTCCTAGACACTAGAGCACAAGTGACCCTATTGTACAGGGACTTCTACGACAGATACCTGAGTCATCTGCCCATACAGAAGATAGAGGAGTTGGAGATAAAGGGACTGGGAACTCAGAGTTTCCCCTATGATGGATACTTACCCATACGATTGACGTTTGACCCATCCGTAGCTGGGAAGTCTGAAGTGTTCGACACCTTAGCAGTGGTGTGTCCCCGCCCACCAGGAACCAGCAAGACGTCCCTGATCATAGGGACAAACACGGATCTAGTCAGAAGGCTTCTGACCCCCCTGGTGAAGAAAGAGAACCTTTCAGCTCCCAAGATCCATCCCATGCTGAAGGCGGCCTATCAGCGGTTGGTCCTAGAGCAGAAGACCCCAAGTGAGGGGATAGGAAGGGTATGGAGGCTTGGAAAAGAAGGAGCAGTGTTACAGCCTGGAGAGGTGACCTGCATGAGAGCCACGGTGAAACTTACTTGGGAGCAGCCTGGCCCCTTTGTAATGTTGGAACCCGACCCAATGGAGGGTCACTCAGGTCTGGAAGTGATACCAGAAGTAATCTCATTGAAGGACCTGAAGAAGGCAAGAGGAAGAGTCCCTGTCAGTGTGAGGAACCCCACGGAGAGGCCTGTGGAGATCCCTGCCAGGATGCTTCTGGGACAGGTGAGTCCTGCTGTCCCAGTTGGCTGGTCAGAAGTGAAGGGAACGGGTGAAGGAGAAGATGTTTGGAAGAAACTCTCCATGGAAAACCCAAACCTACCTGGAGCTTGGAAAGAGAGAGCCAAGGCCCAGCTGACCAGATGGGAGAAGATTTTCTCTAAAGATGAGTTTGATGTGGGGTGTGCGAGGAGTGCCACCCATCGAATCCGCATGCAAGAGGACAAGCCATTCCGAGAGAGAGTCAGGCGAGTCCCGCTAGCAGATCTGGAGGATCTGAGGGAGCAGCTTGCGGAACTGAAGAAGACGGGAGTGATTAGGGAGTCCAGAAGCCCCTATGCCTCCCCAATTGTGGTAGTCAGGAAGAAGAATGGGTCATTGAGGCTCTGCATTGACTACAGAACTCTCAACAGGAGGACCATTCCTGACCAGTACACCACGCCAAGGATAGAGGATGCCTTACAGAGTTTATCTGGAGCTAAGTGGTTCAGTGTGATGGACCTCAAGAGTGGGTACTACCAAATCCCCATGCATCCAGAAGATAGAGAAAAGACTGCCTTCATAACCCCAGTAGGATTCTTTGAGTTCAACAGGATGCCTCAGGGCCTATCTGGAGCTCCTGCTACGTTTCAACGCCTAATGGAAAGGACAGTTGGAGACATGAACCTCATAGAAGTCCTTGTGTACCTGGACGATGTCATTGTCTTTGGAAAGACTTTGGAAGAACATGAAGCCAGATTGGAGAAAGTACTGAAGAGGCTCAGTGAAGAGGGACTCAAACTTTCTCCCGAGAAGTGTCGGTTCTATCAGTCTTCTGTGAACTATCTGGGACACATAGTGTCTGAAAAAGGAGTGGCTACAGACCCTGAGAAGCTGGAGGCAGTTACTTCGTGGCCAAGGCCCACAACAGTTACAGAACTTCGGTCTTTCTTGGGGTTCTGCTCCTACTACCGCAGGTTTGTGGATGGGTTTGCCCGCATTGCCAAACCCCTCAACGAGCTGCTCAAGACAGAAGGAGAGGAAGATGGATTGGGGCCTAGGAGGTCCAGTGAAACAGTCCAAGACCAATGGAACTCAAGGTGTGAAGAGGCTTTCAGAACCTTGAAGAGAAGTCTCACCACAGCCCCAGTTTTGGCCTACGCTGACCCCACTAGACCATATGAGCTACATGTTGATGCCAGCCATGAGGGCCTAGGTGGAGTACTCTACCAGGAGTATGAAGACCAGCTGCGACCAGTGGCCTATGTGAGCCGGAGCCTGACCCCCTCCGAGAAGAACTACCCCACCCACAAGTTGGAGTTCATAGCCCTCAAATGGGCAGTTGTTGACAAATTGAGAGACTATTTGTATGGGGCCGAGTTTACTGTAAAAACAGATAACAACCCCTTGACCTATCTATTCACCACCGCCAAGCTGGATGCAACTGGACACAGATGGTTGGCGGCGTTGTCTGGATTCAATTTCAGCCTCAAGTACAGGCCAGGGGCTGGAAATAGGGACGCAGATGCCCTGTCCCGAAGATCCCATGTCATGGTCGACGATTGGGAAGACTGGACCCAAGTGGCACCAGATGGAGTGCGAGCCCTTTGTCAGGGGGCTGAACTCCAAGCCAGAGGAGGATCCAGAGCTGAAGAAATAGGAGTTACCACAGTGGGAGTCCCAAGGTGTTACTGTGGGGTAACTCAACTAGAAGAAGAGTGTCTACCGAAGCTGTCCAAGAAGGAGTTAAGGTGTGACCAATTGGAAGACCCCATGGGGAGATTGGTCCTGGAAGCCCTGGAAGACCAGAGTCCAGAGGGACTTCGCATTCACCCTTCCAACGAAGCTCGCCTACTGAGGAGAGAGTTGGACAAGTTACAGGTGCATCAGGGGGTAGTCTACCGAAGGGGCCCCTCTGATAGCCCAGAAGACAAGTGGCAGTTGTTTCTCCCAGAAAAGCATCGAGAGACTGTGCTGATTGCCTTACATGACCAGCATGGTCACTTAGGAGCAGAGAGAACCTTCCAACTTGTCAGAGACCGGTTTTATTGGCCCTGCATGAGGGCCGAAGTGGAGGAGTATTGCCATTCCTGTGCAAGATGCATTCAGAGGAAGACTTTACCCCATCAAGCTGCCCCAATGGGCCACCTGCAAAGTCAAGGCCCAATGGATCTGGTATGCATTGATTTTCTCTGCCTCGAACCCGATTTGAGTGGATTGGGAAATGTTCTGGTGGTAACCGACCATTTCACCCGTTATGCTCAGGCTTTCCCAACCAAGGACCAGAAGGCCTCTACAGTAGCCAAGGTACTTTTGGAGAAGTATTTTGTTCATTATGGACTACCACAGAGAATCCATTCAGACCAAGGAAGGGACTTTGAGAGTCGCCTGATCAGGAAGCTACTAGATTCTCTGGGAGTAGAGAAGACTAGGACTACACCATATCACCCTCAAGGTGATGCCCAGCCTGAAAGGTTCAACAGGACCCTATTGAACATGTTGGGAACTTTAGAAACAGAGAAGAAGCAACATTGGAGTCAACACATTTCAGCTCTAGTGCATGCCTACAACTGCACCACAAGTGATGTGACAGGTTTCTCCCCTTACCGGCTTATGTTTGGGAGAGAAGCAAGATTGCCAGTGGATTTGGCCTTCGGCATATCCTTAGACCATGCCTCTGCTGCCTCCCACAAAGGATATGTGGACAGACTGAGGTGCAGTCTGAAGATAGCTTATGAGAAAGCTCAAGCGGCCTCTAGCCAGAGAGGGGCCCGAAATAAGAGGAACTTTGATTTGAAGGTTAGAGTACAGGACCTACAGCCTGGGGACCGTGTACTGTTACGAAACCTAGGGATCCCTGGAAAACACAAGATTGCTGATAGATGGAGATCAGAGCCATATATCATTTGTAGAAAACTTCCAGGATTGCCTGTCTACAAGTTGAAGCCAGAAGGGAGAGTGGGGCCTTTGAAAACCTGGCATAGGAATCACTTGCTCCCACTCACTGAAGCAGTCAGAATACCTCCAGCAAGAGACGTACCTGAATCTGTTTCCATTCTGGATACCCCCAGGCCTAACACTAGGTCTCAAACATCCCAAGTTAGGGGTGGACAGGACCCCCAACCAGAGAGAGAGAGAGGAGAACTTGAATGGCTATGGCCTTCCTCAACTCCAGGAAATTCCGCCATAGATCTCCCATCTACTGAAGATGTGGAAGATAACACATTGAACCCAGAAGCCACAGAGTTTGTGCCATTCAGTGTTGTGCCTGAGTGCTGGGAAGATATCCCTGGTCTCTACTCAGAAGAAGAAGAAGTAGATGTTCCAGAACCAGAGATGTTGCCAGAATGTGTTCCTGAAGAAGTTCCAAGAGAGCAGAGAGCTCGCAGAGTTGTGAAGCCTCCCAAGAAGTTAACTTACCCCAAGATGGGAGAAAGTTCAGAGGACTCTGTTACCACAGCAAGGAGAAGTGCTGAAAGCCCTGACCCATCCACTGTTCATTTGGTGGAGGGCAACCCCAGCTCACTCTCTGGCACAGTTAAACAGGTCGCCCACACTGAAGTGACCTGTAGACAGGACAGCTCCCCATCTTATGCCAATTGGTGGGAAGCTCCTCTGTCCAAATTATGTGAAAGTGTTGTTCCTGAGAAAGCTTGTAATTTGAACACTGTCTTTGGGGACCAAAGATTCAAAGTGGGGGGAGTGTGTAGCGGGGTCGTACCCCTTTTAGGGGAAGAGACTACATCCCCCATGATTCCCCAGGCTCCCGGGCTGCTTGTTTCCGCCCGAGAGGCTGCTGGGGGAGATGATAAAAAGGAGGTGGAGAGACCGCCTCTTCCTCTTCTGACACTTCCTCTTCTGAAGCCTCACCTTACTGGTCTCCCCCTCCTGACGGAGCGTGTGACGCGGAGACTTGTTCCTGAGGGGACACCCGTGCGGACCGGGACTGCTGAAGGCCTGAAGCCTGGGCCTTGCAGCGGATGGAGTGAGACTCTCGTCCCCAAGAGTCAGCAGCAGCGGAGCAGAGACTTCCCCCTTCAGTCGGTCGGTCGGAGCTGAGGACCGGAGCGCAGGGGCTGTGACTGAGGAGACCGGAGCCGCCATTGGAGGGACCGGAGCTGAGGACGGTACCCAAGGATTGGTGAGAGAGCTGAGAGGCTCATCCTGCATTGATACACACGTTTTATGCCTATTGAACTGCCTAGGCGAAATTTACTTCAGAGCAGCAAATGTTACTTTCTGTGGATTACAAAGATACCATTTAAAGCTACATGTGCACCACCTCTACAGATTTATTGCCGGTGAAGAACACTGTACTAGTACAAGGACTGAGCTCTATTGCTAGGGATCAGGCCTGGTCCGTTAGGTAGGTGCAGATAGATTTATTGCACCTCAGGGGTGCATAGCAGACGGTCGCCACGCTTGGCGCTCCGTTTCCCCATTGCTAGTTGGATACCCATGTGTGTGTATATATTAAAGTGCATATTGCAGGGACCTGCTAAAGTATTGTAAGTCATATGTTCAAATGCATGTTGCTATTTCTTTTTCTTACTGACAAAGTAAAGCCAGTTATTCTTATTTCAGCAGTCTGCTTGTGAGTTCATACCAATTGCACTTAGAGTATAAGATATGTTTTATGTGCATAGATACATACCCCTATACTAACTGTGCCAGAGTGGGTAGAGCCAAATTGCCGGGGGTTGGTGGAGCTGTACTCAGGGACCCAAAACAAACCAGCGGCTCTCTTAACTGGGGGTAGCGCTACAATTATAATTTATGATTTTGTGTTTCAAACTTTATCATACCCGGGATGTCTACTAGACTCTGGTTTGGACAGATTTAAGTGAGTTATTCATAAGAATTGCATGCCTACAATATAAAAAACGCCAAATTTCCATGCAAAATAATTGTACCGCTTTCAGCACAAAATTCCAGACATAATCATACCGCCAGGGAGGTTAAGATGACTCCCTTGTTTGGGTCCTTTGTTGCCCATCCCATCTTTTCTTGACTTTGGAATGCAGTCTCTGGGGTGTTCCTGGACAATAAACATCATCACTTTGTGCATTTACCCTGCTATTTTTCTGGTATTTGACTTGCATGTATACAGTAGGTATAAATGGATTTGAATAGAAGATATTCATGTATGCTAATATATATGTATACCCCCCAGTACCCTAAGAAAGAAGTAATCCTCCTCAAAACACGTTGAGACCTTTCCCTACATCCTAAAGACACAGAACCTCTACATATCGAAGACTGTTAAATTTTTGTAGAGTGCATTTGTATAATTTATAGATGTTCTGGTCTGTTAGAGGTAGAATATAAAGGGTGAAATTTATGCTCTCTCCAGGCTATTACAGGTTATACCATTGATTGATGTTTTTTAAAATGATTTTAACATTATGTATACAAAAAAAAAAAATTTTTATTCAATATTTTGTAGTTTTGATTTGTTCCTGTATCACTGTCAAAAGTCCCATCTTTTTTCTGTTTGTGATCATATTGCTAATTGGGAATGTGGTACAAATCATACCCTATTACATTCATGAGAGGCTAAGGTTCCCTCAGACTCTTTACCACAACCTAAGTAAAATAAACAACAGGGTTTAAAAATGCCTACAATTTGGTTTGTATAGTATAAAGTATATAATGTCGTAATCTTTCTTTATTCTCTATGATCATTAGAAAGAAAAATGGCTGCAATGTTTATTACAGAAAGTGAAGAAGAACTATAAAAAAATATACCTTCTGACGAGTCAGTAATTTGTTTGATTCCTCAAATTACGTAAATCATTTCCTTTTTTTTTTATTAATCTATGTCTCATCCAGTTCTCCAACATTTACTGTCATTTCCTGCATCATCACCATTCACAAAACCGATTCAGGAAATTAAAAGAAAACTCATAAGGAAGACAGGAAACCTCTATAAAACATCTTAAGATTTTAGATTTCATTATAAAATGATGATGTCATTTCTCTAGAAGATCATATCTGTAATTTATCATAAACTCGGTGTCAGTGTGATTAAGGTCAACTGACTTTGCAAAATACCATTAATATCAGTCACAGCCTTGGCACTCTATAAGCTGTGCTGTATGTTTATACTCCTGACCACTGCACTGTGCAAGGCGCTGTCTTCATTCAAGTGGATGTAAACCCTCTCCTATACTCAGTGAAGTGAACAGCCTCAGATGATACACAGAGATGAAACAAATCTCCCTACATAAGTTTTATATGTATATCTGCTCTCTTCATCTTAATGGACTCTTTAGAAAGTGCACATGGTGTTAGATTTTTTTTACCCTGTACCAGCAGTGGGAGGGGAGTCTTGGCATACACTGTATGACAGCTGATTGGAGGAAAGCCACCCCCCCCCCCCACATAGGCAGAGGACCGAAGAAACATGCAGAGCTGTACTGTGAATAGACAAGCTCTCTGCTAATCTAACCCTCCCCGACACAAATTTTCAGCTGCTTTTATCTCCAGTGTCGAAGAACTTGTCAGAAGTTATCATGCTGATAACAGAGGAACGGAGCAGCAGAAAGACACGGGGCTTAGGGCTTTGGAGAGAGATAAGTAAACACTACAGATAGATGTCAAAGTAAAATTTCATGAATCGGGTTTACATCCACTTTAAATTTTCTTTTCAACTGTACAGCAATGATGTGTATTCATAGGCGTGGGCACAGGGTGTGCCCAGGCACACCCTAATCACCCTGAGCAGCACAAATTCCCCCTATTGCGCTGGCTCCCCCCCCCTACAGTGCTTCTGGCTTCCCTCCTCTCCTGCTGACTGTTGATGCAGGCAGGGCCGGATTAACATAGGGGCTATTGGAGCTGCAGCCCCAGGCCCCTTTCTCAAGATAGGCCCATTTGCCCCCAAAAAAAAAAAAAAATTATAAAAAAAAAAAAGATTGACTTCGAGGGTTGTAGCTCAACGATCAGGAGTCACAGAGACCCCACATTTGGGGGGTATGTAGCTAAAGACCTACTCCAGCACTGGTTAAAATATGGGGCTGCTATCATCTATGGTTCTGGAGATATGGGGTTGCTTGCGCAGTCAATCAGAAGCTACATACAGAGCAGCTAGTATAAATACAAGCTGGCACACTCTGCCGAAGACTGAGAGGATGAACTCACAGTGCTTATAATAATTATTTGTATATTACTTATGATAATTAACCCCTTGCCACCCGGGCCAATTCTGACACTTCTCTCCTACATGTAAAAATCATCATTTTTTTGATAGAAAATTACTCAGAAGCCTCAAGCATTATATATGTTGTTTTAGCAGACACCCTATGGAATAAAATGGTGGTCTTTGCAACTTTTTATGTTACACAATATTTGTGCAGCAATTTTTCAAACGTTTTTTTTTTGGAAAGAAACTGTTTCATTCATAAAGAAAAAAAAAAAATAGCACGATTTTTTTTGTGTACCAAGCGATGCTTTAATTTTTTTACAGGTTACATGTTTAGAGTTACAGAGGAGGTCTAAGGCTAGAATTATTGCTCTCGCTCTAACGATCGCGGCATATGTAACCTGTGTGTATCTGGATCTGATACTAGCCAGTGCCTACCCAGCCACTGACTAGTATCTCTCCCCAGCCTGTCCCCACACACCCTCTCACCTGCTGACCTGTGAATGGGGGAATCACTCCTGCAGTGTTATTGTGTTCTGCCAGTGAATACAATGATCAGTGTTGCTAACTATAGCTGGCAGCACTGATTGTTTTGGGGAAAACCTGACAGGCTGGTTGTACTCAAGTCGGTTAATAGGTTGACTTGTGTAAAACCAGGTAGCCCATACATAGATCGACTATGGCTGGTCTCTGCTTAATTCGTGCAATTTCAATCCATGTATGGCCCGCTTAACCACTACACAGTCCCTAAACAGCCTTCCACAAACCTTTACATTTTTCCTTCCCAGATTCCTTCATCCTCCTCTCCTATACATAGTGCCCACTGTCATACTCTCCACACTTCTCTCCTGTACATACTGCTCACTGTCATACCCTCCACACTTCTCTCCTATACATAGCGCCCGCTGTCATATCCTACACACTCCTCTCCTGTACATAGTGCCCGCTGTCATACACTTCTCTCCTGTACATAGTGCCCACTGTCGTACCCTCCACATTCCTCTCCTGTACATACTGCTCACTGTCATACCCTCCACACTCCTCTGCTGTGCATACTGCCCACTGTCATACTCTTCACACTCCTCTCCTGTACATATTGCCTTCTGTCATACCCTCCACACTCCTCTCCCTCACCTGCACATACTTCCCACTTTTATACCATCCATTCTCCTCCCCTATGCCTCTTACCCACAAAAACAGTTCTTTAAAATTGCCCCATTATTAGTACTTATTTAATTTTGTAATTACTATTGTGATGTATAGAGGAACATAGGGGATGTCAGCTACTCTAAATATAGCACTTGTAAAAAAAGTGTCCCCGAAAATATTTTTGAAATGTTGGCAACTATGCGGGTCAGTAGAGGGCCCCATGAGAGGCTCTTGGGTTCCAATGATATTAAAGCGGTAGTAAACTTTTCTAACGTTACTATTTTTTAGAGGCCCTGAGGTAGGTTATACCATAATGTACAAGTATGCATAGCATATTAGCACATTAGGGTACACTTAAATTGTCAGACTGAGCCCTCCAGTGCTGTGCTGTGATCAATCCAGCCCGGGCGCTTCCATCGTCTTCCTTCCGGGTTCTGTGCCTTCGGTCACTTGCCTTGGCCGGGCTGTGTTGATGTCATTCCCACACATGCTCATGTGCATCCTCTTTCTCTCATCCCCCCTTTCTCTCTCATCCTCTTTCCCTTACCCCTCACACCTCTTTCATCCCCTTTCTCTCTCTCTCTCTCTCTCTCTCTCTCTCATCCTCCCTCTCTTTTTAATTTAATTTGTTATAACAAAAAATTGTTTGCATTTTTATTTATTAATTTATTGTTTATAAAAGGCCCCACCAAAATCCTCAGCACCAGGCCCATGATGTTCTTAATCTGGCCCTGGATGCAGGAATGTTTTAGGATGAGTGGGGGAAGGGGCCAGTACATGTAAACATGTAATTTGCTTGCCCCTTCTCTTTCTGCGTGAACATCGTGAGTGATCGATAGTGTGTGTTTGAGCTTTGGGGTGCACATGCGTCTGACCATTTCACCTGTAAGGTGTGCAGTACATTATATGCTCCAAACTGTTGCACACTTTAGGCTATGCTGAACATTACATACTCCTGACCACTGCACCCTGCAAGAGATGCTGAACATTACACAGTTGGAACGTAGGGGGAACGCAGTTCCCGGCACCTCTAGCACTGAATGTATGTAATGGCAATGGGTGCTGGGGTGTGCTGGAGGGTCTACTGATGCTGGCTGCTATTGTTGCTGGAGGTGGATGTATTGTTGAGGGAGGGGTCTATTGCTGCTGGTGGGTCAATTGTTGCTGAGAGGGATCTATTATTAAGGGAGGGGCCTATTGTTGCTGGGTCCTGGGGGTCTATTTGCTGGTTGAAGGGAGATCTGTTGTTGGCTGGCAAGTCGGGTAAGCCAACAATAGATCTCCCAGGAACCAATGCTGGCTAGGAGGGATCTATTGTTGCTGGGGGGAATCTATTGTTGCTGGTGGGATGCTGGCTGCAAGGGATCTGTTTTACAGCTTTTCTTTTTATCATTAAAAAATTCCATACAAATTAGTTTGCACCACAGAATGATACTTGGTACTGTATTCTATAAAAGGGGCGGTACTGAGAGGAGGGTAGGGGGTGGAACCAAAGCACGGTACTTGGAGGTGGGTAGGGGGTGGAGTCAAGGGGTGAATTGGACATCATGGTCTGTAGAAAATGTTGCATCTTATTTGTAAATCAAGGTCCCAGAGTTTCCACAGTCAGTGATGATTTGGGGAGCCATGTCATCTGCTGGTGTTGGTCCACTGTGTTTTATCAAGTCCAAAGTGAGCGCAGCACCACTACCAGGAAATTCTACAGCACTTCATGCTTCTCTCTGCTGACAAGCTTTATGGAGATGCTGATTTAATTTTCCAGCAGGACTTGGAACCTGCCCACACTGCCAAAAGTATTAGGTTTATACCTGGTTTAATGATCATGGAATCACTGTGCTTGGTTGGCCAGAAAACTCGCCTAGCCTAAACCCCATAGAGAATCTGTGGGATATTGTCAAGAGGAAGATGAGAGACACCAGACCCAACAATTCAGATGAGCTGAAGGCCGCCATCAAAGCAGCCTGGGCTTCCATAACACCTCCGCAGTGCCACAGGCTGATCGCCTCCATGCCATACTACATTGATACAGTAATTCATGCAAAAGGAGCCCCGACCAAGTATTGAGTGCATCTATACTGTACACTATACTGCACATGGACATATTTTTCAGTAAGCCAACATTTCTGTATTAAAAATCCTTTTTTTATTGGTCTTGTGTAATATTCAAATTTTCTGAGATACTGATGTAGCACCCTAGTGTTTAGGCAAGGTTGCTAACCAATTTAGTCTGCCAGGTAGTAATTGTCCCAGCTAATTGTTAGGAGGTTCACTGATTTCCCCCTAATTCTGGAGTTGCTGCACTTTTCTCTTCTGTCACTAGGTGGCATTGTAGCTGGTGACATTAGATAGACAAGGGCATTGCAAGGACAGATTATGAATGGATGGGGTGTCTCAGCCAATGGGCAAGGGTTTCTTTAAGCCCCTTGGCCTACTGGGAGAGCCTATTTATTTGGGTGGAGCCCTGTGATCGGGGTTCTGTGCCACCTGGCCGACTGTCTGGGTGGACGTGTATTATGTCGCTATGGGCTGCTAGGCCGGAAGCCTGAGACCTATCCCGGGGACACCTGGCTGCTAGACTGCCTGAGGACTATCCAGGAGCAGGAGAAGCAGCGTAGGGTTGGGACTGCAAGATTAGAGTCCAACCAAGTTGAGAAGGTTCAGCCAGACGGGGAACCAGTTGTGGTCGGAGGTGGAGGGGAAGCTGTCGCCACTAAGGGACCATCCGCCTTGTTACCGGAGACTACTATGAGTAAGCTGAAGCAAGTACCAGAGCAGTCTGCTCACCAGCCGGGGACGGTGAAGAAGTGGGAAAGCATCAGCAGGTGCCAAGCCAGGGACCCAGCATGATAGTGGGGTTGATGCTTGAGGAGTATAGATGGGGTTCCTAGCACCAAGTGGCCCCGAGATACGGGGCCCCAAAGTCGGGGTCGGAAAATGTCATTCTCTGCAGCAGAAAAGTGCTTTACTAGAGTATAAGCTGAGGGGGGCATTTTCAGCACACAAAAACTCGGCACTATATAAATCTTATATAATAATAATAATATTAAGTATAACCCAACATTAAAGAGGAAGTAAAGCCTAACTAAAAATAAAAATAGAGCGCTACCCCCAGTTAAGAGAGCCGCTGGTTTGTTTTGGGTCCCTGAGTACAGCTCCACCAACCCCCGGCAATTTGCTCTACCCGCTCTGGCACAGTTAGTCAAGGGGTATGTATCTATGCACATAAAAATATCACTTATACTCTAAGTGTAATGGGTATGAACTCACAAGCAGACTGCTGAGATAAGAATAACTGGCTTTACTTTGGCAGTAAGGAAAAAGAATAGCAACATGCATCAAACATATGACTTACAATACTTTAGCAGGTCCCTGCAATATGCACTTAAACATGTACACATGTATGTATCAACTAGCAATGGGGAACGGAGCGCCAAGTGTGGCGACCGCATGCTATGCACCCCTGAGGTGCAATAAATCTATCTGCGCCTACCTAACGGACCAGGCCTGATCCCTAGTAATAGAGCTCAGTCCTTGTACTAGTGCAGTGTTCTTCACCGGCAATGAATCTGTAGAGGTGGTGCACATGTAGCTTTAAATGGTGTCTTTGTAATCCACAGAAAGTAACATTGCTGCTCTGAGGTAAATTGCGCCTAGGCAGTTCAATAGGCATAAAACGTGTGTATCAATGCAGGATGAGCCTCTCAGCTCTCTCACCAATCCTGGGGTACCGTCCTCCGCTCCGGTCCCTCTAATGGCGGCTCTGGTCTCCTCAGTCACAGCCCCTGTGCTCCGGTCCTCAGCTCCGACCGACCGTCTGTAGGGAAGAGTCTCCGCTCCGCTGCTGCTGACTCTGAGGTATGAGAGTCTCACTCCATCTGCTGCAAGGCCCAGGCTTCAGGCCTTCAGCTCCGGTCCGCACAGGTGTCTCCGCTGGCTGCAGTCTCCGCGTCACAAGCTCCGTCAGCAGAGGCAGGCCAGTCCTGTCAGGCCTCAGAAGAGGAAGTGTCCCAACAGGAAGAGGCGGTCTTCGCTCTTCCTTTTTATAACCTCCCCCAGCAGCCTCTCGGGCGGAAACAAGCAGCCCGGGAGCCTGGGGGATTATGGGGGATGTAGTCTCTTCCCCTAAAAGGGGTACGACCCCGCTACACATAGATATGTGCAAATGATGTGAATGGGCCCTTAAAGTGGTTGTAAACCCTCCTAAAGCATGTAGGTTTAGGAGATATTTCTTGGACCTACAGGTAAGCCTTAATCTAGGCTTACCTGTAGGTCAAAGTGGTCTGTAGGGGTTTACAACCACTTTAAGGGCCCATTCACATCAGTCTGGCTCACTGTGGTGTGTTGAATGCATGTGCCTTAACAAACGTTGTATCAATGTTTGTTAACCTCCCCGGCGGTATGATTATGTCTGGAATTTTGTACCAAAAGCGGTACAATTATTTTGCATGGAAATTTGGCGTTTTATATTGTAGACCTGCAATTCTTATGAATAACTCACTTAAATCTGTCCAAACCAGAGTCTAGTAGACATCCCGGGTATGATAAAGTTTGAAACACAAAATCATAAATTATAATATAATAAATAACTATAAAAATTATTCAATAATGTAATCAAATCAAAAACACAGAAATTTTCTCAGTTGCAGAATTTTCGCTGTCATTAAATGTAGTGTTTGATGATGAATTGTGATTCTAATTTATTATTGTTGTTTTCTAGCTGGTTTAGAACAACTTTTGACATAAAGGGACACTTTTTGGTTGCTATGGACAATCTCCAGTTTCCAGGCAGAAAAAAATGTATTTATTATATAAAATGACATGCAGGGCACTGGACAGACCACTAGGGACAAAGGGGATGTGTATTTTTTATACAGTAATGTAATCTGTAAGATTACAGTACTGTATGTGTATTGTGTGTTTTAACTTTTTTGAATTTGGCGCCGATCTCCGCTCCCGTGCGTCGTAACGTTGCAGGGAACGGAGATCAGCGGCACTCGGTACTGTGTGAATCGAGTGGAGGAATTCGCACACACAGCGGGGAGACATCGCAGGATCCAGGGGACAAGGTAAGTAACTTTCCCTGTATCCTGCAATGTGAGCCCGAGTCTGGCTCGGGGTTACCGATTTTGGTACTGAAGTTTCCGCCCCGAGCCAGACTCGGGAATACCGCCAGGGGGGTTAAACAAAGTGCATTGTGTTTGACATGCTTCTGTTTATAGAGGACCCAGGATCCTCGTTGCAGGAGGCCCTGAAAATTCTCAATGACTATACCACTTTTTCGGGGCTTGAAGGTGAATTGGAGTAAATCCTCCATTCTGCCTTTGAATGAGGGGGCTAAAGAGAAGGCTGACCACAGTCTGCCCTTGAAGTGGGTTTCTTCCATTACATATCTTGGAGTTAAGATTACAGCTGACAGTACTGATTATATGACACTTAACTTGATGCCCCTACTGACATTCTTTAAGCAGAAGGCTCAGGCCTGGCAGAGGCTCCCGCTTTCAATTATAGGGAGGATAAGTTTACTGAAAATGAAAATCCTTCCAGTCATTTTGTACTTCTTGAGACATGCTCCGGTGGGGGTCCCTAAGTCCTTTTTCAAACAACCTGACGGCATTACTAGTTCGTTCCTCTGGGCACGCATAGGACTCAAGGTGCTTCAAGAACCCTGGGGACAGGGGGGGTTGGCCCTACCTGACTGGAGGAAATATTACCTCGCCTGCCAAATGGTGTTTGTCCATAAATGGTTGACATCTGACGAGGGGGGTCTCCGCTGCTGTCGTGGGAGCGGCTCATTTAGGGTCGTATGAGACCCTTCGCTTAGCCATGCACAGGAGTACAAAGACGGAACTACCACTTACACTAGCTATGAAAGCTACAATTAAGGCTTGGGAGGAGGCGGTTGAGTTATCATGCCCGAGTTAATTGGGTTTCTCACCACAGACCCCACTGTAGGGGGACCCTAAATTGCCTAATTTTTACTCGTTCTCAGATCCCGTGGTGTGGGTGGTCAAAGGAATAAAGCTCCTAAAGGAAATCACAAGGGATGGGGTACTCCTGACTTTCGATCAGTTAAAGGACAGGCATGATCTCCCTAACTCGTATTTTTTCAGGTTTATACAGCTTCGCCACGCCTTCCAAGCCCAGTTCAGGGAGCGGATGGTAGAGTCCATCCCGTCGGCGCTGGAAGGTATGCTTATGGTGGAAGACCTCCCTTAAACTCTATCTGTGATGTATAAAGAGCTGTTTAAGAGAAGTCCGTGGCACTAAGTGTAGGGAGCGATGGGAGGGTGAAGTCCCCGATATAGAGGGGGAGGAATGGGAGGATATATGGGATCACCCCTTCAAACACTTGGTTTCGGCAAGGGATAGACTAATAAATTTAACATTTTTGCACAGAATTTACTTCACTCCTGCTAGACTTGCAGTAATATACCCGTCGGTCTCCTTGGAGTGCTGGAGATGTGGCTTTTCACCGGCGGATGCTAAACACATCTTCTGGGAATGCCCTCAGATCAAGACCTTCTGGGAGGGTGTGGCCTCCTGGATCAATTAGGGTATGTCTATTGGGCCTAGTAGAAGAGGTGGTTCCATCCAGTGCTCTGAGAATGCTACTGAACATCCTATTCTTTTATGGGAGGAAGGCTATATTAATTAGATGGAAGTTTCCCACACCCCCCCAGTGTACCTCTTTGGAAAGGGATTGTGAATCCCACGGTGCCCTACTATAAGGCAACGTACCACTCCAGGGGGTGTGGGAAAAAGTTTAACAAAGTCTGGCAAGCTTGGTTCAACTTGGATCAAACTGCTGCATAGGGCTGCCCATTGTTTCATCTGCTGATATATTAGACCCAGGGACCTGGGATAAATTGACACCTAATAGTTTCTGGTTATGCTGAAGGTGGGGCTTAAATTACTTTAATGCCCCATACACACGGTCGGAATTTCCGGCGGAAAATGTCCTATCGGACCATGTTGTCGGAAAATCCGACCGTGTGTGGGCTCCATCAGACTTTTTCCGTCGGAAATTCCAACGGAAAAAATTTGAGATCCTGCTCTCAAATTTTCTGACAACAAAGTCCTATCGGACTTTTTCCGATCGTGTGTAGCGAATTCCGACGGACAAAGTGCCATGCATGCTCAGATCACATTAGAAGACCAAAGCTATTGGCTACTAGCCTCTACGTAGTTCCTTCGTACGCAACGAAGTCACCACGTTCAGAATGATCGGATTTTCCGACAACTTTGTACGACCGTGTGTATGCAACACCAGTGTCGGACAAAATCCGTCGGAAAAAATCCACATATATATGTCCGTGATCTGTATCCCAGTGTATCCCCTATGTGATTTAGGGCGCTTCTGCCATCCGAGGAATGTGGTGAACTGAGTTATGGGCTGTTGGGGGGAGGGGGTTGGAGGGGTAGGGGATAGTTTTTCAACGATTACACACAGTCAGTTGCCTGTTAGGTAGATTGAAATGTTGTGTCCTAGATGACCATATTGGTCATAGAGGGTACTGGCAGTGTGTCAGAACCACTCAAATTTTTCAATGTTTATTTTTTTGTCTCAAAATACTTAATACAAATAATTTTACAAAAAAAAAAGTGCATTGTGTTAGGGGAACCCATTTATATAAATGGGCTGCCAAATACACCACAATGGTCCAAAAACCATGCATGCCTCAATTTCAGCAGCACACCACATTGCACATTAATACGTTTCTGCCTGTTGCACTAAGATACAGTGTTGGTCATCTTACTTTAAAAAAGTAATTAGTTAAGTTACAAATTACTTCTCCCAAAAAGTAATTGCGTTAGTAACTCAGTTACTACATTGGAAAAGTAATTAGTTACTCAGCAAAGTAAATGACTTTTTTTTTAATATTCTATACTTGTAACTAAGGGGCGGGTCTAGTATTACTGTAACCAAGGGGCGCATTTATTATTATTGTTATATATCGTGTAACCAAGGGGCTGCTCTATTATTACTCTAACCAAGGGGCAGATCTGTTATAGCGTGTAAGCAAGGGGCGGGTCTATTATTATTATATCGTGTAAGGAGCGGATGGCTACAGAAGAGGGTGAATGTTAAAATTAATGGGCAGAGCTCGATATATAACAATAATAATAAATGCGCCCCTTGGTTACAGTAATACTAGACCCGCCCCTTAGTTACATGCTAGACGCCCCTTGCAGAGTAGCACGAGCATCGGGAGCGTACGGCATCGCCTCGTACAATTACATGTCAACTGCGCCTGCGCGGTGTAGAGTTCACTCAGAGCTGTTTAGGTTTGGCAATTTTCGTAAGCTCCGTAGTCCTTCGTACTGCGCAAGCGCTGCACCTGCGCAGAACAGGGGGTCCTTATCCGGCGGGGGAACTTTTTTTGGCAGGACACCGGAATTACACTACTGCCATCTAGTGGCAGTAGATATAATTGAGGTAACTCCGCCCAAGTAATGGGAACTGAGTTACCATGAGGGGAAGAGTAATCAGTTAGATTACTCGTTACCCTCTAAAGTAACTGCGTTATGTAACTCAGTTTATTTTAACTCAGTTACTTACATTACTGCTAAGATATGATGCAAGATGCTTTGCACCAAGGCATGTAACGTACGTTGCCATGCTTTGAACATTACCAAAAAGTGTGACTGGGCTCTTATTATTTTCCATTTAAATACAAAATATATAGTACAAACTGTGCTTGAACTAAGGTTACTGTATTCCATTTTCCATTGACACTGACCTATATTTGTTTCAGTGAATCTAAAGAGCTGTAATTCTTTGTGGTGTGGAGGATGGGGCCACATTATTCTGCACTTTGATATTATATATTATATGTCAAAAAGATTCTTTATTTTTTTATAATTTTTTTATTTTTTTAGTTTAAAGCGTAACTCCATTTTTGTTGAGAAAAAAACATGTACATTGCAAGGATTATAACAACCTTTGTTGCAGAGTCCTACCATTTTGGTATTCTGAAGAAATCCCTGTTTGTTCCTCTGTGCGGGTCTAATGGAAGTGGTTTCCTATTTATCAATTAACTGTGCAGCTGCAGAGCACTAATGAGGAAATCTGATGAACCTGCCTCCCTTTAGACGTGTTCCTATTGGGAGTATCCCACCAAAAATTATATTTTTGTTGCAGGGGATGCCTAAAATCTGATTTGTATCTTAGTGCAGATTTCTGGGAAAATTGGTGAGCGAATCACACAAGCAGGAAATTATGCTTCTGGGGGGTGCTCTGTACATATTCTATGTACAGAACACCTCCAGGTAGCCAAATTGCATTTTCAGAAAATTGCAGATTGAAAAGGAAAGGTAATTTTTATTAACATTTAATTACAATATGACTTGTGTCGCAATTGTGTACGCTATATTATTTTTTATCTTTGTTGCAATTTTTTCCCCCCCCCCACAAAAGTGGAGTTACCCTTTAACCGCTTGCCGACCGGCTCACGCCGATATACGTACACAGGGCATAGAAAGGCACATACAGGCAGATTAACGTACCTGTACATTGCCCTTTAAGAAGCGGTTTATGGGCGGGTGCGTGCCGCGACCTCCGTGAGTGTGATTGCGGGTCCCGCGGACTCGATGTCAGCGGGGATACCCGCGATCGTCTCACGGAGAGGAAAAACGGGGGAAATGCTGATGTAAACAAGCATTTCCCCGTTCTGCCTAGGGACACTGACACTGATCACAGCTCCCTGTAATCGGGAGCGGTGATCGGTGTCGTGTCACACATAGCCCCTCCCCCCCACAGTTAGAATCACTCCCTAGGACACACTTAACCCCTACAGCACTACCTAGTGGTTAACCCCTTCACTGCCAGTCACATTTACACAGTATCGAAAAACAGGGGTGTAACTGCCCTGGAAAAAGAAAAAAAAAAGGGGGAAAAAAACACAAAACAGCAGCAGCAATATGGTGCGACAACTCAAAATACAAATAAAATGAAAAAAGCTGCGCTATAAAATTAGTACAATATAGTCCATAAACCCACAAAGTGCCAGGAAAATGTTGCCAAAAATGGTCACGGGGGATATATGACTTTTATAATTGCTAAGACGGAGCCAACAATAATGCCAACGGTTTTGTAAATAGAATGTCATGTAAATGTGATTGTATGCACAGCCATATATTACATATAAAAAAAATGAAATACGTTCCCTTTAAACCTTTTTATTTTTTTATACTGATAAAACTAATAACAAAATGAACCCATTTTTTAATGTGGGTTATAGGAAGGAGTGATCATTGGTATTAGCATTAGCTATATATTACAGGTACCGCTATTAAATACTGTCTTTTCCATTTCCTCTTTTCTTCCTTCCATAATCTATTTTTCCAGCAGCCCTTCTGTCAATCATTTTACTGTATGAACTATATTTATACTTTAATAGCTAAGGGTGTAGTCTAGTGGTAAAAGCTGTGTAACACCCTATGGGATGGATGTAGTCAATTATCTCCTGTACTTATGCTCTAGTGCAGGGATCTACAAACTGCGGCTCTCCAGCTATTGCTGAACTACACCTCCCATGAGGCATTGTAAAACTCGGACATTCACAGACATGACTAAGCATGATGGGAATTGTAGTTCTTGAACAACTGGAGTTTCATCATTTGGAGATCCCGGCTCTAGTTTTTCTTAAAATGGTTGTAAACCTCAGACACGAAATATGAACAAAGCATAGCCCTCTATAGTGTATACTTGTCTCAATCCAGAGCACTAAGTGTCATTTCTGTCTGCTGCTTTGTTCTTCTGTTATCAGCCTGAATGACTTCTGACAAGTTTTCCTCACACCAAGAGAAAAATGATGGTATGGGGAGAGACCACCAGCCAGGGGCGGACTGACAACTCATGGGGCCCCCGGGCAATAGTACACACAGTATACACAGACATGTTTCTATTGGCTGAGAAGGTACTGGAGAGGTGGGGCAGCTATAATCTCTGGATTTTTAGACCAAAAGGATGTCGGTAAGGGACTTTTCAGAAACGGATGTAAAAATAACACAGATTTTTACATACTGTCCCTGGTTTTACTTAGGCTGGCAACCCTGATGGGGCCCCCTAGTGGCCCGGGGCCCTCGGGCAGTGCCCGAGTGGTCGAATGGTCAGTCCGCCCCTGCCTCCAGCTGATTGATAGCCTCAGATCTGTTCCTGTGTGCTGTGTGAAGGGGGTGTGTCCCTTCCCTCCAATCAGCTCTCAGAGCTCTCCTCACTGAGATCTGCAGAGTGTGACTTCAGGGTTGGTGTCACCTGGTGCAGCAAAACATGGTGTCACCCCCCCTCTCCTTTCCATCCTGCCCAGCGCCCTGCAGGCAGCGTACGGTCACGGGGGTTCACCCCTGAATGGCCCCTGTAAATGATAGTATAGGGTGGTATAGGGCAGGTTGGGGTGATATAGGGAAGGTTGGGGTGGTATAGGGCAGGTTGGAGTGGCATAGGGCAGGTTGTGGTGGCTTAGGGCAGGTTTCGGTGGTATAGGGCAGGTTGGGGTGGTATGGGGCAGGCTGGGTGATATAGGGCAGGTTGGGGTGGTCTAGGGCAGGCTAGGGTGGTATAGGGCAGGTTGGGGTGGCATAGGGCAGGTTGCGGTGGCATAGAGCAGGTTGAGGTGGCATAGGGCAGGTTGAGGTGGCATAGGGCAAGTTGCAGTGGCATAGGGCAGGTTGGGGTGGTATAGGGCAGGCTGGTGTGGTATAGGGCAGGTTGGGGTGGTATAGGGAAGGCTGGGGTGGTATAGGGCAGGCTGGTGTGGTATAGGGCAGGTTGGGGTGGTATAGGGAAGGCTGGTGTGGTATAGGGCAGGTTGGGGTGGTATAGGGCAGGCTGGTGTGGTATAGGGCAGATTTGCCTACCAGGTACTTACACCCCTTTCCTGCCCAGGCCATTTTTCAGCTTTCAGCGCTGTCGCACTTTGAATGGCAATTGCGCGGTCATGCAACACTGTACCCAAACAAATTTGTTATAATTTTCTTCACTCAAATAGAGCTTTTATTTGGTGGTATTTAATCACTGCCGGCTTTTTAATTTTTTTACAGAAAAAAAAAAAAAGACCAAACATTTAGAAAATTTTTTTTTTTTTTACTTTTTTTCTGTCAGTAAATTTTGTAACTAAGTAATTTTTCACCTTCATTGATGTGCACTGATGAGGCGGCACTGATGTGGCACTGATAGGCTGAACTGGTGGGCATTGATGAGGTGGCACTTATGGGCACTGATAGGTGGCACTGATATGTGGTACTGATGAGCACTGATAGGCGGAACTGATGGGCACTAATAGGTGGCACTGGTGGATGGACACTGATAGACGGCACTGGTGGGCACTGATCGACGGCACTAGTGGGCACGGATAGGCGGTACAGATGGGCACTGATGGGCATTGATGGGTGGCACTGATGGGCATTCATCAACAGCAGTGTTGAGCATTGATGGGCAGCACTGATAGCCAGCACTGACTGGCATTGCTAATGGGCACTGATTGCTGCCACTGGTGGGCACTGTATGTTGGCATTGGTGGGCAATGGTGGGAACTGTTTTGTGACACTGAAATTTTTTATTGTAATCAGGGCCCTGATGATCAGTGCCCTGATTACATCCCTAGATGTCCCCCTGTGAGGAGATGCCGCTGATCGGCTCTCCTTTCCTCACACTCTGTCAGTGTGAGGCGAGGAGAGCCGATTACTGGCATCTCCTTGTTTACATGTGATTGGACACAGCCGATCACATGGTTAAAGAGCCGCGGACGTGGCTCTTTACAGAGAACGGGATCACACCGTGTCCTAGCAACATGGTGCGGCCATGATCGCCGCGCTGCGCGCCCACGAGGGCGCAGGCGAGAGCGGCTGTTCTGGCATGCCGTCATATGACGTTGTCCCAGAACGAGAGCTGCACCGCCCCGGCGTCATTTGACGGCGGGGTGGGCAGCAAGCAGTTGCAATGCCAAGCCAGTTAATGTATCACCACATAACTGGAATTGTAGTTGATTAGACTATCACACAGGAGCCTTTCGTTGCACTTTAAGGGGGCCGTTTTTATAAAACATTAGTTGGATGAACGTTACATTATTGTGCAGGCTTCATGAATTTTGACCAAAATGCAGTGTAGTTTTCTGAAATACCTCAATGAGAAAATATAAGACATTTCAGCCAATAGATGAAGCTGACGATCATAGGAATAAATCTATTGCAGAATTTACGGCCAAAATTGTTGCAGCCTGTGTCCCAACATTTTGAGATGGGAATGAGGGACACCTACTAGCAAACGTATGTAGGCATAGGACACGCCCCCCCCCCCTGCCACACCCCCTTTAACCACTTTATCCCCGGAAGAATTTACCCCGCTTTAACTGACAATTGCGCGGTCATGCGACGTTGCACCCAAACAAAATTGACGTCCTTTTTTTCCCACAAATGGAGCTTTCTTTTGGTGGTATTTGGACACCTCTGCGTTTTTTATTTTTTGCGCTATAAACAAAAGAAGAGCGACAATTTAAAAAAAAAAAAACAATATTTTTTACTTTTTGCTATAATAAATATCCATTTTTTTTTTTAAAAATGATTTTTTTCCTCAGTTTAGGCCGATACGTATTTGTCTACATATTTTTGGTTATAAGATCGCAATAAGCCTATATTGATTGGTTTGCGCAAAAGTTATAGCGTCTACAAAATAGGGGATAGTTTATTGATTTTTTTAATTTTTTTTACTAGTAATGGCGGTGATCTGCGATTTTTTTCGTGACTGCGACATTGTGACGGACACATCGGACACTTTTGACACATTTTTGGGACCATTTACATTTACACAGCGATCGTTGCTATAAAATTGTACTGATTACTGTGTAAATGTGAATGGCAGGGAAGGGGTTAACACTAGGGGGCGCTGCAGGGGTTAATTATGTTCCCTGGGAGTGATTCTTATGCCCCGTACACACGGTCGGAAATTCCGACCACAAAATCCGTCGGATTTTTTTTCCGACGGATTTTGTCCGACACTGGTGTTGCATACACACACGGTCGGACAAAGTTGTCGGAAAATCCGATCATTCTGAACGTGGTGACGTTCGTTGCGTACGATAGGACTACGTAGAGGCTAGTAGCCAATAGCTTTGGTCTTGTAATGTGATCTGAGCATGCATGGCACTTTGTCTGTCGGAATTCGCTACACACGATCAGAAAAAGTCCGATAGGACTTTGTTGTCGGAAAATTTGAGAGCAGGATCTCAAACTTTTTCCGTCGGAAATTCCGACGGAAAAAGTCAGATGGAGCCCACACGCGGTCGGGAATTTCCGACAACATGGTCCGATAGGACATTGTACGGGGCATAACTGTGGGGGGAGGGGACTCACAAGGGCAGGGGACCGATCGGTGTTTCTCTGTACTGGGAACACACCATCGGTCTCTCCGTTTACACACACAGATCCACAGTCCTGCTGTGTTCCCGGGCAATCGTGGGTGCCCGGCAGACATCGCGGCCGCCGGGCATGCGCACCGGGTCCCGAGCGACGCGCGCCCCCTAGACGGCCGGGAATTAGAGGACGTCCTATGACGCCCGCCCAGGATGGGAGATCCCATCTGCGGGCGTCATATGACTATACGCCGGTATTGAAGCGGTTAAAGGAGACCTGACTGAAAAAAAAAAAGTAAATTAAATCTACAAGGGCTTTTTTTACCACTACTATTCCTTTTATATTGGCTTTTAAATTTACAAATGCAGCAATTTAGAATTTGGAAGTTGCATCCAGTATTTGCAGACATCATGCTGTATGTGGGCTTAGCGGAGGTGTTTGCACTCTAGAGACCGTCGGAGTACAATGACCGCTCTCTCCTGACTTCTCCATCTGTATCTGCTTATTGTGGAGCTCCTCCATCGTTCAGACAGCACTGGAGGTGGCACAGCCATTTATTTTCTTTCAAAGTCTTTCTTTTATCAATTTATTTGTAGTGTCTACAAGAGGTCAGGGAGTCTGCTATGCACATGCTGTATCTGCGCAAGCCAGCAGACTGAGTGGGAGTAATCACCGAGACAATCTATTTAATACTAGACAATATTAAACACGTTGACTTATGTGGACAATAATAAAAGCTTAGGAGGATTCTGAGACATACAGTTGTATGGAAACCAGTTATTTATTAGTAGTAGTATTAATTGGAATCTGTTCAGTTATTCTCTAGATCTACGTGTGCACTATATTACCAAAAGTATTGGGACGTTTGCCTTTACACGCACATGAACTTTAATGGCATCCAAGTCTTCGTCCGTAGGGTTCAATATTGAGTTGGCCCACCCTTTGTAGCTATAACAGCTTCAACTCTTCTGGGAAGGCTGTCCACAAGGTTTAGGAGGGTGTCTATAGGAATGTTTGACCATTCTTCCAGAAGCACATTGTTGGATGTTGGACAAGAAGACCTGGCTCGCAGTCTCCACTCTAATCATCCCAAAGGTGTTCTATAGGGTTGACGTCAGGGCTCTGTGCAGGCCAGTCAAGCTCCCCCACTGCTCATCCTTGTCTTCATGAACCTTGCTTTGTGTACTGGTCCAAATCATTAGGTGGAGGGGGGATTGTGGTGTGGGGGTTGTTTTTGAGGGGTTGGGCTTGGCCCCTTAGTTCCATTGAAGAGTTGAAGCTGTTATAGCTGCAAAGGGTGGGCCAACTCAATATTGAACCCTATGAGCGAAGACTGGGATGCCGTTAAAGTTCATGTGTGTGTAAAGGCAGGCATCCCAATACATTTGGTAATATAGTGTATTTTATTTGGATTCCTTTAAATCTGAGAACTGAGAAAAATTCAAAGCTACCCTAGCAGTAGGGCTCACTCCACATTAAATTATTATTATCATTATTAATAGATGGCACTGATGGGCCCTGATGGGTGGCACGGATGGGGGGCACGGATGGGTGGCACTGATTGATGGTACTGATGGGCACTGATAGGTGGCACCGATAGGTGGCACTGATGGGCACTGATAGGCGGCACTGATGGGCACTGGTAGGTGACACTGATGGGCACTGATAGGTGGCACTGATGTGCAGCACTGTTCCTCAGGCATTGATTGTGGGCACTGATAGGTGGCACTGGTGGGCACTGGTAGGTGGCACTGGTGGGCACTGGTAGGTGGCACTGTTGCCTACAATGAGGTGGCACTTGTAGGGGGCACAGGTGGGCACTGAGGGGCTGGCGGCAGCTTGCAGTGACCGGGACTGATGTCCCGATCACTGCCGCCGGTGATCTGCTTTTTTTTTTTCTCCTTGCAGTGTTAGCGCGAGGCGAAAAAATAGCCGATTACCGGCTGTGTTGAAATCACGTGATCAGCTGTCATTGGCTGACAGCTGATCACGTGGTAAGGGGTCGGGATCGACCCCTTACTCGGATCGGTGATCCAGCGAGTCTCATAGACTCGCTGATCACAGAGCGCGCCGCGAGCACCCTTCAGGGGGTGCGCTGGCCGCTCGTGCACGGGACGACATCAATGGACGTACTCCCGGCAACGCAGGTCCGCGCTTTAGCCGTCATTCGGCTATAGCACGGATCTCAAGAAGTTAAATTGTGATGTATTTGTACTGTCTGCCATTATGTTGTACAGTGCTGCGTAAACTGTTGTCGCTATATAAATCCTGTATAATAATAATAATAATAATGATAATAATAATTTAATGTGGAGTGAGCCCTACTGCTAGGGTAGCTTTGAATTTTTCCTAGAGTTCTCAGATTTAAAGGAATCCAAATAAAATACACTATATTACCAAATGTATTGGGACTCCTGCCTTTACACACACATGAACTTTAACGGCATCCAAGTCTTCGCTCGTAGGGTTCAATATTGAGCTGGCCCATCCTTTGCAGCTATAACAGCTCCAACTCTTCTGGCAAGGCTGTCCACAAGGTTTAGGAGTGTCTATGGGAATGTTTGACCATTCTTCCAGAAGTGCATTTGTGAGGTCAGGCACTCATGTGGATGTGAAGGCCTGGCTCGTAGTCCCCTCTCTAATTCACCCTAAGGCCCTGATGGATTTTTTGGGCCCTCTTAGCCTTTCTGCTGGTGATTTGGCCAACAGATGCCTCAAACCACTCACCAACCTGCCAACAGTGACCAAATAAAATACCTCACACTCTGTCAATATTCTTTTTGCAAATTGTCCTGGCTCAGTGTCCAGGGGAAAGAGGATTAAGGGTATAGGATACCCCAAAACAGCATCAAAAATTACTTCCAACTAATAGTATTGTGACGGACCTCGTACCCAAGATGTCCGCTGTAACTGCTTCCTCTGTCCGGTACCACACAATCCAAGACCCCCTTAGCTTACCCAGTCACCAGACAACACCAGTGTAGGGTACATCAGGAATGAATCTTTATTTGACATGTCACACTTATATACAGCTAGATGACTCACACCTAACCTAATTAGCATGAGCTAATTATCTTAATCAACACTGGACTCCTTCATTCAATTGCAGGGTTAATTAGCACACACAACAATAGGTGAAAAGATTCTACACCCAGACTATACTCATTAACACAACAGACAGGTGGCTGGAGTTCATGAGTCATGACATTAGCGTCTCTTGCTAATATGCCAAATACACATACAGATTCTATGTGTATTGGGGGGCCAGCATGGACCTGAATCCAAGTATCACCAGCTCAGGGGTCCCAGGCTTGCAGCTCAAAGAGCACTGTTCCCCCAAATGCCAGGGCCCATAGTCGCAAGGCAACAGGCTCGCACTCAGTCCCCTCCAACAGCCCGTGTCCCGGCTAGGTCCGTCACATTTCTCCCCTTTCGGCAGGAGACTAACACAGGAGGAGACCCCAGACGGGTTGACTCCGAAGTTAGTCAGGGGTTCCAGTCCTCTAATGCCTGTACCCACACAGTACCCCAAACAAATTGTTCCAAACAGAGCACGACTCACCCAGCCAACTTCTGCCTCTCTCATAGAACATATCCGCCGCTGGGGAGAGGCCTGGACTGGCCCTTCTCCCTGGAGTCTTTTCAGCCGCTGGAGAGAAGACAGGGTGACTGGGCTCACTCCATCATGCTGTTGGGGATCTGGGCCGACAGCCCAGCATCCCTGGGGTATACAGGTGGGGACTGCAGTCCCATCCCCCTTTACAGGAAATCTGCCCTCTGTTAGTTGTGGGCAGAGGCCAGCAGCACTTTGTTCCGTTGCCAGCAGTTCAGGTGGGTGTAGGAGCTTCCCTACATCATCTCCTCCAGCTAACTGTTGGGGAGAGAGGCCGACTGCCCCAGCTCCCTGGAACTCCACAGTTGTTGCTGGTGCTGGACAGAGGTGGGTAGCACTCTGCCCTGTTGCCAGCACTTCTGCTGGGGACTCCACATCCTCCGCTCTGGCAAACCATTGGGGCAGGAGGCTGGCTTCCTTTTCCATTCCCTCATCTGGCTGCTGGGACAACATGTCTCTGGTACTGTCTCCCAGGTGCACAAATCTTTGCTGGGGAGGAAAGATCACTTTCTCCACCCTGGCCAACTGTTGGGGAGGGACGACAAACACCTCCTCTCCCTTCTCCCCCTGTATCTGCTGCTGGGAAGTGATTGCCACCTTCTCACCCTGAGCCTCCAAAACTGACACAGGTGTGGGGCAGAGGTCTTGGACCCTCTGTCCGGTGACCAGCGCTTCAGCTGGGAAAGTTCCTTGTAACTCCCCAGATACTGCTGTAGATGCTGGGCAGAAGTTAGCAGAGCTCTGCCCTGTTGTCAGCACTTCAGGTTTGGGGACGGCAATCTCCAGAGTTTCCACTGCCGATTCTCTTGCCTGCTGCTGGACAGGCATATTCCTCCATCCAACCTCGTTTTGTGCAGTAACAGGTTTGTCAAGGTCAGTCAGCACTTGCTGCATCCGCCATAAGACCTCCGCGTCCATAGCTGCGGGGGCAGGTGGGCAAAGCACTCTGTTACTATGCCACATTGCTGACTCTTCAGCCAGGATTTCAGAGCTGTCTGCTGGTATTTCCTGATAGTCCCAGGCAAAGGGAGCCCCACCCTGCTGCTGAGCAGAGTCTAGCAGCTGTATGTAGGCGATCTCCAGCTCCCATTCCTGAGCGGCCAGGAACTCCAAATCTTCCTGTGCCCAGAGCACTTCCGAGATGTTCAATCTTTGCTCTCTGTGCTCCATTATTTCCTCCAAACGCCACTCCAGATCACTCCCAAAGTCGGGGTCCTCGGACAGCCTCCAGTACAACAATCCCATGCCATTATAATCAAAGCCTTCCGTGGGCCTGTCATCCGCTGTCCACGGGCACACTTGGGCTACATACCACCGGAGGGCTCTGTAGCTCTCGTCCAAACGCATTTCTGCCCGGATCAGCCTGCTTAACTCAGCTGTCCACTCCTGCTTCGGTTGTTCCCCCAATAACAACATTCGTACTTCATACTGCGACCAGTACCTTACATGGATGGAGGGGAGAACTTTTCCCTGGTGTCGCTGCTCACAGGCTAGCGCTTCTTTCCAGAGTTGTAGGCGAACAGAATCATACCATCCCAGCAGGACCTGCACCGATACTGGTCCTCTGTGCTGTATCCGCATCTCTCGCAACCTCCTTCCGAATTCCTCTTCCATGACGTATCTGTACCTCTGCTATCCGGGCCTTGGATCCAGGTGATGGTTTGGATGTGTTCACGACAAGGAAGCACGATCCCACCGCTGCCAGCCAAGTGTGACGGACCTCGTACCCAAGATGTCCGCCGTAACTGCTTCCTCTGTCCGGTACCACACAATCCAAGACCCCCTTAGCTTACCCAGTCACCAGACAACACCAGTGTAGGGTACATCAGGAATGAATCTTTATTTGACATGTCACACTTATATACAGCTAGATGACTCACACCTAACCTAATTAGCATGAGCTAATTATCTTAATCAACACTGGACTCCTTCATTCAATTGCAGGGTTAATTAGCACACACAACAATAGGTGAAAAGATTCTACACCCAGACTATACTCATTAACACAACAGACAGGTGGCTGGAGTTCATGAGTCATGACATTAGCGTCTCTTGCTAATATGCCAAATACACATACAGATTCTATGTGTATTGGGGGGCCAGCATGGACCTGAATCCAAGTATCACCAGCTCAGGGGTCCCAGGCTTGCAGCTCAAAGAGCACTGTTCCCCCAAATGCCAGGGCCCATAGTCGCAAGGCAACAGGCTCGCACTCAGTCCCCTCCAACAGCCCGTGTCCCGGCTAGGTCCGTCACAAGTATATTGCAATATCCTTGCCTCTGGCACCGGCTAAAGTAGATTGCGGCTCAACCCAACCAGCCTGTGTAATCCAAATGTGAGAAACGGCCTCAGCCTGCAGGTCTTTGCTAAACCACACTTCTGACATGTTTCGCCTCCTCCACCAGGAGCCCACCCTATGACTAAGACACAGTGGGTGGGGTGAAAGGCATCAGAGGGTGTGGTTTAGTGGAGACCTTTAGGCTGAGGTCGCTTCTCACTTTTAGATTACACGGGCTGGTTGGGTTGAGTGGCGATCCCCACACAGACATATGATTGCTCTCTGGATAGGCATATGGATACTGCCTATCCATTAACCCTGGGAATCTTAGGCAGAGGTTTATTGCTGCTTGGAGCGGTGCCACAAGCTATGTTCACCAGCTAAAGTAGAACTGAGTAGGCCAGATGGACAGGTACCTTGAAATATCTTCAACCCTTCTAATGCGCTAGTAGCGGATCTTTAAGCAAAGACTGGCAATCTATAATACTGGATCTTTAAGCCAAGACCTAAAAATTGGACTGAACAGAACAGTTCTGAAGGTGCTCCCACATTTCTGTGTTCCCAGGCCCTAGCACAGCCCAAAGTTCAATCATTGAGTCCTGGTTCTGGGAATGAATCCTACCCAGACAGCAGAATTGGAAAACCATGGACCTCTGGACTCCTCTCACCCACCCCAGGCAGCTGACCTGGGGGCAACGACTGGATCACTCACACGCATCCTTCCAAGCAAAGCCTGGAAGGCAAAGACTGTTCCTAGGCCATCCCACAAATATATGTCCAGCTCACATTTAGGCCCCATTCACAGCTGAGCGTTTTGTAGCTTGAAGCCTGAAGCTACAAAATGCTTGAGGGGAAAAAATCAATTATTCTCTATGGAGATGGTTCACATGTCCACTCCAAGTCGCCTGAAGTCCAATGCCTGAAGCGCAAACAAGTTCTGGACCCTTTTTTTCGCTCGAATCAGGCAGATTTGGGCGTTTTTTTTTTGAGCGTTTGTATTTCCATAGAAAAGAATCCATTTGAGTGTCTTAGCGCTTCTTTGAGCATTTCTACGCGCATTTTGTCACTTTTATCTGCTCAAGTGAAATAGATTTCCATAAAGGTAATCACATAAAAATACACAGGAAATGCACAGATCTCCATTTTTGGTTAGCAGACATGGAGGAAAGCAACATGGATGAGGAAGTGATGGATGAGGCAGTATCTATTTGAGATCTGGAGAGCTTTATCCGAATGGTAAAGCACCACACCTGCCTCTACGATTCCAGAGATCCATGCTAAAAGCTTCGAGCGAGCAACAGGAGGGTATGGAACCAGATTGCCAGCCAAGTGTTCACAAACTGGGCAGACATAAGAAATGCATATGTGAAGGATGAGAAAGGTAAGATAAACCCCTGTAAACTGAAGTAACCACCAAACCGACCATAGGGAGATAATAGGATGATTGTTATTTAGTACATTATCTAAACATTAATAACAGATTCTTAGCACCAGAAAAACAGTACAAGCTTATGCTCATATTCCTATGCATTGCTTACATGATCATACATATGAGAAAACAGACAATAGATGCGCAATTGCAGTTCACTATGGCCACATATGTGTACACACAACTTGCATGTGTGTATGAATGAATGAATGATTTGTTTAGCGCTGCAAATGCGAACTGAATCGCCTCAAGGTGTAGGTATGTGGCCATGATGAACTGGAATGGAACATCTATTGCCTTCTTGTTCGTAAGTAGGGATGAGCGAACGGTTCGGCCCGAGCGTAAGTTCGGGCCGAACTTTGGTTGTTCGGATGTTCTGCGAACACCGAACAATATGCGGTGTTCAGGGCAAATTCGAAAGCCGCCGTAACACCGTTAAAGTCTATGGGACACCAACATGAAAAATCTTGTGTTCATTTTAAAGGCTTATATGCAAGTTATTGTCATATCAAGTGTTTGGGGACCCTGCCCCAGGGGACATGTATCAATGAAAAAAATGTTTTTAAAAACCGCAGTTTTTTCGGGAGAAGTGATTTAATGCTTAAAGTGAAACAATAAAAAAAAATATTCCTTTAAATATTGTGCCTGGGGGGTGTCTATAGTATGCCTGTAAAGTAGCGCATTTTCCCCATGTTTAAAACAGTACCACAGCAAAATTACATTTCTAAAGGAGAAAAAGTAATTTAAAACTGATCACTACTGTATTGAATTCTTGGGTCTCGGCAATATAGATAAAACTCATTGAAAAAAAGAGCATGGGAACCCCCCCCCCCCCCAGTCCATTACCAGGCCCTTCTAGTCTGATATGGAAATTAAGGGGAACCCTGCACCAAATTTAAAAAAAAATGGCATAGGGGTCCCCCCAGAATCCATACCAGACCCTCCAGGTATGGATTTTAAGGGGAACCCTTCGCCAAAGTTGAAAAAAAAAATTCCGTTAGAAATTTCATTTTGCGGGAGGAATGGACGTGCTGACGTAGCGTCCAGCACGGAGGGAGGGGTTGGAGCCCGCAGGCCGATGACAGCGGACGCGAAGACGGGGAGAGCGTCGGACCGCCACGGCGCGTGAGAGACGCCGCGGTTGTATCCACTACCCCCCGGGACGGGCAGCCCAGGACGCCGCTAACCTTCCGAGAAGGGAAGGTAAACAAACAGGACGGCAGACGACCTGCTCTGGGCACCCAGCGGCGGCAGCCCCCTCCTCCTAGGTCACCTGGAAGTCCCCCTTCCACCTCACCTCACCACCCGATGCCGAAGGAAGGCACACAGAGGCTCCAGAGAGCACAGATGGAGCAGACGGGAGGGGAAGCTTTGTGAGTATGAGGTATATATCATTACCAATCTGGAAGAATCCCCCCCTGGAAGGTAAGCCCACAGTATTACAAATTATTATCGGATGCCTTTATTGACGTACTCTATCTGCATATCAAAGCAAAACCATTTTTTACTGCCTGAAGTCACGGGGCTAATGTTTAGCTACACCCTTAAGGCAATCAACACAGAGAAGGGCTATCCCAGGGGGGCACACAAGAAGGAAAGCTGGATTACTGCAGCTGCCCTCCAGGGAGCGTACCTACTAGCTTCGCCCCACTGTTACCTCAAAAATTACTGATGAGAAAGGGGTGAATAGAACGATGAGAGGCTAAAGGACATAGATTTCAGTTGCCGAGAGGCTTTAACGGCTTACCTGTCTGTCGCTTCAAATGGGGATATGTATAAAAACAAAAAACCCTGTAGATACGGAGGATTTCATGGTTATTACATTGCAAGGGCAGATTACGAAAAATCCCCAGTCCACGGACTCTTAGGACATTTTGAACAGCTCCAGGCGTCAATTAAGGTCTACCCCCAACGAGGCTGTTGCGGGGTACAGACTGCCTAAAAAGGGACAAACAAACTGGATACGATCCTTGCATAAGAAGGAGCATACTATAACAACCCCCACACAACAGTATAGGAACCTTGGTAAAGCCAAAAGTTATTGATATCCTCATGACTATTTTTTTATTTTTTTGGCCGAAATATGCATTTGTCTTGTGTTTGTACAGCCGCGAAAAGCTTGAGACCTATAGGGAGATAACCCTATTTAATACACCTTACCTACACTCCCTTTCCTCTCTGGTTCTCTTCTTGTGGGTTGCGCTTGGATGCGCCTGCTCCCGACGCTGGTTCACTGAGGAGGGGCACAAGAGACTTTTCGGAAACCGCCTAAACAACGGAAATAAGTTTGCTCTAGAGCTTTTTGCTCTCTTTCTTTCTCCCTTTTTTCTTTTTTCTCCCCCCTCTCTCTCCCCTTCCGAGATCATAAGGCCAAACATAAATAAAAACGGTCAGGGGCCCGCTATATACAACCCCCTCATTTAAATACAATAGCCCCAGCCACTGCGTAAGTGTCTAGTGCCTCACTTGAAGACCCGACAGTCGGAAAAGGTCCCCC
Source organism: Lithobates sylvaticus (assembly GCA_028564925.1). Taxonomy (NCBI): domain Eukaryota; kingdom Metazoa; phylum Chordata; class Amphibia; order Anura; family Ranidae; genus Lithobates; species Lithobates sylvaticus. The sequence goes on along the minus strand of CM053027.1, from coordinate 599,671,439 downwards.
CCAGTCTTTTGCAAACGTGACTGTATACACTAGAGGGACACTCAGTGGGGCAAAGGACAGCCCCAAAGCAAGGATCTCATTGAAAGGCAGGAGGTGGAAAAGGGCCCAGGAGGCCCAGGTCCACAACAAGACTGGGGAAGAGAATCAGGCCCACTAAAAAGGCCAACATGAGTAAAGACCCAGTCAAACAGCCCAAGAAAGCTACCACCAAAGGCAGCAAAGGAGAGACAAGCACAATTAAACACTACTTAAGACAGGGTGCAAGTCCAAAAACATCGGGAAAAGAAACTCGGGCCGGAGTCTCCCCGGAGAGTAGGGACGGGGTGGAAGGAGAAATTAATGACTCCAGAGCGGACCTCACAATGGAGACTGAGACTGAGCCTAGTAGGGGGGAGGATCAACAATCAGGAACCCACATCCCCAATAAACATGAAATGGAGGCGATGCTATTACGCCTGGAAAATGTAATCAAACTTGAAATTAACACCCTACGGGAGGATATGGGCCATCTGTTGTCCAGGGTTGAGGCGGTGGAGGGGAGAGCGGACTCCATAGATCTGGAGATCGCGAAGCTGAAAACACAATTAAAAGGCGCCTACCTCACTCAGAGAGACACCCTCTACAAGATAGAGGACCAAGAAAACAGGGACAGGAGGCAAAACCTGAGGCTGCGTGCCGTCCCGGAACAAAGAGGGGAAGACCTAGAAAGAAAACTATGGGAAATCTTGGGCCCCATAAGCGGCAAGGACTCAGATCACCTTCCCCACACAGAAAGGATACACCGAGTAGGAAGACCCGAAAGGGGGGGCGCAGAGCGGCCCCGGGACATAATTGTCAGATTCAGCTACTTTAAAGAAAAAGAGGACCTGTGGGCCAAAATAAAAAATAAATCTCCTATACTGTATAAGGAAGCTGAAATTCAAGTATATGCAGACCTATCGGCCCGAACCCTCGAAAGACGGAGACATCAGAAACCCCTGTTGGAAATACTGAAAAGGGAAAACATAAGATATAACTGGGGTTTCCCCTCATGTTTAATAGGGTCAAAAGAGGGGTGTACGGCCAGGCTGAGGCTCCTGGAAGAAGTGCAGGGATTTTGCACAAAACTCGGGATCCCAGTCCCGAATCTGCAGGGTTGGATGGAAATGGAAGGCCTGGGGGACCCTGGGGGGGGGGCGGGGGGGGGGGGGGGGGGGAGGCGGGGTGAATGCCCACATGTAGCTGTAAAAGAATCCTGCTCAAACCGGTCCTGCCCCCTCCCCCTCTGCGCCCCGAGCTCGGGCCGCGGAGGGAGAGGGGAGGGCTAAACAAACTCCACCTCACCAGGAATTCGGAGTCTAAGGGAAGCCACAAAGGATGGCCCCCAAGGACCCGGGGACCCTAGTCGGGGTAAGAGAGGGGGGGGGGGGGGGGAGAGAGGGGGGGGGGGAGGAGGGGTGGGAGGGAGGGGAGAGGATGGGGGGAGGGGGAGGGAAACCACGTCCGCTGTGGGGTTGTTATCACCATCAACACTTCAGAGGGAAAAAAAAAAAGAATAAAATCCCAAAAAATAAATGAAGGACATAGAAATTAAATTTTTATCTTATAATGTGAAAGGCTTAAACTCTCCCGGCAAGCGATCTAAAATTTTGGAGGAAGTAGAAAGATATGGCGCAGGTATAGTGTTCTTGCAAGAGACTCACCTGGCACATTCCTCAAATATTAGACTTTTTTCTCCAGCTCTCCCAAATTGGTTCTATGGAGATACTATCTCGAGCAGGGCAAGAGGAGTGGCTATTGGGATCGCGAGGGACATTGACTTCACGGTGGAGGAGAGAATGACAGACCCCGAGGGGAGGTACCTATTTCTTAGGGGTTCCCTCCTAGGAGTAGAACTTACACTGGCCAATGTTTATGCCCCCAACGCCAAACCTATCCTATTCCTCGAAGCAATTCTGCGTAAGCTAAGGGCCTTCAGGAAAGGATATTTGATCCTGATGGGGGACCTCAATTTCGTGATGGACCCGCTCCAGGCGTCAATTAAGGTCTACCCCCAACGAGGCTGTTGCGGGGTACAGACTGCCTAAAAAGGGACAAACAAAAGCCGATAAATAAGCCCCAGGATATAGGCTCCACAAGCCCTACAAGTGACACAACCCCATACTATACAGGCATTAAAGGGGCATAAACCTTTGGAAAAACAGAGTCAGGCTGAAACAGCAAGCAGCGAACTGGATACGATCCTTGCATAAGAAGGAGCATACTATAACAACCCCCACACAACAGTATAGGAACCTTGGTAAAGCCAAAAGTTATTGATATCCTCATGACTATTTTTTTATTTTTTTGGCCGAAATATGCATTTGTCTTGTGTTTGTACAGCCGCGAAAAGCTTGAGACCTATAGGGAGATAACCCTATTTAATACACCTTACCTACACTCCCTTTCCTCTCTGGTTCTCTTCTTGTGGGTTGCGCTTGGATGCGCCTGCTCCCGACGCTGGTTCACTGAGGAGGGGCACAAGAGACTTTTCGGAAACCGCCTAAACAACGGAAATAAGTTTGCTCTAGAGCTTTTTGCTCTCTTTCTTTCTCCCTTTTTTCTTTTTTCTCCCCCCTCTCTCTCCCCTTCCGAGATCATAAGGCCAAACATAAATAAAAACGGTCAGGGGCCCGCTATAAACAACCCCCTCATTTAAATACAATAGCCCCAGCCACTGCGTAAGTGTCTAGTGCCTCACTTGAAGACCCGACAGTCGGAAAAGGTCCCCCCCAGTCTTTTGCAAACGTGACTGTATACACTAGAGGGACACTCAGTGGGGCAAAGGACAGCCCCAAAGCAAGGATCTCATTGAAAGGCAGGAGGTGGAAAAGGGCCCAGGAGGCCCAGGTCCACAACAAGACTGGGGAAGAGAATCAGGCCCACTAAAAAGGCCAACATGAGTAAAGACCCAGTCAAACAGCCCAAGAAAGCTACCACCAAAGGCAGCAAAGGAGAGACAAGCACAATTAAACACTACTTAAGACAGGGTGCAAGTCCAAAAACATCGGGAAAAGAAACTCGGGCCGGAGTCTCCCCGGAGAGTAGGGACGGGGTGGAAGGAGAAATTAATGACTCCAGAGCGGACCTCACAATGGAGACTGAGACTGAGCCTAGTAGGGGGGAGGATCAACAATCAGGAACCCACATCCCCAATAAACATGAAATGGAGGCGATGCTATTACGCCTGGAAAATGTAATCAAACTTGAAATTAACACCCTACGGGAGGATATGGGCCATCTGTTGTCCAGGGTTGAGGCGGTGGAGGGGAGAGCGGACTCCATAGATCTGGAGATCGCGAAGCTGAAAACACAATTAAAAGGCGCCTACCTCACTCAGAGAGACACCCTCTACAAGATAGAGGACCAAGAAAACAGGGACAGGAGGCAAAACCTGAGGCTGCGTGCCGTCCCGGAACAAAGAGGGGAAGACCTAGAAAGAAAACTATGGGAAATCTTGGGCCCCATAAGCGGCAAGGACTCAGATCACCTTCCCCACACAGAAAGGATACACCGAGTAGGAAGACCCGAAAGGGGGGGCGCAGAGCGGCCCCGGGACATAATTGTCAGATTCAGCTACTTTAAAGAAAAAGAGGACCTGTGGGCCAAAATAAAAAATAAATCTCCTATACTGTATAAGGAAGCTGAAATTCAAGTATATGCAGACCTATCGGCCCGAACCCTAGAAAGACGGAGACATCAGAAACCCCTGTTGGAAATACTGAAAAGGGAAAACATAAGATATAACTGGGGTTTCCCCTCATGTTTAATAGGGTCAAAAGAGGGGTGTACGGCCAGGCTGAGGCTCCCGGAAGAAGTGCAGGGATTTTGCACAAAACTCGGGATCCCAGTCCCGAATCTGCAGGGTTGGATGGAAATGGAAGGCCTGGGGGACCCTGGGGGGGGGGGGGGGGAGGGAGGAGGGGTGAATGCCCACATGTAGCTGTAAAAGAATCCTGCTCAAACCGGTCCTGCCCCCTCCCCCTCTGCGCCCCGAGCTCGGGCCGCGGAGGGAGAGGGGAGGGCTAAACAAACTCCACCTCACCAGGAATTCGGAGTCTAAGGGAAGCCACAAAGGATGGCCCCCAAGGACCCGGGGACCCTAGTCGGGGTAAGAGAGGGGGGGAGGGGGGGGGAGAGGGGGGGGGGAGGAGGGGTGGGAGGGAGGGGAGAGGATGGGGGGAGGGGGGAGGGAAACCACGTCCGCTGTGGGGTTGTTATCACCATCAACACTTCAGAGGGAAAAAAAAAAAGAATAAAATCCCAAAAAATAAATGAAGGACATAGAAATTAAATTTTTATCTTATAATGTGAAAGGCTTAAACTCTCCCGGCAAGCGATCTAAAATTTTGGAGGAAGTAGAAAGATATGGCGCAGGTATAGTGTTCTTGCAAGAGACTCACCTGGCACATTCCTCAAATATTAGACTTTTTTCTCCAGCTCTCCCAAATTGGTTCTATGGAGATACTATCTCGAGCAGGGCAAGAGGAGTGGCTATTGGGATCGCGAGGGACATTGACTTCACGGTGGAGGAGAGAATGACAGACCCCGAGGGGAGGTACCTATTTCTTAGGGGTTCCCTCCTAGGAGTAGAACTTACACTGGCCAATGTTTATGCCCCCAACGCCAAACCTATCCTATTCCTCGAAGCAATTCTGCGTAAGCTAAGGGCCTTCAGGAAAGGATATTTGATCCTGATGGGGGACCTCAATTTCGTGATGGACCCCGCGAAGGACAGCACGTCCGGTGGCACGGGGAGGGGTAATGTTCAATTGAAGCGGATTAAAAAAAAACTATCGGAGGACCAACTGTTGGATGTGTGGAGGATCCAGCACCGCAGTTGAGAGACTATTCGTTCTTCTCCCCTGTCCACCAGATGTATTCTCGCCTGGACTATATTTTATTAGACCATGGCATACTGGAAAGGGCCAAAGAAACCGATATTGGAATAGCTTCCCTCTCGGACCACGTGCCGGTATCCATGAGGCTAAGGTTTCCCGAACACAAACAACCCTCTAGCGGATGGAAACTCAACCCAGAATTGCTACATGATAAAGAAATCAGGGACTATATCAAAAAGGAGCTAGAATGGTTCTTTCAAATTAACGACAACGGAGAGGTCTCAGAGGCGCAACTGTGGGACGCCCATAAAGCGTTCATTAGGGGGCTCCTGATAGCTAAAGCCTCATGGAAAAAAAAGGAGAGGGTGAGAAAAACGCAGGCTCTAATGGCCGAGATTAAAACCCTGGAGCAAAAGCACAAATCTGGGGGGGCACTTAGCCAGAGCATATACATAGAGCTTACAGATAAGAGAGAGGAATTGAAAGATTTGGCTGAACAGGAAGTTAGACAGAAGCTCAATAAATTGGCTAGGGAACAATATATATGGGGCAATAAGCCAGGGAAATACTTAGCAAGGAAATTACAAAAAAAGAAAACCAGAAATTTTATTGAAAAAATCCAAACAAAAAACGGGGAGATGAAGTTTACCCCTAGCGAAATAGCCTCCACATTTAGAGACTATTACAAAGAACTTTACGAGGTGAAAACCAAGGGAAACAACGACAGCATTGGAAATAGCCAGAAAACCTCCGAGTTCCTAGGGAAGGCAGGGCTAACGACTCTAGGCGGGGAGGAGAGAGATGAGCTTGAGAGGCCAATAACTGAGGAGGAGATCTTAGCAGCCATTAACAACTCTCCAATAGGGAAGAGCCCGGGCCCGGACGGCTTCACGGCCTCATATTATAAAACGTACAAAGAGATTCTTGTACCGAGATTGCTGCGATATATGAATGGACTAGGGATAGATTATGATATGAGCGAAGAGGCCCTAAAAGCTACGATCACTCTTTTGAGGAAGGATGGGAAGGATGGATCGGTGTGCTCGAACTACAGACCCATCTCCTTATTAAATTTCGACACAAAATTATACGCAAAGATACTGGCGGATCGAATAAAGGGGCACTTGGGCACACTGATCCATCCGGACCAGGTCGGGTTTGTCCCGGGCAGAGAGGGGAGGGACAATGGGATTCGGACATTGCTAGCCATACAGAGGATGGGAGATTCGAGAACCCCCAGTCTGCTCCTCTCGATAGACGCTGAAAAAGCGTTCGACAGAGTAGACTGGGGGTTCATGTTTAACACTCTACAGAGGATGGGTTTCGGACCCAGAATTATTCAAAAAATCAAAACCCTATATAATCATCCGAAAACCAACATCAAGGTCAATGGAACGACCTCCGCGGAGTTCGAACTGTTTAATGGTACTAGGCAGGGCTGCCCACTCTCCCCTCTCCTTTTTATTCTATCCCTGGAACCGCTGTTAGCTACAATTCGCGGAAACCCAGAGGTGGAAGGCTGTAAAGTCGGCAGCGAAGAGCACAAACTTGCGGCCTTCGCGGACGACGTCCTCTTTTACATAAGCTCACCCCAGAAGTCAGTCCCTACACTGCTTAAAACCTTAAAGGAATATGGGGAATTAACAAACTTCAGAATCAATGCCTCAAAAACATTTATTCTTAATATCAACCTCAACAAAATAGAGAAACAGAACCTACAAAAAACAGTTAGTTTCGTCTGGAAAAAAAGGATAAAATACTTAGGAATAGAACTGGCTAACAACCCAAGGAAATTATACAAAATAAACTATATCCCGCTCCTAGATGATATAAAAAAAAAATGCCAAGAGCTGAAGGGAAAAATATTATCCTGGACAGGCAGGATCAATTCGGTAAAAATTACGATCTTACCAGTCATCACATACAAATTTCAGATGCTCCCCCTCCCGCTCCCAAAACAGTACCTCGGTAAATTAAGAGCTATTATAATGAATTTCATATGGAACTACAAAAAACATAGAATATCCCTTCAAGTTCTAAAACAAGACAAAAGTCAGGGTGGTCTCGCGGTCCCAGACATAGAAAGTTACTACCACGCTATAGCACTACTGAGAATCGCAGAATGGGGTAAAATAGGCAACACTAAAAGATGGGTTAGTTTGGAAGAAGCACTGAGTGAAGTTAGGCTGGGGAGGATTGTGTGGAATCCCCCGAAAAGCCGGACACTAGGAGAAAAAAACACATATAATCACTATCACGACTTTAAAAATTTGGGACAAAATCTATAAAATATTCAACAAAAAATATAACTCGCCACTTATAGCACTTAAAGAAAATCCTTTTTTCCCGCCAGGGTTAAAGGAAATAGGAGGGGATTGGATTAGAAAGGACTGCACGAGGTTAGGGGAAGTTATTAGCAAGGGGAAGGTTATGACACTGCACGAGTTACAGAACAAGGAGGCTTTTTCCATAGATGGATGGCGGCATCGTCAGCTAACACACTTTGTGGGCTCTCTCCCTAGTCCATTAAGGGAGGCTAAGGACCTAACAAAATTAGAGAAAATTTTTTCGGCAGAATGTTCTAAAAAAAGAATATCTAGAATCTATAAATTGCTATTAGAAAGAGATAGACCAGAGATGCCACCATACTTCATCAAATGGGAAAGCGAACTAGGAACACAATTAGAAATAGGCACAAGTAAGAAAATTTTAAAATTAGCACATGGGTCAGCTGTAGACGCGAAAACTGCAGAAACAAATTATAAGTGCATGGCTAGGTGGTATAGAACCCCGGACAAGGTCAGCAATTACCGGGTGGATACACCCGCAAACTGCTGGAGGGGATGTGACCAAAGGGGTACAATGGGCCATTTATGGTGGGAGTGTGCTAAAATCAAAAAATTCTGGGAGACCATCCTAAAATTCATAAAAGAAATAACAACGATTGAGGTTAAAAATGACCCTTGGGTGGTATTGATGCATGCCACATCGAAGGAAATCAAGCAATATAAATGCTCATTGATCCCCCATCTGCTCAATGCGGCTAAAAAGGTAATCCCAAGGAGGTGGAAGGACAAGGAAAGCCCACCTGTATGGGAATGGGTTGACGCAGTGGAATCCACGTATATGATGGAATGTGTGTTGCACATCGGGGAGGAGGACAGAGAGGCCACGAGGGCCAAATGGGAGAGTTGGAGAAAATTCAAGAGGTCCTGGAGCTATAGGGAGGCTTTGCGAGTGCAGCCGTGACAACCGACGACCCCTAGGGGGGAAGCCGGAAGGAGATCTAGCCGTGGAAAGGCAGATGTAATGGGTAGGAGAAGATACTTGGGAAAAAGGGCCATCGCACAACAACAAAACAGCGGACGGGGATGGGGAGGGAGGGGGTATGGGGGGGGACAGGAGGGAGGGGGGAGGGGGGGCGGGGGGGAACCTGGGGGGGTAAACTGGAATTGAGATGGAACGGGACGCAGGATAGAGGAAGCGGAGGGGTAGTGGAGGCTTGGTGGGATTTCAGATGTATGTGTGTTTTCTTAGTTTTGCAAATCTTATGGATACCCGACCCAGGACCCCCATCCCCCCAACTCTAGGGGGGGGGGAAAAAAAAAAAGGGGGAGAATTAAACAATCCACTAATGATGCTAAGATAAATAGAGGGATGGAGATGCGCGCACAGCTGACATTCACCCACGAATACTCTGTCTGAAGTGGAAATAAAAAAAAAAAAGAAAAAAAAAAGGAAAAAAAAAAAAAATTTTCATTTTGCTGTGGTACTGTTCTAAACACGGGACTTTACAGGCATACTATAGACACCCCCCAGGCACTTAAAGGAATATTTCATTTTTATTGTTTCACTTTAAGCATTAAAAAAATCACTGCTCCCGAAAAAATTTCCGTTTTTAAAAAATTAATTTGCATTGATACATGTCCCCTGGGGCAGGACCCAGGTCCCAAACACTTTTTATGACAATAACTTGCATATAAGCCTTTAAAATTAGCACTTTTGATTATTCATGTTCGTGTCCTATAGGCGTTAACGGTGTTCGTGTGTTCTGCCGATTTTTTTGCCTGTTCGGTATTTTCTGGTGCGTACCGAACCGGGGGGTGTTCGGCTCATCCCTATTCGTAAGTATATAAGTATAAGCACCTAAGCAATGCATAGGAGTATGAGTATGAACTCATATTGTTTACCAGTGCTAGGAATCTGTTATTTTTGAACATAGTAATTTGCTCAGAAAAACAGGTGAATTTATGCTCATATTCCAAGGCATTGCTCATGTGCTCATTATGGTGCTCATTATGGTGCCCCTATAGCAAGCTGCTGGCTGTGGGGGGCATTCCATAGGAGGGAAGGGCCATAAGCACAGAAGAGGGTCCCGAGAAGAGGATATAGGCTGCTCTGTGCAAAACCAACTTCACAGAGGAGGTAAGTATAAAATGTTTATTTCAAATAATACCTTACAATCACTTAATTAATGTTGCCAGCTACTCTGGCACGTGTGCCACTTCTTGCCCTCACACTCTCTGTCTCCACCGAGTGTTGAGCAGAAGGTGCAAGAGAGGCCTCCACAACTTTCCAGTCTTCAGCAGGTACTTGATACTGATGCAGCTTCCAGCAGGAGGGATAACAAGGCTACATGGGCACACACGTGTAGATAGGTGTCAGCATGTCACAAATACACGAGGGCACACTCTGACCCCTAGTGGATATTGTATGGATGCTGTACACAAAGATAAACATATATTTAAAAAAAAATTGATTTCTTATCAATAAAGATTTTTTTTTATTATTCAGTACAGCTTAGTATATAGTTATATTAACAAACAGATAAAGGGTAACTTTACTCTTTAACCACCTCAATACAGGGCACTTACAACCCCTTCCTGCCCAGGCCATTATTCAGCTTTCAGCGCTGTCACACTTTGAATGACAATTGCATGGTCATGCTACACTGTAACCATGTGACATTTTTATCATTTTCGTCACACAAATAGAGCTTTCTTTTGGTGGTATTTAATCACTCCTGGGTTTTTTATTTTTTACAAAAAAAAAAAAAAACAGACCAAAAAATTTGAAAAAATTAATTTTTTCTTAGTTTCTGTCAGTAAATTTTGTAAATAAGCAACTTTTCTCCTTCACTGATGGGCGCTGATGAGGTGGCACTTATGGGTACAGATGAGGCAGCACTTATCGGCACTGATTAGGTGGCACCGATGAGGAGGCACGAATAGGCCGAACTTATGGGCACTGATATGTGGCACTGATGAGCACTGATAGGTGGCACGGATAGGTGGCATTGATGGGTGGCATTGATGAGCAGCAGTGATGGGCAGCACTGATAGCCAGCACTGACTGGCATCACTAATGGCCACTGATTGCTGGCACTTGTGGGCACTGATTGCTGGCATTTGTGGGCACTGATTGGTGGCAATTGTGGGCACAGATTGGTGGAAATTGTGGGCACAGACTGGTGGAAATTGTGGGCACAGATTGGTGGAAATTGTGGGCACTGGTTGACACTGATTGCTGGCAGTGGTGGGCACACAGTTTTGACACTGGTGTCAATTAATTGTAATCAGACAAAATAGATATTTGGGGGGCACACCCTAAAAAATGCATAAAGATGGTGCTGCCATAAGACCATACAACAGAACAAACATATTACATGCAAAACTGACATTTACCTCCAGCAAGGCTATTTAAAAGCACCTAGACAGACATTTTCAAAAAACATTATCAAAAAAATATGGGGATTTGGTCACACCATATTGCTATATGGTGCTTAAGCCCACTTACTGCGCCAAAGTACCCCATGATTAGTGGGTCCTACACTATGCATAGATCGGGAGATCCTGCTTCTCTGAACCAAGGGAGATATACTCCTCTATATGGGAGGTGTTTTAAATAGCCTTGCTGGAGGTAAATGTCAGTTTTGCATGTGTGCGCTGTAATATGTTTGTTCTGTTGTATGGTCTTATGGCAGCACCATCTTTATGCATTTTTTATGGTGTGCCCCCCAAATATCTATTTTGTCTATTGTATGGATTTTGACCAAATCCTTTTGGGTGGAGCACCCCACTCAGTAAGTACCTCAATTAGTGACCACCTGTATCATGGGTGGAGACCTCATGTTCTCCCATATAGAGGAGTATATCACCCTTGGTTCAGAGAAGCAGGATCTCCCGGTCTATGGATAGTGTAGGACCCACTAGTCATGGGGTACTTTGTCGCAGTAAGTGGGCTTAAGCACCATATAGCAATATGGTGTGACCAAATCCCCATATTTTTTTGAAAATGTCTGTCTAGGTGTTTTAAATAGCCTTGCTGGAGGTAAATGTCAGTTTTGCATGTGTGCGCTGTAATATGTTTGTTCTGTTTAATTGTAATCAGGGCACTGATGATCAGTGCTCTGATTACATCCCTAGATGTCCTCTGTGTACAAAATCCTTTGTTGGTAATGGCGGGTTCGAGACGCCTCCTGTATGGAGAAACTAGTCACATGCATTGCTCAGGTGTGATTTTGGCCCATTCTTCCACACAGTCTTCAAATCTTGAAGATTCCGTGGGCCTCTTTTATGAACTCTGATCTTTAGTTCTTTCCATAGATTTTCTATTGGATTCAAGTCAGGTGATCGGCTGGACCATTCTAGCAGCTTTATTTTCTTTCTTTAAAACTGATTGAGTGTTTCCTTGGCTTTGTATTTGGGATCGTTGTCTTGCTGAAATGTCCGCTCTCGTTTCATCTTCATCATCCTGGTAGATGGCAGCAGATTTTTATCAAGAATGTCTTGGTACATTTTTTCCATTCTTCCTTCCCTCAATGATATGAAGTTTGCCAGTGCCATATGCTGAAAAGCAGCTCCACACCGCCAAACTTCACGGTTGGTATGGGGGGTGGTTTTGGGATGATGTGCCATTTGACCTCCAAACATGATGTGTATTATGGCATCCAAAGAGTTAAATTTTGGTCTCATCTGACCAGATTATATTCTCTTAGTATTTCACAGGCTTGACCAGTGTAAACGAAATGTCCCCCTTTCTCTCGTAACCTTGTTAACCATTATATTACAACCCCCTTACCTTCCCACCTAAAAGATGAGACTACACCTTTCCTTGGAGTAAAATGGCCACAACAGCCTTTATTAACAAACACAATATCACTCCAAAAAAAAAAAATTGTATGTATGTGTGTGTGTGTGTATATATATATATATATATATATATATATATATATATATATATATATATATATATATATATATATATATATATATATACAGCCCTCAAAATTTACACTCGCCTGCTCGCATTTTGCGAGTAAATTTTGAGGGCTGGCGAGGAAGGGCTGTCTGGGAGCGAGGGGGGGGGCGAGCACTGCCGGCTGGCGAGTCCCTTTCCCAGTGCTCATGAAGGGGAAGAGAGAGGACAGAGCCGGTCGGATGATATGAGCGCAGGGAACATCTCTAGCAGCGCCGGCTTTGATTTAAATCACCTTTTTTTCCCTGCACTCGCTTTCACACACAGCCTGCCCCCTGGTCCCGGGGAATTTGATAGACAGATCACCCGTCCAACCCAGGACGAGTGATGTGTATCAAAGTTCCCTGGCCAGGGGGCGGGGCTGTACGGGACGCCGAGCTGCGGGAACACACGGCGATTTAAATCAAAGCTGTTCGAGGATGTCCCTCGGCACTCATATCATCCGGCCAGCAATGCTCTTCTTCTCTGCTCCCCTTCATTCAGGGCACAGGTAGGCAGCATTGGTGGACAAGTGTGAGGCTGCACTGCATTGGTGGACAAGTGTGAGGCTGCGCTGCATTGGTGGACAAGTGTGAGGCTGCGCTGCATTGGTGGACAAGTGCGAGGCTGCGCTGCATTGGTGGACAAGTGCGAGGCTGCGCTGCATTGGTGGACAAGTGCGAGGCTGCGCTGCATTGGTGGACAAGTGCGAGGCTGCGCTGCATTGGTGGACAAGGGCGAGGCTGCGCTGCATTGGTGGACAAGGGCGAGGCTGCATTGGTGGGCAAGGGCGAGGCTGCGCTGCATTGGTGGACACGGGCGAGGCTGCGCTGCATTGGTGGACACGGGCGAGGCTGCGCTGCATTGGTGGACACGGGCGAGGCTGCGCTGCATTGGTGGACACGGGCGAGGCTGCGCTGCATTGGTGGACACGGGCGAGGCCGCGCTGCATTGGTGGACACGGGCGAGGCCGCGCTGCTTTGGTGGACACGGGCGAGGCCGCGCTGCATTGGTGGACACGGGCGAGGCCGCGGTGCATTGGTGGACACGAGCGAGGCCGCGGTGCATTGGTGGACACGGGCGAGGCCGCGGTGCATTGGTGGACACGGGCGAGGCCGCGCTGCATTGGTGGACACGGGCGAGGCTGCATTGGTGGACACGGGCGAGGTCGCGCTGCATTGGTGGACACGGGCGAGGCCGCGCTGCATTGGTGGACACGGGCGAGGCCGCGCTGCATTGGTGGACACGGGCGAGGCTGCGCTGCATTGGTGGACACGGGCGAGGCTGCATTGGTGGACACGGGCAAGGCTGCATTGATGGACACAGGCGAGGCTGCATTGGTGGACACGGGCGAGGCTGCATTGGTGGACACGGGCGAGGCTGCATTGGTGGACACGGGCGAGGCTGCATTGGTGGACACGGGCGAGACTGCATTGATGAGCATGGATAAAGTTGCTTAATTTGCATAAAACATTTAAGAGCAATTTCATGATATAATTTATGAGGCCGTGTTTAGAGGTGGAATTAGGGGCGGGGCAGGGCAGGGGTTGGGTGGGGCAACTGGTGGCGAGTAACCCTTGAGGCCTGGCTAGTAGCTCAGGACTTGAAATTTTGAGCCCTGATATATATATATATATATATATATATATATATATATATATATATATAAACCAACCATAACATGCCCAGTCTGGTGATCTCTGACGGTGAACCATAGTTCTCCCAAACAACCAAACGCACTGCGGTACCCATTTTAACTTGACCAGGCCTCCAACTGTGACCGCTCGGAGACAACTTCTGGCAGTGAAACCATACCAGTATTCCATCCACCGTTCTGGAATACACCGGAGGGGCCGATACTATCGATGAGCCCCCCACACCTTTCAGATCACCTCTGATTTACCGTCAACCGTCAAAGACCACCAGAAACACCGCCCCACCCTGATTGACCCACTCCGCTGTCAAGACGACCTTCATCCGATACCTAAAAGAGAATGAAAAAAGAAAAGACACCACAACCAAACTCTACACACCTTACTATAGGGAGGGAGGGTGGGAAAACTGCCTCCTCCTTCAGCTTCCTTTCTAAAAGTGAACCTTTGCTTCGCCCACCGCCCTTTATAACGCTCCTCCCCTTCCTTTGCAAAATAACTCTCCTGCCTTCCCCTTTGCTCTGCTCCACCCTGGTGCCCATTTAACCCTGTATAGCCTCCTTTAGTCACCCTGTCATGTCCAGCCCTCCATTAACTCCCTCCAGTCCTGCATTCCATGCCTCTCTTTCACAGGCTTTCACAGGCTTTCAATGGCTTCAACATGCTTCAACATGCTTTTTCTTCAGCAATAGAGTCTTGCGTGGTGAGCGTGCATACAGGCTATGGAGGTTGAGTGCATTACTTATTGTTTTCTTTGAAACAATTGTACCTGCTAATTCCAGGTATTTCTGAAGCTCTCCACAAGCGGTCATTGGCTCTTGGACAACTCTTCTGATAATTCTTTTCACTCATCTGTCAGAAATCTTGCGAGGAGCACCTGGTCATGGCCGGGTTTATGGTGAAATTATGTTATTTCCACTTCTGGATTATGGCCCCAACAGTGCTCACTGAAACATTTGAAAATTTAGAAATCCTTATTTAATCAATTCCATCAGTAGATTTTGCAACAATAAGGCTCTTTGCTTTTACCCATCATGAAAGGTTTCTTGTGTGACACCTTGGAAGTGAGACACCTTTTTATAGGCCATCAGTTGAGACTGAACCAGCTGATATTAATTTGCACTGACAAGGGGCAGGATTGCTTTCTAATTGATAGATTTCAGCTGGTGTCTTGGCTTTCCATGCCTTTTTGCACCTCCCTTTCTTCATGCATTCAATACTTTTTCCCTGTGTCATTCCATTTTATTATACATAACTTTATTTCTGAACCTATTTGTTCTGATGTCTTTCTATGTATAGATTGCATGGGTTGTTACCGACATGTGGTGAAAAGTTGATGTCAATAGCACCTTTAGCCCTGGTTCACACTGGAGCGGTTTGACATGTCAAATCGGCGGCAATTGCCGTCAATGGCACCGCCCTAATCGGTGCGGCGCTGCACCAATTTTAAAAAAGTCGTTTCTGTACTACTTTTTGCGGTTTCGGCTGCGATTTACATTGACACCTGCATAGATGTCCCTGAAATTGTGGCCCAAATCGGGACTGACATGCGGGAGTGAAATCGTGCAAGTTCAGCTGAACTCGCATGGCTTCATTCCCGCAGCTCAGTGTGAACCTGGGCTTAGAAATATATTTACCTAGAAAAATGGTGACGTGTTCAATACTTATTTTACCTGCTGTACCTAACTAGAATTTTTTTAAACTAGAGTTTAATATCACTTTAATCATAATGGCCCCAGTGTGAAATGTGTCAGTGCGGGATGGTCCCAGGCAGGGCTCCTCTGTGCATGCTATTCGGATTACTGAATGCTGAGAACATCAGCATGTTTTTTTTATGGATTTTTTAGTGGATCTGTATGTGGAGCATGGGTGAATTCCATCTTATGCCTCGGTGCCCAGATACCAGGACTACTGGGAGAGCATTGGAGCACTTTCCTTTCATCCTTTGATAAGAGTATCTATTGATCAGAAAAGATAAATAGCGTGCACAGGAAATTAGGAGATTACAAGCAGGGCTGGTGCAAGGATTTTTGACACCCTAGGCGAAACCTAATTTTGCCGCCCCCCTTGACTCCACCCCTGCCCTGCCTTTTACCTGCCCATGTAAACCCCACCTTTTTAACGAAGCACCCATAAAATGCAGCCCACCAGCGCCCATCAATGCAACCTACCAGCACCCATCAAATGCAGCCTACCAGCGCCCATCAAATGCAGCCTACCAGCGCCCATCAATGCAGTCTACCAGCGCCCATCAAATGCAGCCTACCAACGCCCATCAAATGCAGCCTACCAGCGCCCATCAAATGCAGCCTACCAGCGCCCATCAAATGCAGCCTACCAGCGCCCATCAAATGCAGCCTACCAGCGCCCATCAAATGCAGCCTACCAGCGCCCATCAAATGCAGCCTACCAGCGCCCATCAAATGCAGCCTACCAGCGCCCATCAAATGCAGCCTACCAGCGCCCATCAAATGCAGCCTCACCAGCGCACATCAATGCAGCCTCACCAGCGCCCATCACATTTAGCATCACCAGGACCCATCAAATGCAGCCTACCAGTGCCCATCAATGAATGTTTGCTTGCTTCCATTCGTTCAGGAGTCGGGACACAGACACAGTCCTTCACCGCCGCTGCGCCTCTGACACTATCTGTGAACAGAGCGGTGGCTGCCTGCTGATTTTTGGCAGGATCATCAGTTGTTTTTTTTTTTTTTTCAAATAAACATATCAAAACACTTGCAATGGTGTATTTATCAGACCAGAAGGGAGAAAATAAGAGAAGTTTATTGTTAAGGTTTCGCAAAAACGTGAGAGTAACAAAAAACATAAAAACAGAGACGTGTTATAGAACCTGAGTGACATACAGCAGATTGGGGAGAGATGTATCTCTGTGTTGGTATGTTGGGAAATAAGAGATGTAATCTAGTAATATGTTACATCTGTAATGCTGGAGACATTGCACATTGTACGCATACCTTACAGTCTTGAACACCGAGTGCTTTCTATCAGTAGAAGCCTACTATGAAGCTGGCCCCTGGACAAGAATGCAGTGGGAGTCCCTACATCATATACTTAATTACCTGCAAATCTTTTAAATTTGCCAGAACAGTGTTGCTGACCTGAAAGCACTTAGGGAGTCCTAGAACTTTGGTGAAGAAAAAACTCTGCTAAGTGCGTCCAAGGAAACAATATTACACAAGTCGCACAACGGAACCTTCAACCCTTCTAAATGCCTTTTTTTTCAACCATAGGCAGCATGTCAGATGTCCCCATCCAGAGACAACCGCATCATGATGGGTTTCATTGTAGGGATAGGGTTCTTTCACACGGACGTGTCCTTGTACGGAGCCCGCTCTGCACAGCGGGCGATCGCTCCGTCTGTCTCTGCACTCTGTGCAGGGATGGACCTGTCAGAGCGCCGCTCTCCCCTATGGGGGATCGGATGACGACGGACCGTAGAGTCCATCGTCACCCGATCCGATGACGGATGGAAAAATAGGGTTTTCCTCCGTCACACTTTTTCGGATCGGAGCGGGTCGGATGTCAGCGGACATGTCACCGCTGACATCCGACGCTCCATAGAGGTCTATGGAGTGTCCGTTCAGGTCCTCCTAAAAAACTGACAGGCGGACCTGAACGGTCCGTCCGCGTGAAAGGGGCCATATCCTAATGATTATGCCTATTCTGCTGAAATGTGTCAAGCAGCGGCGGTCCCTGGGTGGGGACATTTCACATGCTATCATTTTTCTTATGGTAAAATTAAGGCATTATGGAGTGTTGAATGATGGTTCCAGCATAGCTCATAACTGTCCCTGATTTCGAGGGACTGTCCCTGATTAGGAGTTAATATGTCCCTCTGTCCCTATTTCCTCCTCATTTGTCCCTCATTTTGGTCTGATCTATATAGTTGTATATAATATAGGGCTGTGGAAATTAAAGATTAATTCCTCGATTAATCGATACATTTTTTTTGATCGATCAAAATTCTTTTGATCGGTACTCACCTCTCCGCTGGCTTCCGGGTAAACAGGGAGTTCTGGAGATCCGGTGACGCCACGGACATCGACGTCACCGGACTCCTCCCCCTTCCCCAAGTGCCTCCGTCTGCTAATGAAGGGAAGGGGGGAGGAGTCCATTGACATTGACGTAACACGTACGGGGGAGGAGCTACGCATGAAATCACCCACTGCTGCCCTACGGAACTAACACGATTGTCGGCTTTACATGCTGTGTTTTTATCATCTTTATGTGAGTAGTTTGTGTTTCAACACAAAAATTAAATCTTATACTTAAGCAGTGAGCACTTAGATGTGATGTAAACACAGAGCCGGTTGCTAGGCGATCGGCTCTCCTCTCCTCACACGGAAGTTGTCAGTGAGGAGAGGAGAGCGGATCGATGCAGCCGGCTGGTGATCAGTGAGTATATGCTGTTTTTTTTACAGCTTTTTACTCACTGATCACTAACCTAGTGTAAACACAACACACCACACAGTATAAACACACATGTCCCCAAAACACATGTCCCCAAATAATAAAAACACATGTCCCCCACATATGTCCCACTAAAATCACATGTCCCAATGATTATATGCACACATATGTCCGTGATCACCTGCGCACATCTGTACATGATCATTTGTGTACATATGTCTGTGATCACACGAACCAATTATTATACACTTAACAGAATTTTTTTTTACCAAAAACATGTAGCAGAATACATTTTGGCTTAAATTTATAACAAAATTCAATTTTATTGGATTTCTTTTAAAATAGAAAGAAGAAAATATTGTTTTTTTTTTCCAAATTTCTGCTATTTTTTCGCTTATATCGCAAGAAATTTAAAACGGAGTCGTGAATAAATACCACCAAAAGAAAGCTCTATTTGTGTAAACAAAATGATAAAAATTTCATTTGGGTACAGCGTAGCATGACCGAGCAATTGTCATTGAAAGTGCGAGAGCGCTGAAAGCTGAAAAATTGTCTGGGAAGGAAGGGGGCGAAAGTGCCCTGTATTGTAGTGGTTAAAGTGTTTGTTACCCCAACATTTCATATTCCTGATATGAGCCTGTTGTACCATGTACCTGTATGAGAAAGTCCCCTGTCCTCTTTGTATTGCTTCCTTTATGTGAAATCCCTGGTGATCCTGTCGGTTCCTTTGCTTTCCTATTAAAAACTGACCACGCTAGGCACGAGAGCGCGGAGTAGTCAATTATCTGGCTGTGCTGGGAACTCAGTCTGCTCTCTTCCAGTGATCAGACTTGTCCTGACACAGTGCAGCCTCATCAGTGCCCATCAGCGAAGGAGAAAACTTAGTTATTTACAAAGTTTTGTAACAGAAACAAAGAAAAACTTTTTTTTTTTCAAAATTTTCCGTTTTTTTTATTTGTAGAGCAAAAAATAAAAACCCCAGTGGTGATCAAATACCACCAAAAGAAAGCTCTATTTGTTGGAAAAAATATCTAAACATTTTGCTTGGATACAGTGTTGCATGACCGCGCAATTGTCATTCAAAATGCAACAGCGCTGAAAGCTGAATATTGGTCTGGGCAGGAATGGGGGGAAAGTGTCCAGTATTGAAGTGGTTAAATGACCCAGAAAAGTTTTGCTGGCTCACATTGGTTTGTACGGTGGGTGATGGACGTCTGGATGAAGACCTGTGTGGAGGAGTCTCTATCAGTATGTTTGGGAGGAAAGGCTGCAGGGAAACCTTTGAAGCTTCAAAACCGCTTGTTGTGGTGTTTCTTTGAAGTTTGGAATGTAATAAATCAAGCAGCTTGAGCACATTTGCTGACCAAGTGATATGATTTCCTTGCTGCGATGGGAAGACCGAGGAGGCTGCTATCCGATGTGGCCTAACAAGATTACAGTGTGCCTTGGCTGTTATATGGGCCAATCTAACATCATAAAATCACAGCTTTACACATCTCCTATAAAATAAAAGTAATCTCCACTAAAGGGTGACTGCACAGTTCCTAATTATTTTGCCATATTTTTTTGCTGGGCTTCTGCCGTTGAGCATTTGATGTCAATCCCTCTAAACCAGGGATAAGCAATTAGCGGACCTCCATGCCTCTTCTGCTGGACGTTTTTTTTTTTTCCCTTATCTGCAAAGTAATGTCATAAATGTGCTAGTATGCATTGCATACTAGCACATTATGTGAAACTTACCTGAAAACAAAGCATTCCAGCGATGCAATGTCATCGCTGGAGGTCCCTTCCATCTTCACCTGTCTTGCTTACAGGTTTGCAGACTCTGGCTCTGTGACTGGCCGGAGCCGCGATGACGTCACTCCCGTGCATGCACGTGAGAGCCGCTATTCAGGGCGCAGGGCTCTGAAGGAACAGCACGGGTGGCCGTTCCTTCAGAGTGCATGCACCAGTGATGTTACTGGCTGCATGTACAGTAAATATCACCTAGACGGTGCATATTTAGGAGATATTCACACTACCTATAGGTAAGCCTTATTATAGGTTTACCTATAGGTAAAATGTAGAGATGGAAGTTTACTTCCACTATAAATACGTGTAATATATCTTTTTATAGAGGTCTATACATCAGATCAAAAAGAGTCTCTCCAAATGAGGGACAGTTGGAAGCTATGGATGTCTATTAACCGGTTTCCGACCGGCGCACGACGATGTACATCGACAGAATTGCACGGACAGGCAAAAGTGCATACAGGTACGTCCCCTTTAAGATTGCCACCGTGCCATCGCGTGCGCGCCCCCGGTGGCACGCGCGTGCTCCGGTTGGGACCCCCGTGAGTCCGGTCGCGTGTCCCGCAGACTCGATCGACCGCGGGGATACCAGCGATCGTCTCACGGGGTGGCTGAACGGGGAGATGCGGAAGTAAACAGCATCTCCCCGTTCTGCCTAGCAACTAGTGACACCGATCTCTGCTCCCTGTGATTGGAGCAGAGATCAGTGTTCACTAAATCACAGCCATGCCCCCCCTCACAGTTAGTAACACGCCCCTAGGAACACTTAACCCCTACACTGCCACCTAGTGGTTAACCCCTTCACTCCAGGGTCATTTACACAGGAATCAGTGCATTTAAATAGCACTGATTGCTGTATAAATGACAATGGTCCCAAAAATGTGTCAAAAATGTCCGCTGTGTCCGCCATAATGTCGCAGTCACAATAAAAATCGCTGATTGCCGCCATTACTAGTAAAAAAAATGATTAATAAAAATGCTATAAAACTATCCCCTATTTTGTAAACGCTATAACTTCTGCGCAAACCAATCAATAAACGCTTATTGCGTTTTTTTTTTTTTTACCAAAAATATGTAGAAGAATACATATCGGCCTAAACTGAGGAAAAAAAAATGTTTTTTTATATATTTTTGGGGGATATTTATTATAGCAAAAAGTAAAAAAATGCAAAAAGTGGTTAGCCAGCAAAATGGTCCGGTCTGAAAGTGGTTATTAATGTGGAAATTACCAAAAGAGAGACAGTCCCTCCAAATAAAACACAGTTGAAAGCTATGGATTTCTATCAGTGTGGATAATACCAAAAGAGAGACAGTCCCTTCAAATGACGGACAGTTGGGAGCTATGGATATCTATTAATGTGGATATTACAAAAACCAGGGACAGTCCTTCCAAATGAGGGACAGTTGGGAGCTATGGATGTCTATCAGGGTAGATATTTGTAAATGAGGGACAGTTGGGAGCTATGGATTTCTATTAATGTTGATATTACCAAAAGAGGGACAGTCCCTCCAAATAAGACACAGTTGAGAGCTATGGTTTTTTTAATCAGTGTGAATAATACCAAAGGAGAGACAGTCCCTTCAAATGAGGGACAGCTGGGAACTGTTGATATCTATTAATATGGATATTACAAAAAGAGGGACAGTCCCTCCAAATAAGGCACAGTATGGAGCTATGGGTGTCTAGTAATCTGGATACTACCAAAAGGCAAAAAATCCTTCCAAATAAGGAACAGATGGAGTCATGGATGTCTATCAGTGTGGATATTACCAAAGGAAAGGCACCAAATGAGGGACAGCTGGAAGCTATTGGTGTCTATAAATGTGGATAATACCATTCTTCAAATAAAATTAGAAGATGCAATAACTGCCAGTAACATATTTATAATACGGCCAAAAAACTGATTTGTCAACCCTGATCATGTTTAATCATAGGATGTTTTAAAACAATCAACTGTAGGTCTAATGCGGCGTACCTACGGTCGGAATTTCCGATGGAAACAGTCCGATGGGAGCTTTTCATCAGATTTTCCGACCGTGTGCTTGCCCAACGCTCTTTTTCTGTCGGAATTTCCGACGGACTTTGAATTGAGAACCTGTTCTCAATTTTTCAGACGGAAAACCTTTCTATCGGATTTTACGATCGTGTGTATGCAATTCCAACACGCAAAATTCCGACGCATGCTCGGAAACAATTAGACGCATGCTCGGAAGCATTGAATTTCCCTTTTATAGTGCAGTCGAACGTGTTTTATGCCGCTGTGTTATTGACCATCGGAATTTGGTGTGATCATGTGTAGGCAACACAGCTTGAGCGGAATTCCGTATGTACGCGGCATAAAAGTGACTCTGTCACCAGGTCTAAAAATTGAAATAAAAGATGTTCCTGTAAAAAAGAAAGTAAATACAGTGATGACATAGGAATGAACCACTGAGCTCTGTAGGGGAACAGGAGATTGGCACTCCTCTTCAGTGGATACTGAATATGCACTGTAAACTCAAGCAACTTTATCACTTTATAGTTGTGGTCCATTGTAATCTATGAATCCCATATCCTTTTTGATCTTATTACTTCTGGAAGTGTCCGTTTCTGAAGAGACTTCAGCCTTCAATCTATTTGGTTTTCAAATAAACATTTAACATATAAAAACGTATTGCCAGAGTACTGTGGGTCAGCTAAAGAGATGGCACAGCCGTAAGACTTGCCTTCCGGCCTTCCGGCACTGATTGTTTAATTAAAAACTCAAAGGATTGTTTACTTGCATGTGTGTATTTCAACATGAGCTACTGAGTTCTGTAAATATCAGTCTAGTTACATCAAAGAAGAAAACTGATTGTTTAGAAAATGGTAAAATGAGACTAAAACTCCACCTTCTCGCCTAAAAAGAGACTTATTAAAAATAACACTTTTTTTTTGAATCATGTTTTTTTGTCCTTGTAATAAATAATGACTTAAACTATACATAAGACCTCTAACATTTCTAGAGAAAAATGTATGATGTTCCCTGTGTTTTTTTTTGGCAGCAATGAAGAGCAATTTGATGATGAAATCAAAAAGATTTATTTTATATTATGTCAAAAAACAAACATATGATTATAGTATTAAAATACGAGCTCTGGTTTACAAATTGCAGATAGTCTGACGGATAGAGATACATGCAAAGTTGTATACGACAATATAGTACGATTTCAGGACAAATATGGTAAAATGAATTCTGATGAAAGTACACCCCACTGCCCCCAATGCATTTCGCATTTTCCATTTTAGGGGTTTTGGTCTTCTTCAGGGGGGAGAAACGGAAAAGGGGGGGTAACATTGTTGCACTTCTGCGGAACATCAGAGAAAGAAATTGTCAAATATTTATATACAATTATGTTCTATTTACTTTACTATACAATTTCACGCATGTCATATATACCCTTCCATTAGAGTATGTTGCTTGGACCAGAGACTTGCTAAAAACCAAAAAAATCCTTTCTATTCCGTGGTATCTGCAGGCATCGCCACCAAGGTTGAGGTCCCCACACTTCCCACTTAGTGGGAAGAGGGAAAAGAAACCCTGTATAGGGGGTCAGATTTACGGGCTTACAGGGGACGGCGTTGAAGCGGCACTTTCCACCTTTGATAGGGGGTGGCACTGTATAGGTGGACACACCTGGAAGTAATGATTGTTATTTAGTAATTGATTAATTAAGAATTGTTTTATATGTTACATGCTATTGACACTAGAATTGCTGGATCGAAGGGGAGGGGCCACCGCCAATAAGTTTTAATTATATTAGTTTATGTAGTTCTAATGCTACTGGAACTGAATAGCAATGACCGGGTTGTACTAAAACATTATCCATAGGACAAGGGGTACTAAATTTATGGAATAGAAAATGGTGTATGCTAATTAAATTCTATGGATTATTATTGTGTTGGT
The DNA here is from genome assembly GCA_028564925.1 of Lithobates sylvaticus. NCBI lineage: Eukaryota > Metazoa > Chordata > Amphibia > Anura > Ranidae > Lithobates > Lithobates sylvaticus. The sequence continues at coordinate 599,647,544 of CM053027.1, read as the reverse complement.
TTTATTAATGCAAAGCCATTTTTACAATGGTTTACAACGATAGTTAAATTCTAAGTATTATTATTGTGTTATTTTATTGGTGCAAAACCATTTGTTACCGTAGTGTGATGAGGTGCTGGTCATTTATCCAGAAATTATTCAGTGCAAATGAACGCATGAAAAAAATATATAATAATGGAGAAAATGAAAAAAATAGTGGGATATGTGCAAGGTAGGAATTGGTAACAGGTGTGAGAAGACTATATAAAAGGAAGGTATATAAAAGGTGTGTAAACGGAAATTATAATAGTTATTTATGGAAAACCAAATATGCCTGGGAAATATGAAAAACCTATAAATATATAAAATGGGATGAATAATTTATTTATAGGTTTTTCATATTTCCCAGGCATATTTGGTTTTCCATAAATAACAATTTATTATCATTTTTTTTTTGACATTCACCGAACAACCGGTCTTTCAGAGCATTCGACCATTTGTTTAGCCCGCCAAACGACCACAATGCACAGTGCATTGAAAGCCCTGATTGGGCAATGCTTTCATTGCTTCATCCAATCAGGGCACATAGCACTGTCAGAGCCATGATTGGACACTGCCATGATGATTCTATCCAATCGTGGCTAATTGCTATTAGTCCTGCCCCACACTGTAAAAATATTCTTTCAATAGCGCTCATTTTCAGTGTGATATCGGTGTGGAGAGAGATAGAATAGGGCTCTGTCCAGTGCTATTAGACAGTTAGTGCGCTATAGTGTGCTATAAAGATTCTATTGTCAGTGTAGAATTTCAGTTTAGTGTGAATCTAGGGATAGTTCAGTGTGAGTGTAGTGCGACCATTTATCTTTACATTAGTGTGAATGTAGGGATAGTTCAGTCAGTGTTTGTGTAGTGACCGTTTAACACAGTATATTTCATTGGGTTACTGCAAGTTTAATGCTGTATATTTCAGTGCGTTACGTGCCATTTAACTCAGTACATTTCTGTGCGTTGGTGCACACTTAACGCAGTATATTTCAGTGCGTTACTGCAAGTTTAACACCGTACAGTTCAGTGCTTTACTGCAAGTTTAATGAGGTATATTTCAGTGCGTTACATGACGTTTAACGCAATACATTTCTGTGCGTTACTGCATGCTTAACGCAGTATGTTTCAGTGCGTTACTGCAAGTTTAACGCCGTACAGTTCAGTGCGTTACTGCAAGTTTAATGCAGTACAGTTCAGTGCATTACTGCAAGTTTAACGCTGTATATTTCAGTGCGTTGTCTTCCGTTTAATGCAGTATAGTTCAGTGCATTACTGCAAGTTTAACGCTGTATATTTCAGTGCGTTGTCTTCCGTTTAATGCAGTATAGTTCAGTGCGTTCCTGCAAGTTTAACGCTGTATATTTCATTGCGTTATGTGTCGTTTAACTCAGTACAGTTCAGTGCATTACTGCAAGTTTAAGACCGTCTATTTCAGTGTGTTATCTTCCGTTAACACATTACAGTTCAGTGCATTACTGCAAGTTTAACGCTGTATATTACAGTGCCTTATCTTCTGTTTAACGCAGTACAATTCAGTGTGTTACTGCAAGTTTAATGCTGTGTATTTCAGTGCATTATCTTCCGTTTAACCCAGTACATTTCTGTGCGTTACTGCATGTTTGACGCAGTATAGTGCAGTGCGTCAGTGCAGTTTTACTGCAGTATAATATAGTGCATCAGTGGAGTGTGTCTGTGTAGTAGTGAGTATTCAAGGTAAAGTGCACCAAACACCACTTTCCATTAATTAAAGTGCATCCACGTACACATTTCCACATCTATATTATATTGTGGTAATAAGCACCCCCCATCATGTCTGAAAGGACAACAAGGAGAGGCAGACGTTCCCATGGCATTGTGAGGGGGCCAGCAGCATATGTGTCCACAGGCAAAGGGGGACGTGGTCAGTCATCAGGCAGGGCATAATTTCCTTTGTTTAGTGATGTTGCCCATGCTATCCAGCCACAGCATGCAGGGGAGGTGGTGGATTGGCTTACTAAACCATCCTCATCCTCCTCATCCTCCGTCACCCAAGCAGACCTGGTTCACAGTCCACTGCAGCTGCCAGAGTGGCTAAACCTGCCTCCTTGTCTACAGCTATTCCTGCCATAGCCCCAGCATCAGGCATGGAGGAGTCATCTGAGTTATTTGAACACAGCATCAGCCATTGCTCCTTGACGATGCACAGCCATTGCTTGATTCAGATGTTGGTTCTGAGGTTGAGGTTGAGGAAGGCAGGAATATGAGCCTACAGAGAGGGGAGAACACTGGTATACAAATTGGCAGTCATGTTCCTCCAGCTGCAGCGTATTGCCAAGTTGTCTCCAGTTGTAATGGGGATGGAGGAGATGATGATGAGGTCACTGACGCGACTTGGGTGCCAGATAGAGCAAAGGAGGAAGGTGAGGATGAGGCACAACCCCAATGAGGCAGCCATCATGGAAGAGTAGAGAGCAGCCACCCTATTCCATCACATTGTGGAGCTGTTATCTCCCGGCACACTTCCCACAGCTCAGCTTTCTGGCCCTTTTTTAGCATATGGACAGCTGATCACACTGTTGCAATTTGCAAACTTTGTCTCAAGCACATCAAGCATGGCAAAAACACCAGGCATTTGGGTACCACGTGCTTAACACAGCATTTAACCTCCCACCACTCAACCCATTGGCAAGAGCACCTGAAAGCCGCACAAAAGGGGAGCAAATCTGTTCTCAGTCTCAGTCTGCCCCCCTCCCCCGCTATATCTCATGACCTCTCAGCAGCCTCCACTGAATGGGATGATGGTATAGTGCAGGGTGTTCCAGGTCCTTGCAGCACATCTGCCAGCAGCAGATAGACTATAGCCGGCAAATTTCTCTGCCCTATGTGCTGCAGCGAAAAATAAATACAGTCACTGCCACCCACATGCCCAGCATCCAAATGCAAGCTTGTCACACTGCTGGCTCTACAACTTCTGCCTTTCCGTCTGATGGATTCTGGCCCCTTCCGTAAATTTGCAGAATGTGCTGTACCACAATGGCAGGTTCCCAGTCGCTATTTTTTTTCACGTATAGCCATTCCAGCTCATGGAAGACAATGTTGTGGCATTGTTGGGCAAGGCAGTCAGCCGCAAAGTCCATGTTACAGCTGACACGTGGTCCAGCAAGCATGGTCAGGGACGATATATTTAGTTCACAGCACACTGGGTAACTCTGCTTGCAACTCGGAAAAGAATGCAGGACAGGGCTCAGTGCTGCAGCTTGTTGTGCACCCACGTCTCCATACAGCTAGTGGTGATTATGCCAGATTTGTGAGCTCTACCCCCTTCTCCTCCTTCATGCCCTTTTCTGCTGAATCCTCAATTTGGTGGTGCAGCTTTCCTAAATAGGTAGCCAGGGTTGGAAGATCTGCTAAAGCAGGCCAGAAGAGTCTGTAGCCATTTCAGGCGGTCATACACAGCCAGTGCTCGGTTGGCTGAAATTCAGCGGGTTATCTACCTGCCCGTAAACGGCCTGATTTGTGACATGCCCACTAGGTGGAACTTGACTTTGGCAATGCTGCAGCGGCTGCACATGCAGCAGAGGGCCATCAACAAGTACCTGTGTGAATATGGCACGACAGGCTCAGGGCGGCTCGGCTTTTTTTTCCCACGCCAATGGTTGCTCATAAAGGATACATGCACTGTACTGTCACCATTTGAGGAGGCCAAAAGGATAGTGAGCCATGACAATGTATGCATCAGTGACACAATCCCTGTTGTGTTCCTGCTGGAGCAGACTCAGCGTGGCTTTATGGACAGGAGGAAGAGGAGGACTTCCTTTCCTCTCAAAGGCCCACTTTATGCAGAAACCATTGTTCCAATGCCACAGAACACACAAAAAGAGAGGGAAAAGGAGGATTCTGGCAGTTTTGGAGGCATTGAAGCAGAGGAAGACATATGTCAAACGGTAAGATGGTTTTCCATCCGCAGAACCCTTGGTAGAAGTAAGTGGCTGGGAGGAGGCAGTTCCAGATACTAGAATCATCAGTGAACCCGAGGAGTATGCTTCTCATGCCTCCGCAAGTTTGCGGTGCATGGGCTCCCTCATGCTTCTGCATCTGACATTTATCAAAATGTATTAGTCCTGGATTACCAGCAGCTATGAAGCCCCTAATGCCGATGTCCCTGATAGAGGACTTCTATCAGGGAAGCCATCAGCGGGGACCAGATAAAATCCTGTGGGGGGCTGTATGTGGCCTGCAGGGCCCCGATTAAGATAATTTGAATTTATTGCAGGGTGCCATTTTGCTCTAGAATGGTTGCACAAGCCATAGCCATTTTTGGGGTCTTCATTTCTGCTGTTTCCCCGATGTCTTTGTATCTTCTTCTTGTTGGGTACGTGTGTTCATAAGATGCAGAAACAACATGGCGACACAATGTGGATGCCAGGTGCTTTGCAATGGAGGACATGAGTAAAACACAAACATGGACTTGTTTAAATACAGCTGTCCTGTATCATAAGACTAGGAGTAGCAGAGCAGTGGGGAGTCCATAATTCTTCTTTACGTGGAAACAGGAGAAGATTTAGAAACAGTGCTGCATAACTGTGCTTCTAAAGGACAACAGGGTCAATTCACTTAAATACATGAGTTATTGTTACTGCATTCTTTAGTTTATCTGATGATAATTTTCTTATGAAAACATCCAATTTACAAACTTGTCATGACATACAGTAGGTGTGGAAATGGTTTAATAATTTTTCATTGGGTAAGTATTTAAAGCTCAATTCCAGCTTCAGGAAAACAAACAAAAATGGATCCCCCAGCAGCTGTTAAAAAAAAAAAAAAAAAAAAAAGGCTGTTCCAACTACTACACGATCTCCTTTCTGGACACTGTCCCCCGCAGACTCACTCACTCAGGATTTGAGCGCCGTTCCTCTTCCAGGTTGAATGACGCCTATTACCATGCAACCTACTTTCTGTGAGCCCAGGCTTTCAAGATTCTACTCCCTACCTAGGACTCACTGGATAATGTTGTAAAGAGAGGTACCACGTCATTGCTCTACAGCAGTGGTTTCCAAACTGCGGCCTGGGGGCCAGATGTGCTTGCCTTTATCTAGCCCTTGGGACACTATTTCACCAACTGACACTAGTGATGGGGAACCATTCCCCCTACTGACACCATCAATTGGGCACTATTCTTACTATTGATACGAAAAATTGGGCACTATTTCCCCCATTAAAACAAATGATGGGGCACTGATGTTGGAGCTTTTTCTACCCCCGCTAACCACAGTCTGGCCCTCATAAAGCCTGAATGACAGTATACTGGCCCTTTGCTTATAAAGTTTGGAGACCCCTGCTCTACAGCATTAAGGATCCACCCACCGCTAGAGGAGGAAAAAGGTGAAGAGGAACTGACCATCACCAGACCAAACTCATCTGGAAAGAAGATAATTATAAGAAGTTTTTTATCAATGTGGGGGTGCTCAACTGGGTAAATGGGGGATCCCATGGAGTTGGGGTTTTACCTATTAAAGACTCTATTTCATATTCTCCTTAGAGGTAAAGTAAAGTTGGCCTTATACCTGTAGAATTTGATTCTAAAGATGTAATTTTTGGAACTTTCAATCACTTAGAGTTATTAGATTCAGAGTCAGATTCAGAGAAAGCGTAAAAAAAATTGAAGGACAATTTTTGTTAAATCTAATAGGAACTAATAAATTTCTAATCATTGAATTTGCTCTCAGCCTAGAAAAAATCATAACTAGTCTTATGTGCATTAACTTGTCAAAGTTAATCCAGAAGTGGAACAGTCCTTCAACGAAAATGGAGACATTGGCGTGGTACTGAAAAGAAATGTAATTCAAAATTGGTCACGTCACTCTAGATGAATGCTTTTTATACTTGATTTAAATTCTATAGGAGTAAGGCCAGCTTAACACACAAGTAGCCCAACATTGCTCAATAACAGTTAAGAATCCCCAATGCCTATCTCCATCAAATCCAACAAAGAAAAAACCCACTCAGAGCAATTTATAACTAGCAAATGAAGGGCAGTGCAATTCATGGAACAGTGCAAATATTTCCCAGCACACTCTTTAGCTACTTATTTCACCATTTTAGGTATGATTTGTTGCATTTGAAGCCACACTGCTGTGCACGGACAAGAATGGCCTTCAGTATTTTTAGCTTGACTGTACAGGGGCATTGCTATGTTCCTCTAGGGCAGGGATCTCCAAACTCCGGCCTTCCAGCTGTTGCAGAACTACACGTTCCATGAGGCATTGTAAAACTCTGACATTCACAGACATGACTAGGCATGATGGGAATAGTAGTTCCTGAACAACTGGAGGGCCATAGTTTGGAGACCCCTGCTCTAGGGCAATGTGGAAGGATCAGACCCCCTTCTTTCAGCAAAGGAGGTTTAATCTAAAATAAAATGGCTGGCCCTATGAGATTACTTGTGTAGCAATACCCCCTTAGGAGCTGCTGAGTATTCTGGGTACCCTGTTCACTCCTGAGCCCTGAGCAGAGTATTGTCCCTGCTGACACCACCGAAATACCTTGGCCAGGTGACTCCCTGGCTGTCACGCAAAGGATAAACACATACACACTGATGGGATAAATGTTTAACCTGTAATAGTTTCACAGAAATAGATAAACGGTAAAGGGAAACAATTGGTTGAGTCTTTCAAACAGCAAAACACCAACAGGAAACGGCAATATAACACAATACAGTACCACTTTAAGCCACTCCCATCCTGCAGGAGTGAAGATTTAAACGTGAGCTCTAAAACTGAGAGGTTTCCCCCAAGTGAGCAAAAAAAAAATGAGAAGAAGGAACATTGGCCTAGCTCACTTGCGGGCTCTCAGTGAGAAGAGTCAGGGTTTCACTCTCAGGAATTTAGGCTTTAGCAACTTTTTAGCAGATAACCCAAGAACATGAAGAAGTCTTTTACTGGCTAGTTGGGGCTCTTACATTGGTGCACAATAGAGATGTAGTCTCTTTGAAGAAACTAAGTTGCCCAAAGGATGGTAAAATGGCAAATGGAGTTCCCCTTTAATAAGCACTGATAAGGTGAAGGATGAGGTGAGATTAAGTGAAGTATCACTTTAAGGTGGTAACAGAAATTGCTGTGGAAGGAAAAAAAGGGGAAACAGTTTCCGGCGGGAGTATGTAAATGGGGGAAAGTGGAAGTGGAACCTTTAACCTTTAACCTTTTTCCTTTAAGTGGAACCCGATTCATGTCTTCCTTGGACTGCTCAAGTCTGAAGTGGAGTGTGTGCAGAATTCCTGCCTAGCAGGGGAGCCAAGAGGTGAGTCTTGGTATCCTGCAGGCAGTGTTGATAAAGGCAGTTAAAAAGTTACCCTGCAGGACTGGATGGGTTATAGTGTCTGTGACTACAGATATAGGCAAAGCTCCCAACTGTCCTTAATTTCGAAGGACTGTCCCTCATTCAGAACAAAGTCCCTCTGTCCCTCTTCCTCCTTATTTGTCCCTCATTCCGGTTTGATCTATATAGTTGTATATAAAATGCGTTACTTATCTAGCAAAAAGGGTTTACAGAGATAAATCTTTCATCCAATTGCTGCATTTGTAAATTCCAAAAGCAAATGTAGCGGCATTAACCCCTTGGGGCGACCTTGAATTTTCTGGGCTTACCAATTACCTCCTCGTAGTTCGTCATTCGTTGTCTAGGGGTTCCCAGGGTTAGTACCCAGTAACTTCAGAAGCTGACACACAAAAGTCCTTTTGAAGATTTTTATTTGCAGGGGTAACATCCAAATATAACACAGTCTCAATTGGGAATAGAGGGCACGGGTGATAAAACTCAGGCACTTAGAACTGCTGACATCAATTGAATGTCTCTTAGATAGCCCAGAGAGTAGCCACTCGCAACTGGGCACTTCACTGCTGGATAAACCTCTAACCATAGATTTAGCAGCCAACATGTGACTCAGAAAATTTGCAAAGTCTCTGCCACAGACTAGATTGTAACTGAAGATAAATAAGGAATGTTTCCCACAGTACCTGGATCTTTCAGCCTTCTTGGCGATACTGTGAGAAGTGTGGATTCTCCAGTGTCCATACAACTTCAGCTCCCATGCACTTACCGAGCAGCCAGATTCTTGGCCCTCCTCTAAAGAGTCCTCCCCTGGTCACTTGTACGAGTTGCCGTGTCTCTCCAATGCCGAGAGCACACCGGGACACCTCCGAATCCTCCTTCAGTTACTGGGCCTCGAACTATCCAGTTCCGAGGCTCTGGAACGGAGGGATCCCTACCATGCAGTGTAGACAACACTCTCTAACCCACATCTTCAATCTTTCCCTCTTTCTGGCATCTTCGACAACTCTCTAAAACATTCACTAGTCAGCCCCATACTTAAAAAGCCTTCACTGGACCCAACCGATCTTAACAACCTACGCCCCCATCTCCTTGCTCCTCTTTTTATCCAAACTCCTTGAACATCTGTTCTACAACTGACTGAGCGACCACCTTGCCGAGAATAGCCTACTAATAGCCTTCAGTCTAGATCAGTGTTTCTCAACTCCAGTCCTCAAGGCGCCCCAACAGGTCATGTTTTCAGGCTTTCCATTATTTTGCACAGGTGATTTGATCAGTTTCATTGCCTTAGCAATTACCACAGCTGTTTCATCTGAGGGAAATCTGAAAACATGACCTGTTGGGGCGCCTTGAGGACTGGAGTTGAGAAACACTGGTCTAGATTTCCCCCTTAACACTCCACAGAAACTGCTCTCCTAAAACTAACAAACGATCTACTAACGGCCAAAACCAATGGACACTATTTTTGTACTCCTACTCTTGGACCTTTCTGTTGCCTTTGATACAGTTTACCACCCCCCTCCACCTCCAAAAACTCCATGCCATTGGTCTCCGTGACTGTACTCATCACTGGTTCTCTTCCTACTTATCCAACCGCACCTTTAGCGTTACTTCTACTTCCTCCTCTCCTCTTCCTTTCTCTGTTGGGGTTCCCCAAGGTTTGGTTCTTGGGCCTCTCCTATTTACAATCTTCACCTCCTCCCTGGGTCAGCTGATAGCCTCCCATGGTTTCAAATACCAGCTTTATGCTGACGACACCCAAATCTATTTCTCTACCCCTCAGCTCACTCCCTCAGTCTCCTCCCATGTCACAAATTTACTAACAGATATATCAGTCTGGATGTCACTCCATTTCCTCAAACTCCATCTATCCAAAACCAAACCTATAATTTTTCCTCCACCACGTGTCTCTTCTCCTGATCTCTTTTTCAAAATCGATGGCACAACTATTAGCCCATCCCCACATGCCAAGGTCCTAGCTGTAGTCCTGGACTCCGAACTCTCCTTTAAGCCCCACATCCAATCACTGTCCAAAACATCCACCCCTGGACGCCCGGGCTTTTCCCTTTTTAAATGCTCCTGCCCCTTTGCCACTCCTCATGGGCAGTGTAGTTCAGCTCCTGCTGATCTGGATGAAGAAATCCTGCTTACTGCATACAATTCTCAGAGTTCCCACCATTTCTGTATGGGTTGAGTGATAAATAAATTGCAGCACACTGTCATCTTGTTGCAAAAAAACTGTTCTGCATAACAGTAACATTGCACAGTGTTACACTTGTGTAAGTGCAGGTGAGGGCATCAAGACTTTGGGCAAGTCCCCTGGACTTCTACCATGGCCTAAGCCGCTGCTTATTCCTCCTTGTTAGTGATCGGACTCTGAATCTATTAAGTGAAAATGAAATATACATTTTAAAGTAAATGTGGAAACCTAGCAGCTGAATTTTTTTAATTGAAAGGCTCTATTCTCTATTTCATTAAGGACTCCACCTAATAATAGAACTGCAACAAAAAGCCAAGCTGGCATACATTGTGAAATTGAAAATGAAATATAAATTTTAAAGGGTAAGTAAATGTGGAAACCTAGTAGCTGATTTTTTTTAATTGAAAGGCTATATTCTCTATATTCGCTATATTCCCTATTTCATTAAGGAATCCACCTAATAGACCTGCAACAAAAAAACAAGCTGGCATACATTGTGAAATTGACAGTACCATGGGAAGATGGTATAGGAGAAGCTTATGAGAGAAAAAAACTAAAGATCAAGTACTCCGAATTGACAACTGAAGCTGCTCGGAATGGCTGTAAAATCAAGATTTCCCTGTAGAAAGGGGTTGCAGTGGTTTTGTTGCTACATCTTCAAGCAACCATCTGAAGAAGATTGGAGCAAGGGCTCACTCCTTCCGAAAAGCAATTGTCCTTAATAAATGCAACAGAAAATTGGATTTGGATTAAAAGGAAAGACAACAATTGAGCTGCAAGATGAGACATGAAGCTATGGAACTGACAGGTTGTACCTGGGATCCCAGATAATACTGCTGAGCCTTCTGGAGACAACATAGGCCGATTAATGAAATGTGAAAAAGTAGGGTGCCCACTTGATGAGCCAATGAAATACCTATCCTCCCCTTTTCCACTTCACCTATTCCAACATCAGGGGTGCTGACTTACCATAGAAAATAAAACATGAATTTCCATTAGTGCTACTTTGTAAAGGTATAAAGATAAAAAATGTACTAGATACAAAAAAACTCAGACCCAAGAACCAATAATTAGACTGGAACCTAAGCATCACTTAATTAGTGTCTAGTTGTTCCACTGGACCAGTCCATAAACTCTACTCATAGAAGCCATAGTTTCCCTACACTGCATTGATGACGTCCAACTAAAACAGTGGCATGCAGTTTGGCTATATAATATTAGGTTGGATGTACATTTGGCCACAAGGACATAAAGGAATGATTTGCATGTCACAACCCATCATCCCAAAATGAGGAATAAACCCTTAATTTTTGGGGATCTGTCATGGAAATAAGACAAGCATTTAATCTATTTTAAGAAGGCTCTACTGTGTTTCTAACCAAGGTCTACCAAAGATTGATTGCCTGTCATACTTTGGATGATTTCTTGCAAAGAGGAACTGAAACCCTTATGCCGCGTACACACGAGCGGACTTTTCGACGGACTAGGTCTGACGGTCTTTCCAACGGATGTTCGACGGAGTTCCAAAAAACTTTTCGAATAAACGGACTTGGCCACACACAATCACACTAAATTCTGATGGATTCAAACGTGATGACGTACGACTGGACTAGAATAAGGAAGTTTGTAGCCAGTAGCCAGTAGCCAATAGCTGCCCTAGCGTCGTTGTTTGTCTGTCGGACTAGCACACAGACGAGCGGATTTTTCGATAGGAACTTGGTCCAGCAGATTTCCGGCGGGAAAATTTAAGACATGTTCTATTTCTAAAGTCTGTCGGATTTTTCGACAGCAAAAGTCCGATGGAGCCCACACGATCGAATTGTCTGACGGATTCGTTCTGTCGGACCTTTGCTGTCAAAGTCCTCTCGTGTGTACGCGGCATTATTGGAGGACCTGGGGAACATGTCCTGGATGCCAAGTTCTAACAACGCCTCTGAATCTCTCATAGATCCAAGCAAAACTGTTCTGAAAGTCCATTCTTTTATTGTTCCTACCAACTCTTGATTGAATAACTGAATAATATATATAAAAAAATTCTATTATTGGCTTAGAAAGATTAATGTTCTGTTGCCTTGTGGCAACTTTTCAATGTGTTACCCATTAATAAAACTCCCAGTGTAATTAAACCATAATTCATGCGTTCCTAAAGTTCATATTCCAAGAAACAAGCTGTCAGTAGTGGAAAAGACAACTGTTTATTAGTTCCTGCTGTGATTCTTCTAGGCAAATGTTAAACATGTTAAATGATTTCTGATGTAATTATTTAAATATACAGTGTATGGGGTAAACTAGTATAGGAATATCCATGCAATGGGTGTAATAACTGAATAGCTAATATTATCCAGTAAGTCTACTAAGGGCCAGGGCTGGCTTTGGGGAAAGGAACACTGGGCACTATCTCACAGCCTTTATATTGTGAGGACGACAAGTGTAGGAGCTAGAATCCGGGCTGGATTTCTGCATAGCCAAGGTATTAGGAAGGTATCTGATACACCTGACAGTGTCAGATATGGGTAGCAGCCAGAGATCTGTAACATGGTGACGTTTTAGTGCCGGTCCACACCAAAACGCAGTGTCGGAAAGGCATGTTCTATGTATGTTTCCCACACTGCGGGTGAACCCACAGACCCTTTTGAAAGCTTGCGGGTGCCAATGACTTGTTAACAGAACCCCAAATGCATCTGGCAAATACCATGTTGTTTGGTGCAGTACATTCTGAAAAAGTAGTGATTGTACTACTTTTACCACATTCCAGTGCATTTTGCAGCCCACTGTACAAAAAAATGTGGCAACCACCCCAACCTATAACTAGCCAGTGCTCTAAGGTTCACATGAAAGGGCAATACACATCACAAACAAACAAAAGATTTGCCAGTTCACTTTCCGGCCAAAACAAAACCAAAGAAATTCCCAGCTTAAAGCGGAGTTCCACCCAAAAATGGAACTTCCGCTGATCTGATTCCTCCCCCCCTCCGGTGTCACATTTGGCACCTTTGGGGAGGGGGGAGCATATACCTGTATAATCCAGGTATTTGCTTCCACTTCCGGGCATAGATCACCGCAGGCTCCGCAGTGATCTACGCCATGTCCGGTTCCTCCTCCGTCCTCCCCGCTGTCTTCTGGGAGTAACACAGGTCCCAGAAGACAGCAGGAACCAGTGAGGATGCGCAGAGGGCCTCGCGTATGCACAGTAGGGAACCAGGCTGTGAAGCCGCAATGCTTCACTTCCTGATTTACTTACCGAAGATGGCAGCGCCTCCACCCAAGAGCCAAGGGACAGATCGGCTTCGGGGGAGGACATCGTGGGCGCCCAGGACAGGTAAGTGTCCATATTTTAAAAGTCAGCAGCTGCAGTATTTGTAGCTGCTGACTTTGAAAAAAAACGAATTCCAGCCTGCAACCAACCGAATTACCCTGTCTAACAGTTTGTATTAAAAAACAGGGGTTTAGTTTGCACACATTTGCAAATACAGGCAAAATATTTGATGAGCAAGTAATTGATGGCAAGTGGGTCTATCGCTTCTCACATATGAAAAATATAAATTTGTGAAGGCCTAGTGTGCATTAACACGGCCTATACCCCTGAGAGAAGCTTAAACAGATAGACATAGAGAGTATATGCATATAAACAAAAGGTAAATTTTATTGGGGCAATAAGCCCAGAAATAAATTTGGGTAGGGTAGGTAGATAAGCATACAATTTTACAAAGAATCAAAAAATATACATGAAAACGTATGTGACCATAGACATGTACATAGAATGCAGAGATTGCACAACAACTTGCGATATTATCAGGGTCTTTCAGGAAAATGCCGACATGTTTCGGACGGACGTCCTTTTTCAAGGCAATAACAATTCCTGTGTTTGCTCAATAGTACTGTATAATACAGAGTGAGGTCATTAGTATACAACATATTATATTAGTAAGTGTAGAGCCTGTATTTAAACCACTATATGATAATGGTACTCACTTGCAAAACATTGAAGAAAAGGGCCCAAGTAGCCCGGTGGTCTTGGGGTACAGGAGTATGGTCTCAGTGTATTCACAAAATATAAATTGGTCTTATGCTGTTAAAAGCAAACGGCTGCTGGGCATTTGGTGGGCTGCAAGATCTCCAGCCATGCACCATTGGGTTGCAATGGCTATGTGTGCCTGGGCCAAAATAGTATATGGCTGAGGGGTGAAATAAAGTAAATAAGGTAGTATTAGTGTCACTTGGAGGTCAAAAGGTATATCATGCGGGGTGAACAGCATGGGGTAAAGAGAGTAAAGTTACCTGATAGATGGAAGTCCTGTGGAGAGGTACAACAGAGCGCCGGCAGGAAAGTGTTGTAACTAGTCCCGCCATTGTTCAGGTTTAAATATATGTGGAGATTGATGTCAGCTGAGCGGGCCATAGTGTGGGATGGGTGCGCTCAGCTGCAAAATAATTGGGGCCAGGTGAGGGGATGGTGGCTCAGAGGCCATGAATCTTTTTTCCCCAATGAGATCTCAGAGGCGGCGGCGCCGCGCGTCGTCACGCCCGAGGGGGCGGGGCCTCGTGCGGCGTCGGGGCGTCACCGACGCGGGCAGACTAACCCCTCCCCGCTTGCTGGAACGCAAGCGGAGGGCGCATATGATGGAGACGTGTGCCTCAATGGGTGTGTGTGGCGCATGCGCAGTAGAAAATCCGCGCATGCGCACATTGTCTTACCCGCGCCGGGCAGCCTGGATAGACCAAATGACAGCAAGATAGGCCGGAATTGAGCGTGGAGAAATGTAAATAAATGTCAAAGTGTTGTTACCCTGCGTTGAGCTTGGTGCAGGGAAATATTGGCATGTTAGCAAGTGAGTCGCAGTACCATATAGATGGATGGGACACCCCCTATTGGACAGAGACAAACAATGCATTAGGAATAGCAAATACAACAATATTCACATATCTTTGAAAGTAAAAAATAAAAAAAAAAACGACATTTGCATTGATCAATTTGAATAGCAATGAATCAAACAGTACAAACACTACAGTAGGGCTAATATGTTGTATGGGCATGTTTTTTAGATCACTAAACAAGTGTATTTTGGTCAGTGTAAAAATGTAATAGGGTACAGTTACTGTCATATAGGTGAACTGTTGACAGAGAAAGAGTAAGGTCCCGAGGTAGGGATACTCAAGGGGGCCTACCCTAGTTGCAAGAGGGTTAAAGATCGAGTTCACATACCCCTGATTCAAAACCTTCGAGATAAGGCTTGAAGTTAAATGCCTCGTTGAGGCCTGGGGGGGATGTAGCATTGAGATGGAATATCCATCTAAGCTCACTTTGAAGTAAAGATTTATTGTAATCACCCCCTCGATTGGGTGGGGGGATATGGTCGAGTGCTCTAAATGTAATTTGGGGGGTTGAGTCCTGGTGGACAATTGCACAGTGTCGCCCTAGGGGAAGGTCAGGGTCTTTTTGGTTGATACTCAGGGTATGTCGATAAATGCGTTTCCAGAAAGGCAGTTTGGTTTTCCCGACATAAAAACACCCACATTCGCATTCTAATAAGTATACAATGCCGACTGAGCGGCAGTTGACAAAATGTTGGGGGAAAAAGGGTTGTCCATTAGGTAGGGTATTGGATCTGTTAGATTTGGATAGATACCTACAGTACCATCTATATGGTACTGCGACTCACTTGCTAACATGCCAATATTTCCCTGCACCAAGCTCAACGCAGGGTAACAACACTTTGACATTTATTTACATTTCTCCACGCTCAATTCCGGCCTATCTTGCTGTCATTTGGTCTATCCAGGCTGCCCGGCGCGGGTAAGACAATGTGCGCATGCGCGGATTTTCTACTATGCATGCGCCACACACACCCATTGAGGCGCACGTCTCCATCATATGCGCCCTCCGCTTGCGTTCCAGCAAGCGGGGAGGGGTTAGTCTGCCCGTGTCGGTGACGCCCCGACGCCGCACGAGGCCCCGCCCCCTCGGGCGTGACGACGTGCGGCGCCGCCGCCTCTGAGATCTCATTGGGGAAAAAAGATTCATGGCCTCTGAGCCACCATCCCCTCACCTGGCCCCAATTATTTTGCAGCTGAGCGCACCCATCCCACACTATGGCCCGCTCAGCTGACATCAATCTCCACATATATTTAAACCTGAACAATGGCGGGACTAGTTACAACACTTTCCTGCCGGCGCTCTGTTGTACCTCTCCACAGGACTTCCATCTATCAGGTAACTTTACTCTCTTTACCCCATGCTGTTCACCCCGCATGATATACCTTTTGACCTCCAAGTGACACTAATTCTACCTTATTTACTTTATTTCACCCCTCAGCCATATACTATTTTGGCCCAGGCACACATAGCCATTGCAACCCAATGGTGCATGGCTGGAGATCTTGCAGCCCACCAAATGCCCAGCAGCCGTTTGCTTTTAACAGCATAAGACCAATTTATATTTTGTGAATACACTGAGACCATACTCCTGTACCCCAAGACCACCGGGCTACTTGGGCCCTTTTCTTCAATGTTTTGCAAGTGAGTACCATTATCATATAGTGGTTTAAATACAGGCTCTACACTTACTAATATAATATGTTGTATACTAATGACCTCACTCTGTCTTATACAGTACTATTGAGCAAACACAGGAATTGTTATTGCCTTGAAAAAGGACGTCCGTCCGAAACATGTCGGCATTTTCCTGAAAGACCCTGATAATATCGCAAGTTGTTGTGCAATCTCTGCATTCTATGTACATGTCTATGGTCACATACGTTTTCATGTATATTTTTTAAATTCTTTGTAAAATTGTATGCTTATCTACCTACCCTACCCAAATTTATTTCTGGGCTTATTGCCCCAATAAAATTTACCTTTTGTTTATATGCATATACTCTCTATGTCTATCTGTTTAAGCTTCTCTCAGGGGTATAGGCCGTGTTAATGCACACTAGGCCTTCACAAATTTATACATTTGCAAATACATGCGTAAACTACAGAGCCCCATCAAGGCTCCCCAGTATTTTTTTGTAGTCCTAACTCTACATGTTGAGAGCATTATAATGGAGAGGGAGAGGACAGGTGAGCCTGGAGGGAGGCTACGCCTCCTTAACCGCATCCCGACCGGCGCACGACGATGTACGTAGACAGAATAGCACGGACAGGCATAAGGGCGTACAGGTACGTCCCCTTTAAGATGCCGCCGTGCCATCGCATGCGCACCACGCACGCCGATCGGGACCCCCCTGAGTCCGGTCGCGGGTCCTGCGGACTCGATCGAACGGGATGGCTGAATGGGGAGATGCGGAAGTAAACAGCATCTCCCCGTTCTGCCTAGCAACTAGTGACACCGATCTCTGCTCCCTGTGATTGGAGCAGAGATCAATGTTCACTAGATCACAGCCACGCCCCCCCCCCCCACAGTTAGTAACACGCCTCTAGGAACACTTAACCCCTACACTGTCACCTACTGGTTAACATGGGCGTCCGCAGAACTTTTTTCAGGGGGGGGGGGGCATCATTTTAAGGTCACCCATACTCCGCCCCTTTTCGACTGTCATTATCACGGTCAGAGACTGCAAAGATAGTACAGATACACCCAGATACATTATACCCCCATACACACAGATACATTACACACACACAATTATTAGTATGGAGAACTCCTCTCCAATCAATTTCTATATTGCAAACTTCAGATGACATTAGAGACAATTAAATGGATTACTAACCCCAGAAAAGGCAGCTCAGATGAGGCTGGGGCCCCATGTGGTGGGTACTCTTGGGGCCCCTATCTAGAAGGGAGCTATGGGCCTCCGAGCCGAGGAGGAGAGGAGGGGAGAGAAATCATCAGTGATCTGGTCGGGCTGAGCATTAGCAGACGCTGTCAGCAGGTGAAAGGTAAGAGGCTAGCTGCGGGAGAGCTTTGTATTCCCTGCCTCTGGTCACGCTGCCTCCCCCTCAGCTTAGGGGCTGCAAACGCCATCACTCCCTGACACTCCATGTTGTGTATGTGACTCCCGGCCCTGGGACATGCAGCGCGGCGCCCCCGACTGATTGTGCACACTTGCCTATAGGTAGCACCAGCCCTGCCAGGGGGGCACTTGACCCCCCTTGCCCCTACCTGCGGACACCCATGGTCATTGTGCTATGGAATTTACAGAGAAGCATTCATATCATTCTCTGCCCCAGAATAGTTAGCATTTTTTTTAATGTCTCTAAAACACAATGCCCTGTATGACCAGAAGCTAAATACATTATTAGGATGGTTTTGAGAGAACAATTCAACTCCTGAAAAAACATGGAAAACATAAATCCTTACATAATTGGGTTTCTGGTGGGAACTGCACCTAGAACCCCAGCGGCAGGAATCAAAGCTGCATATTTACAGAGCTAGGCATACTAATCTCCTGTCTTATGGTGTCTGTATAGAACATGATGTCATCATGCCAAGTGGCGCAGGGCATGAAGCGTCATTGCAGCCTTACTGTGCAGTTTATTGTTGTAGCATTACCGTGCCCATCATCGCAGCCTTACTTTGTCCATCATTGCCACCTTACCATGCCAATCAACGTAGCATCACCGTGCCCATCATTGCCGCCTCACCGTGCTCATCATTGCAGCCTTACTGTGCCCATCATTACAGCATCACCGTGCCCTTCATCACAGCCTTACTTTGCCCATAATTGCCACCTTACCGTGCCAATCATTGCCGCCTCACCGTGCCAATCAACGTAGCATCACTGTGCCCATCATTGCTGCCTCACCATGCTATCATTGCAGCCTTACTGTGCCCCTCATTGCCACCTCACCGTGCCAATCAATGTAGCCTCACCGTGCACATCATTGCCGTATCACTGTGCCCATCATTGCCACCTTACCGTGCCAATCATTTCGGCCTCACTGTGCCAATCAATGTAGCCTTAGTGTGCCAATCATTGCCACCTCACCAGTTAGTGCCAGTGGATTATATACACAGCGCGTATCTAGCCCCCTCATCCTCCTATTGTGCACTGTTCTGAGCTACATTCCTGTCTGAATATTGTGTCTGGGTTTCAGGTGGACTGAAACCCCGACACATGATTCAAAACCCGAACTGTCCGGGTGAATCCCGGACAGGTGGCAACCCTACTCCTAGACCAGCTTGTGTGATAGACAGAACACTGCATCTATCAAACGAGCTGCTCTAGGAGGAGGGAGGGACCTTTGTCACAGCGCAACTTCACACTGAGCTCCGTCCGTCAGTGACACAGTGGGACTCTGCTTTTGAGCTACGCTGCAGCTACAGCATAGCTCAAAGCCCTGAGCAGAGCCGATCCGCCCTTGGGGGCCCCCGCACAGTGGTGGGGCCCTACACAGCTTGCGTAGTAAGCGTATAGGGTGGATCGGCTCTGGGCAGCACTAATACAGTCTGAGTGGATCAAACACCAAGATTTCCCACCGGGATAAGCGGTCATCCATTTTGACAATATATCTACTTCTACTGATTTAGAATACATAACTGCATAAAATAACTGCATTTTATAGATTTGTCTAGAGCCCTTGGAGATACTGGCAGTTCCAATAGGTCTTCTCCCCATACTAATTCTCAGGCCTAAGCAGCCAATCCCCAGGCCAAAACACTGTCACATGGAGGGGTGGAGAGCATTAACCATGTGTAAGCCCTCACAGGGGAGCACAGCGAGTGTGTGTGTGTGTGTGTGTGTGTGTGTGTGTGTGTGTGTATGTATGTGTGTATATATATATATATATATATATATATATATATATATATATATATATATATATATATATATATCGGTAGGTGGGATTGGTTGGCTATAAAGAGAACCAGTCCCTTTACCCTGAATGGACAACTTGATAGATTCTCAGTGGAAGATATTGTTATTGGAACAGAAAATAGTGTAATCCCTTGCGCCACTAAGTGAACAAACAAATGAAATCAAATATAAGTGAATAGAATATATGTGAAAATTGCTGCTAGACCTTTAGTGTACATAGTGCACAAAAAAATGGGTATAAATGTAATAGTGATCAGCGCAACTTCCTATAATTGGATAACATACACTGAAATGATTACTGTGACAAAATCCATAAAAAAATGCACAAAAATTATAATGATAACGATCGGTCAATTGCTGTGAAAGAAAGTCCCTTTCAAACAATGTGCCAAAATTCCTGTGATCTACAAATCTTGTGAAAAACAATTCTTGTAATGAATGATTCTTCTATATGTGATCTTCGTGTGAACTTAATGCTCCCAGAGCTCTTACCTCAATGAGGAATATAAACCACCTTAACGATCTCCCTGGGACAGATCACATCTCTTGATCCCACAAGGACACTGCGGTTTCTGGTAATGCTGGACACGGCTACAGGTTTCCCACCAGTGTCTCCGACTTTCCAGGCTCCCGATTATATGATGGTTCCAATGTTGTCAGATGTTATAAGGGGATAAAGAAAAAGCCTCCCATAGCGTAAAAATGTTTATCTAAACTCAATTTATTAAAGGCCAAAATGGACTCTTACTTTAAAAGCAGTAAAAAACAGCAGTATTGGTGCAAACAATCACGACATGTGACTTCATCAGGGGCTTGATGAAGTCACGTGTTGTGATGTAATGAGTAGGGAGTGGCTGGATATACTGAACGATCCAGGAAGTGATGTAAGAGGTGTCTAATGCTGTCTACAACTAATTGTTTGCACCATTACTGCTGTTTTTTTACTGCTTTTAAATGTAAGAGTCCATTTTGGCTTTTAACCTCTTCGCGCCCACGCTATAGTCGAAAGACGGCTACAGCGCGGACGCTAACTGCCAGGAGGACGTCCCTGGACGTCCTCCTGTTTACTTCCGCAATGCGCACTCCTGAGAGCATGCATCGGGGAAGTTCTGTGCTGGCCGTGTCCCTTGGACACAGCCAGTCACAGATCGCTGTAAACAGCCAATCACAGCGGCCGTTTACAGCGCGATCGGCGTGTCCAATGAGAGATGATCTTATATGTAAACATATGAGATCATCTTTCAGCGCCGCTCTCCCTCCTCACACAGAGACAGCGTGTGAGGAGGGAGAGATGAACGGCTGCAGCGGCCGTAAGTAAAAAAATAAAATAAAGTGCCATCTGTCCCTGCTGCCATCTGTCCCCGCTGCCATCTGTCCCCGCTGCCATCTGTCCCCACTGCCATCTGTCAGTGCCATCTGTCCCCAGTGCCATGTATAAGTGCCATTTGCCGTCAGTGCCATGTATCATCAGTGCCACATAGTGCCATATCAGTGTCACGTGTCATCAGTGCCACATATTAGTGCCATCTGTCATCAGTGCCACGTATCAGTGCCATCTGTCATCAGTGCCACCTGTCAGTGTCACGTGCCATCTGTTATCAGTGTCACGTGTCATCAATGCCACGTATCAATGCCATGTGTCATCAGTGCCACGTATTAGTGCCATCTGTCATCAGTGTCACATATAAGTGCCATCTGTCAACAGTGCCACATATTAGTGCCATCTGTCATCAGTGCCACATATTAGTGCCATCTGTCATCAGTGCCACGTGTCATCAGTGCCCCGTATTAGTGGCATCTGTCATCAGTGCCACATCAGTGTCACGTGTCATCAGTGCCACGTATCAGTGCCATCTGTCATCAGTGCCACGTGTCATTGTCCTGGTGCTCCAGGGCCTTCAAAAGTGTAATAGGTAGTCAACAAGTTAGATGTGTAATTTATGCTCCTAGAACACGTGATGGCGCTCCCTGCATGTTGGGCCTCTCTAAGTGGCCAGGCTGTGAAAAAGTCTGACACATGTGGTATTGTAATACTCAGGAGGAGTAGCAGAATGTATTTTGGGGTGTCATTTGTGAGATACACATGCCATGTGAGAGAAATAACCTATTACAATGACAATTTTGTGGAAAAAAAGAAAGAAAAATCTTAATTTGCAAAGAATTGTGGGAAAAAATTACATCAAAAACCTCACCATGCCTCTTACTAAATACCTTGGAATGTCTTCTTTCAAAAAAAGGGGTCATTTGGGGGATATTTACTATTTACTTTCCTGGCTTGTTCGGGTCACAAGAAATGAGATAGGTCACCAGTACATCAGGTGTGATCAATTTTGTATGATTTGCACCACAGCTTGTAGAGTCTATAACTTTCACAAAGACCAAATAATATCCACAAATTTGGGTTAATTTACCAAAGGTATGTAGCAGTATAAATTGTGGCCAAAATTTATGAAGGAAAATTTATAATATGCTAAATTTTATCACAGAAACAAAGAAAAATTTGTTTTTTTTCAAAATTTTCGATCTTTTTTCATTTATAGCGCAAAATATAAAAAACCCAGAGGTGATCAAATACCACCAAAAGAAAGCTCTATTTGTGGGGAAAAAAGGACACAAAATGAATTTGGGTAGAGTGTTGCATGACTGAGTAATTGTCATTCAAAGTGTGAGAGCACTGAAAGCTGAAAATTGGTCTGGGCAGGAGGGGGGTTTAAGTGCCCAGTAGGCAAGTGGTTAATAAATTTAGTTTAGATAAACGTTTTTACGCTATGGGAAGCTTTTTCTTTTTGCCCTTATACATATATATATGACAACATTGGAACACCGATCGTTATCATAATTTTTGTGCATTTTTTGATGGATTTTGTCACAGTAATCATTTCAGTGTATGTTATCCAATTATAGGAAGTTGCGCTGATCACTATTACATTTATGGTTATTGGAACGTTTAACTCAGACTGCAAGCTGTTCCCCCGTCCCCAATAGGCACATAATTAGACCTTAGGCCTGCCCATACATAGTTTGAATCTCGGTCGGTCCCCACTGAGCCAGCCGAGATTCAAACCAATGTATGGACAGGCTGAATATACCCAAGTTGATCAGTTTATCAACTTGGGTACAACCAGCCGGTCAGATTTTATAGGCAAATTTTACTAGTGGGCTTGAAACCACCACTCGCCATAGCCGATCCTGGCATGTATGTATACATACGAAAGTCACAGACAATTCTGCTTCTTGGACCATGAACCCGGACTTGTTTTGCCCCACCCACCGGGGCCTAATGTGGTTCTAAATGCTGAAGGTTTTTTCACCTTCATGCATTCACACCTCTGTACACCTTGTGTGTGTTCTTCCTCCAGTCTGTGACTAGCATGGAACCTAGTTCCTTGTGGTGCTTCTCCTTCTACCAGTCTAAGTTCTGCTGTACAGATATTGCAAATGTCTAATACCAAATCATTGTCAGGTACTTACACTGCTGGCACCAACCACTTGACCTCTGGAAGATTTACTGCCTTCCTGACCAGGCCATTTTTTGCGATACAGCACTGCGTTATTTTAACAGACAATTGCACGGTAATGCGACGCTGTACACAAATAAAATGTATAATCGTTCTTTTTTCCCCACAAATAGAGGTTTCTTTTGGTGGTATTTGATCACCTCTGCGTTTATTTTTTGGGCTCTAAAACTATTTTGAAAAAATAAATAAATAAAAAACCTAATATGTTTTACTATTGTATAAAAATAAAACATATCCAATAAAGAAAAAAAAAAACGAATTTCTTCATAAATTTAGGCTAAAATTCTGCTACATATTTTTGGTAAAAAAAAATCACAAAAAGCGTATATTAATTGGCTTGTGCAAAAGATATAGCATCTACAAACTATGGGATAATTGTATTTATCATTTTTTCTTTTTTTTTAACTAGTCTTAGTGGCGATCACCGACTTTTAGCAGGACTGCGATATTGCTGCGCAATCGGACACCGACACTTTTTTGGGAACCAGTGGCACTAATACAGTGATCAGTGCTTAAAATATACACTGTCACTGTACTAATGACACTGGCTGGGAAGGGGTTATCAGTGATGATCAAAGGGTTAACTGTGTGCCTAAAAATTTTTTTTTACTGGGAGGTGCTTTTACGAGTGGCAGATATACAGGATCCATGCCTTCCCTCTTGACAGAACGGCAATCTACCTTGTTTACATAGTCCACGGTACCCGCCCATCATGGAGCACCTTCGCCCCTGCTACCCAAAAGTGTGGGATCATATATATATATATATATATATATATACACACACACGTCCTCCTGCACACAGCGGCCACCCTGTAGCAGTAAAATTCCTATAGGGTGGTCGCTAAGTGGTTAAAAAATAAATTTAACACTGTATTAATGAACACTGGTTGCAGTAAAGTAGAACTCTAGGCAAAACTTTTTTTCCCCATTTTGGATAGAGTGAAGAATGGTTATAGCCTGTCAGATTCTTTTTTTTTGCCATCTGTGTCCCATTGTGGAGATTTCCCTTCACTTCCTGTCCCATAGCCAAACAGGAAGTGAGAGGAAATCCCTGCAAATTAAGGGAATTCCTTGGGGACCCCCCAGGTCACCAGAACCAGTGTACCCATTGGAAGATTTCCCCTCTATTACTTTTCTGGGGACAACCCAAAATTTGGGATTTTCTTTTACTTTCAATGATAAACAGGACAAACCGAGGACGGGAATCTCTCTAACGGGGGACAGAAAGCAATAAAAACAACAAATTAAAAAAAAAAAGGTTTTGCCTTTAGTTATACCTTAATTTGAGTCTTTTATATGTGCTCGAAGTTCAGCTTTAATCGGAGCATAAGAAACAATTATGACAGAAGCTTGGAAAAAAAGTATTTTTTTTAATAACAATTCTCAAAATGGCAATTATAAACTTTTGATCAGTTTAAACAAAACTAGAGCTATATTTAACCGCTTCAATACCCGGCCATAGTCATATGACGCCCACAAGGTGGATCTACCATCCTGGGTGGGCGTCATATGACGTCCTCGGATTCCCGGCCGCCTGGGGGGCGCGCGTGCGCCGCCGGCGGCGCGCGCGCGCCCGCGGCATCGCTCGGGACCCGGTGCGAGTGCCCGGCGGCCGCGATGTCCGCCGGGCACCCGCGATTGCCCGTTAAAACAACGGGACCGGGCGGGACTGTGGAGCTGTGTGTGTAAACACACAGCTCCACGTCCTGTCAGCGGGGAGGAGACCGATCATGTGATCCCAGAACAGAGGATCACATGATCGGTCTCCTCCCCTTAAGTCCCCTCCCCCTACAGTTAGAATCACTCCTATTAGGGACACACATTAACCCCTCCAGCGCCCTCTAGTGTTAACCCCTTCCCTGACAGTCACATTTACACAGTAATCATTGCAATTTTATAGCAACGATCGCTGTGTAAATGTGAATGGTTCCAAAAATGTGTCAAAAGTGTCCGAAGTGTCCGCCGCAATGTCGCAGTCACGAAAAAAAAAATCGCAGATCCCCGCCATTACTAGTAGTAAAAAAAACAAAAAAAAAATTACAATAAATCTATCCCCTATTTTGTAGACGCTATAACTTTTGCGCAAAGCGATCAATATACGCTTATTGCAATTTTTTTTTACCAAAAATATGTAGAAGAATACGTATTGGCCTAAACTGAGGAAAAAAATAGTTTTTTTTTAAAAAAAATGGGATATTTATTATAGCAAAAAGTAAAAAATATTGTGTTTTTTTTCAAAATCGTCGCTCTTCTTTTGTTTATAGCGCAAAAAATAAAAACCGCAGGGGCGATCAAATACCACCAAAAGAAAGCTCTATTTGTGGGAAAAAAAGGACGTCAATTTTGTTTGGGTGTAACGTCGCACGACCGCGCAATTGTTAGTTAAAGCGACGCAGTACCGAATCGCAAAAAGTGCTCTGGTAAGGAAGGGTGTTTAAAAGCCCTGTATTGAAGTGGTTAAAGATCCTGCTAAGAAGAAGGAAAAAGTGGGAGAACTTGTAACAACTTTTAAAGAGTTCTGTCCAGCATCGGTCTCTACATGTGCGCTCTAAAGACCACAAAAAAAAAAATGGAAATTATGGGGAGGCTCAGAGGAAAAGGGGTAGTAAGAAAACATTTACAAAATTGTCTTCTGTACATACAATGCTTGATCTGGATTTAGGGTCCTCCAGGGAATTAGGAAGGACTGAAACAGAAACTGTCCAGATGGTTAATACCGGTCATAGTCAAAACTTCCGCGAAGGTCGTCACTTTGACTCCAAGAAGTAGTGCTGGTTCCAGGGAAGCTCTAGGAACAGCAACCCGCCTAAAGCTGAAAGCAGTACTGCGCCCAGAAAATGGGATTCACTGGATGACCATTTCCCTTTAAAACACTAGCAAAATCAGTAGGTACAGCGGGTGCCTGGTATCTGTTAAGAAAGAAATTTATTTTTAATTTTTTTTTGGCCAACCTTGCATTAACCGGTTCCCGACCGGCGCGCGACGATGTACATCGGCAGAATGAGACGGACAGGCATAAGGGCATACAGGTACATCCCTTTAAGAATGACACCGTGCCATCGCGTGCGCGCCGCCGGCGGCGTGTGCGCGCGTCGGTTGGGAACCCCGTGAGTCCGGTCGCGGATCCCGCGGACTCAATCGCCACGGGGATACTCGCGATCGTCTCACGGGAAGGCTGAACGGGGAGATGCGGAAGTAAACAGCATCTCCCCGTTCTGCCTAGTAACATGTGATACTGATCTCCGCTCCCTGTGATTGGAGCAGAGATCGGTGTCCACTAACACACAGCCACGCCCCCCACAGTTAGTAACACGCCCCTAGGAACACTTAACCCCTACATTGCCACCGCCTGGTTAACCCCTTCACTGCCAGTGTCATTTACAAAGGAATCAGTGCATTTGTATAGCACTGATTGCTGCATAAATGACAATGGTCCCAAAAATGTGTCGCAAATGTCTGATGTGTCCACCATAATGTCGCAGTCACAATAAAAATCACTGATCGCCGCCATTACTAGTGAAAAAAAAAATTATTAATAAAAATGCTATAAAACTATCCCCTATTTTGTAAACGCTACAAAAATCGCTTATT
Source organism: Lithobates sylvaticus (assembly GCA_028564925.1). Classification (NCBI taxonomy): domain Eukaryota; kingdom Metazoa; phylum Chordata; class Amphibia; order Anura; family Ranidae; genus Lithobates; species Lithobates sylvaticus. Next base: position 599,621,142 of record CM053027.1, on the reverse strand, counting down.
GCGATTTTTTTTTTACCAAAAATATGTAGAAGAATACGTATTGGCCTAAACAAAATTGCTGCTCTTTTTTTTGTTTATAGCGCAAAAAATAAAAACCGCAGGGGCGATCAAATACCACCAAAAGAAAGCTCTATTTGTGGGAAAAAAAGGACGTCAATTTTGTTTGGGAGCCACGTCGCACGACCGCGCAATTGTCAGTTAAAGCAACGCAGTGCCGAATCGCAAAAAGTGCTCTGGTATTAAGCCAGCAAAGTGGTCCGGTCTGAAAGTGGTTAAAGACACACAATTAAGGGCAGTGGCAGCGCCTTCTAAAAAAAGTAGGGCTCTTACTGATTAAAATTTTCGTGTTCGATTAATCGATTTTTTTTCATCGATTAATCAACTAATTTCGATTAATTATAGCGCACCTACAGATCCAACTACTTTTAGCTGATCTCCTTGCATTGCAACTCTGCATTAGTCAGTGGTAAATGTGATATACACTATATACAAATCACCCAACACTAGTTAGTTTCCACAATCCATGACTTAACTTCACAGTTCACACAAATAAGTTTTAAATTCAAACTGTAGCACTGACGTAAGTCATTTTTTTTCCCACAGTAGCGCGACAATCCCTCCCCCTCCGGTCTAACTAATCACTCTCACCATCTCACTCTCACAGCTCACCATAGCTAAATGACTCTAATATTATGAAGATTCATATGTCGCTTGTGTTAGTAAGTCTTCACATCAGGCAATATGGTCTCCACAAGATGAAATCAATCACTCCAGGAAGGATACTATAATGGACACCAGCTCTCCAACCAGCATCATTAGGCGAGTACCCGAAAATAAATCACAAACTCCACAACTTTAATAAAAGCTAAAAGTTTTACTCACATTAAATATAAAACACAATCAGTGCTGTATAAAACCATCAACTGCAGTAATAAGCCATATCGCCTCATTTCAGGTGGAATTTCCGGTAGAAAGTGATGACGTCAAAGGCTTCGGCCTACGCGTTTTGTCATAACCAATGTCATCTTTGCTTTGGAATGTTACACATCAAACAGCTGCCACTATATGTTTTATCAGAATCACAAACCGTCCACGGTATCTGAAATAAAATTATAATTATGACTTTTAAGAGCTGTAATACACACTGCCACAACAGACAGGAATAATTAATTTACAATATCTCTTCAATGAGACAGGGATTCTTTAAGTTCTGGCTTAGAGCATTAGAGATAAGTTTAATGATTTAAAAATATATATTTTTGTAAGAGAAAAGGTAAAACGGTGCAAACAGAAAATGTACAGAATAATGTTTTACAAAAGAAAACAGACAATTAGGCCTCCTTCACACTACCATTTATAGTGCCTTGAAAAAGTATTCATACTCCTAGAAATTTTCCACATTTTCTCATGTTACAACCAAAAATGTAAATGTATTTTATTGGGATTTTATGTGATAGACCAACACAATGTACCACATAATTGTAAAGTTGATGGAAAATGATAAATAGTTTTCAATTTTTTTTACAAATAAATATGTGAAAAGTGTGGTGTGCATTTGTATTCAGCCCCCCTGAGTCAATACTTTGTAGAACCCCCTTTCGTTGCAATTACAGCTGCAAGTCTTTTTGGGGATGTCTCTACCAGCTTTGCACATCTAAAGAGTGACATTTTTGCCCATTCTTCTTTGCAAAATAGCTCAAGCTCTGTCAGATTGGATGGAGAGCGTCTGTGAACAGCAATTTTCAAGTACTGCCACAGATTCTCAATTGGATTTAGGTCTGGACTTTGACTGGGCCATTCTAACACATGAATATGCTTTGATCTAAACCATTTCATTGCAGCTCTGGCTGTATGTTTAGGGTCGTTGTCCTGCTGGAAGGTGAATCTCCGCCCCAGTCTCAAGTCTACTGCAGACTCTAACAGGTTTTCTTCTAAGATGTCCCTGTATTTGGCTCCATCCATCTTCCCATCAACTCTGACCAGCTTCCCTGTCTCTGCTGAAGAAAAGCATCCCCACAACATGATGCTGCCACCACTATGTTTCATGGTGGGTATAGCGGCCCCATTGGCTTGAGTAAATAACGAGAGGAGAGCTTCTGACGGGTGCAGTACTTTTATTCTTTTGCCTCAAAGGTGTGCATTAAGGTTGAACACCACAGAGGTTAATCCCTTTGACTCCTTAAACACCATAAGCACCGTAAGCACCGTGAAACTGTAAAATGACATACAATACATTCGTTTACAGAGATCACCAAAGAGGATTACAACAGGATTACAATTGTGTAGTTACAAAGTGGTGTTCCATTATCTACACACATATATCTAAATTAACATAAAAAATTTAAGGAAACATGACTATATGTTCAAACATGTGGATTGTCTACAGCATATCTTTTAACTAACAGCATGGACTCAATTTGTGCCTAAAATCATATATACTGACAATGACAATGCACCTTTACTGCATACCTTGCTCTGCTTGCCAAGGGGTGCAAACTTTAAACTTTAGAAAACTTCCATAAACAATCGCCTTCCCACGAGGTACTGCTGACTTGCCTGTGAATCCTGAATTAATGAGGGAGATCCTTAAGCCACAGCGCGGAAAGACGCTGTATGGTCGCTGGGATAAGCCACCTGCCCTGTCCATCATCCCAGCTCCGCCCGTGTTCGCTGGTCGGGTGATTTCGGAGACTAATTGGTGAGGTTCCGGACTTCTTTCGTTCCCCCACGAGGAGACAGCTGCCGGAGGACCGGTGGAGCGCAGAGGAGTAGAGGAGGCATATATCCTTACAGAGGATTATATCTGTCAGCGCCCTTGACTCCGCTCTTTAGGGAGTCCACCTGATGGGGTAAGGACCCACACTCACCTTAGTTATTGGGATACCGCAACTTTTGGATGAAGTAGTGACCCTTTGATGCAAATAGAGACTGAACATGTTTTCATATAGTCCATCACACAGCAATGGCTATTTAAACGCTTCCTTAAACTGTGGACATTTATATATTGTATCACATTTATACTCTCACCTCAATTAGAGATATGGGTTGCACTGGATTTAATGCTCAAATTTAATTTAATGTATGCAACTGTTTTATTTTATTTCTTCATATTTTTTTCACTTGGTCTTGAATACCTATAGTGATGATTGCTTGATAGTAGTAATTGCCTAAGTATTCATAGTACTGATCGCTTCATGGTATTGGAATGATCACTGACCCCATTCAGAGCACGATTGGTGAATTGATCTACCTAGATTTGTTTAATCACACACTCACAGAAGTGTTTATAGCACTTGAATTCTAATGATCAAGACATTGATATTTCTAGCGCAGCAATTTTTTATTTTTATATATACGTTTTCCTTAGTGATGTTTGATGGTTACTTGCTGCTGCTTCCTTCCTTTTTTTAATTTTTTAATTTTTTTCACTGAATTAATGAGAGCCTCTTTCTCCAAAACTAGAGGAAGCAGGAAGTGTCTGATGATTAAAACATTCCCCAGAGGAACAAGAGGAAGGCAATAAAGGTTCCACCTGTCAGTCAGTGCTGAACAAAGGTGGGCCGAACACCCTCTGGTTTCGGTTCGCACCAGAACACCTCGAACAGGCAAAAATTTCAAGCGAACATGCGAACCCTATTAACCACCTGAGATCCGCGCCATAGCCGAATGACGGCTACAGCGCGGATCTGATGTACCGGGACGACGTCTATTGAGACTCGCTGGATCAGTCTGTGAGACTCGCTGGATCACAGATCCGAGTAAGGGGTCGATCCCGACCCCTTACCACGTGATCAGCTGTCAGCCAATGACAGCTGATCATGTGATAATAACCGAGCCGGTAATCGGCTTTTTTTCCTGCTCGCGCTGACAGCGCGAGGAGAAAAAAAAAAGCTGATCACCGGCGGCAGTGAGAGGGACATCAGTCCCTCTCACTGCAATATGCCCAGGGTCCATGGTGCCCACAGTTGCCAAATAAAAGTGCCCACTAGCTCCACCTGTCAGTGCCCACAGTGCCATCTGTCAGTGCCCACAGTGCCATCTGTCAGTGCCCACAGTTCCAGTGCTGCACATTCAGTGTCACCTACCAGTGCTCATCAGTGTCCCCTACCAGTGCCCATCAGTGCCACCTATCAGTGCCCATCAGTGCCCATCAGTTCCATATATCAGTGCCACCTATCAGTGCCATCTATCAGTGCCCATCAGTGCCCATCCGTGCCACCCATCCGTGCCACCCATCCATGCCCATCAGTGCCATCTTTGCTGTGCCCATCAGTACCGACTTATCTGTCCCCCCACCAGTGCAGCCTATCAGTGCCCACCAGTGCAGCTTATCAGTGCCCACCAGTGCAGCCTATCAGTGCCCACCAGTGCTGCCTCATCAGTGCATATCAATGAAGCAGAAAAATTACCTGTTTGCAAAATTTTATAACAAACTATTAAACATGAATTTATTATTTTTTTTAATTTTCCATCTTTTTTTATTTGTTTAGCAAAAAATAAAAACCCCAGCTGTGATTAAATACCATCAAAAGAAAGCTCTATTTGTGAGAAAAAAACTGTAAAAATTTCATTTGGGTACAGTGTTGTATGACCGCGCAATTGTCATTCCAAGTGCGTCAGCGCCGAAAGCTGAAAATTGGTCTGGTCACGAGGGGGGTTTAAGTGCAAAGTAATCAGGTGGTTAAACTCAATGGGACACGAACATGAAAAATCAAAAAGACCAAATTTTAAAGGCTTATATGCAAGTTATTGTCAAAAAAAGTGTTTGGGGACCCGGGTACTGCCCTAAGGCACATGTATCAATGCAAAAAAAAGTTTCTAAAACTGACGTTTTCAGGAGCAGTGATTTAAATGATGCTTAAAGTGAAACAAAAAATGTAATATTCCTTTAAATATCGTGCCTGGGCGGTCAACTTAGACAGCCTGTAAAGTGGCGCATATGTGCGATGTGTAGAACATGCCACAGCAATAATGACATTTCTAAAGGAAAAAGTGTCATCTAAACTTGCTCGCGGCTGTAATGTATTGCCGGCTTCCAGCAAGATAGATGAAAAATCAATGAAAAAAATGGCGTGGGGTCCCCCCCTCCCAGTCCATACCAAGCCCTTCGGGTCTGGTATGGATTTTAAGGGGAACTCTGCGCCAAAATAAAAAAAAATTGCTGTGGAGTCCCCCCTAAAATCCACACCAGACCCTTATCTGAGCATGCAGCCTGGAGGTCAGGATAGGGGGGGACGAGCACTTCACTTACTGCCGACCGTTACTCCTCCAGGCTAGCTAGCACCGCATGGGTAGGCTTGACACTATTCCAGCCAGGCCTCAATGAACTGCCTTTTGCAGGCAGGGACCCTGGGGGCCCTGTGGTGTAGAAATAGTTCTGGTGCTAGCTATCCTCTATTAAGCTACCACTCCCAGATATCTCTCTTCAGGCCCTGCCAGCCAGCCTGACTGCAATGACCTCTTTCCACTACCCTTTGCACAGTCCTCTCTTTTAGTTCTGCACTCATGTTTATGTGCAATCTCCCAGTTACATAGTTACATAGTAGGTGAGGTTGAAAAAATACACAAGTCCATCAAGTCCAACCTATGTGTATGATTATATGTCAGTATTACATTGTATATCCCTGTATGTTGTGGTTGTTCAGGTGGTTATCTAATAGTTTTTTGAAACTATTGATGCTGAAACCACCGCCTGTGGAAGGGAATTCCACATCCTTGCCGCTCTTACAGTAAACAACCCTCTACGTAGTTTAAGGTTAAACCTCTTTTCTTCAAATTTTGTTGCCCTTCTTTGTACTCGCTCCATTTCCAGTACATCCTTCCTGAGGACTGGTGCCCAGAACTGGACAGCATACTCTAGGTGTGAGCGGGAGAATTATCGTTTTATCTCTGGAGTTGATCCCCTTTTCAATGCATGCCAATATTCTGTTTGCTTTCTTAGCATCAGCTTGGCATTGCATACCATTGCTGAGCCTATCATCTACTAGGACCCCCAGGTCCTTTTCCATCCTAGATTCCCCCAGAGGTTCTCCCCCCAGTGTATAGATTGCATTCATATTTTTGCCACCCAAATGCATTATTTTACATTTTTCTACATTGAACCTCATTTGCCATGTATTTGCCCACCCCATTAATTTGTTCAGATCTTCTTGCAAGGTTTCCACATCCTGCGGAGAAGTTATTGCCCTGCTAAGCTTAGTATCGTCCGCAAATACAGAGATAGAACTGTTTACCCCATCCCCATCCTCCAGGTTATTTATGAACAAATTAAATAGGATTGGTCCCAGCACAGAACCCTGGGGGACCCCACTACCCACCCCTGACCATTCTGAGTACTCCCCATTTATCACCACCCTCTGAACTCGCCCTTGTAGCCAGTTTTCAATCCATGTACTCACCCTATGGTCCATGCCAACGGACTTTATTTTGTACAGTAAATGTTTATGGGGAACTCCCCAATCCTCACAACAGTGCTCACTCACCAGATCTCCTGGCTGTGACCAGTAGTCCTCCCTGGAGACCCTTATGCTGCGTACACACATTGGGACTTTCTGACAACAAAGTGGAGTTGGCGGAAAGTTTGAGAACCTGCTCTTAAACATTGGCGGGTGGAAATTTCAACAGCAAATGTTCAATGGAGCATACACACGGTTGGAATTTTCCAACAACAAGCTCACATTGAACATTTCCCGTCGGAAAGTCTGACCGTGTGTACGCGGCATAAGAAGTGTTCTATCCCGCTGTCCTCTGCTTGCTCTCTCATGTGCCTCTCCTTCCCGGATCTCGTTACTCCTCCTGGATGCACCCCAGCCCCAGCCCAGGGTCACCCCCCCCCCAAACTGGGGAGCTCCCCGTGGGCCCCGACAACCTCCACACTCTCTCACTCCAGCTCTTCCACACGACAACTCCTCCCCAGCTGGGCTGACTCCAGGTATTTAAGGAGGCCTGTCCCCTGCTAATCCAAGTTGGGGATTGGTCAAGCCTCGTTAAGATACCCCAGGCAGCCCCACCTTTCTTCCCCTCCTTCCCTTCTAGGACTTTCTAGAAGGAAGAGGGAGGTGACAGTGAAGTGATGCGGCCTGTAAGTCACCAACTGCTACCCTGAGCCACTCCCAGCCCAGAATGAAAACAAACAGGCCTAGCAACCAGCTAGGCCTGCCTAAATTTACCTACTCTGCCAACAAATATCCTCACTCTAGCACCTGCCTAACTAAAGGGTGCTACACTAATATAAAGGAAAAGTAGTGATGAAAAAGCACTTGTCAGTTATACCAACTACTTTTAAAAAATAAATCCATTTTGGTCCATGGATGTGGAAAGGTTCCACTTTAATAAAACACAGGAGCTGTGCCCCGCTTGAAAGATTTCCCTCACTTCCTGTCCCAGTGGACCTCTGTCTTTAGGACAGGAAGTGAGGGAAATGCTCCCCAACAATGAGAAGTCTAGAAGAGGTGTAACCCTCCCTGGCTGTATCCAAAGTCTAGAGTGCTGCATTGTAAAAGCCAAATATTTAATAATATAAACCTTCTTATTATTTTTATTTTTTTTAACATTGAATTGTTTATTGGAGCAGTTACCTTGTACACCCATCAGGAATCCCTTCACCAAAATAAACTTTATGATTATGGATTCCAGATGCTCAGGACCCGACCGCTCGCTGTTTACAGCATTGAACTGCCATAAAACAGAATTTGCTTTCCCTGTCTATTCAGCTAGACAGTCCCCTGCCAGGAGATAAATTACTATGAGCACATCTGATAAACAAGCAGAAGACCGAGCTGAGTCATGGAAAAACTGAACGGGCGCTCAGAATGTTTTTAGTTGTCAAATGGAAGTCTTTTTCCTCTTTGTTGATGCTATTTTTTTTTTTTTTTTAGAACATGCTATTTTTGTTTGTCAGTAGAATAATGGACTTCCTCTGTCATCCGTAATGGATATCATAAGCTTGCAAAACTTTCTAGTAGATTGGACACAAGGGAACATGAAATGAGCTGACCCAGTGCCCATGGGCTAAAACAAGGGCAGACATGTCTTCCTGTCCTCTGCAGAGGATGCTGATATACACACACGTTTCCTTGAGCCTATGGCTTGTATTTTCCATTATAGATAGAGCAACCCTGCCATTAGATTAACTGCCACCTTACTATAGTTAAAGCACCCTTGCCATTAAAAAAAACTGCCATTTACCTATAGTTTAAAAGTCCCTGGAATTTTACTAATTGCCATTCGACTATAGTTAAAGTGAACCTGTCATTACACTAATTAACTGCGATTTTACTTTCTAACTGCCATTTAACTGTAGTTACATCAATGTAAAGAAAAGTGCAGCGCTAAAAGAGTGAATGGTTGTGATACCCTTCAGCAAACACAAACTTCCTCAGTGGTGATTTAAGGAAGTAATAGTAAAAACCTGACGTGAACAAACAAAAAATGCCTCAGTGGTAATTAAGGGAATGGTGTGAACCTAAAATGAAAGGCAAACAATACAAATAATATTTGTAGTACACAAAAAAGTCCCAAGAAATTCCTCAATGATGATTAAGGAACAGATTCCTATATACATTTGGAGTGAAAAATAGCATATAAAAATAATGGTATTGTCCTTAGTGAACAAAAAATGTCCCAAAGTGATGCAATATGGATAACGTCAAGTTAGGATGATCCTGGACCAAATCTTCTGGTATACACACTCATATAGAAAGGAAAGTAGATGTACGCTTACCAGAACCGGTGGACTCCCTGTTGCAGCAACAGGGAGTCAAACAGGCATAGAGAGGCTCTGGATGGCCTGCGACCTCGATGTTCCAGGGCGGGCAGATGGGCTGTATGGAACCACTCACGGCTTCGCCGACAGGATACAGTGGGTCAGGGTGAAGACAGCTGACATGAAGTCTGGATCCTAATGGATGCGATAAGGACTCCTGGATAGCCACTTGATAGATGGAAATGGAGTGAGCAAATGGTAGACACTCACTAGGAATGGAACGAAGGCTCTCTTGGAATACTCTCCAAATGAATTTTCGATCGTATGGAGAAAAATGAAAAAGAGAAAAAACCAGGAGAGGACTCCAATGGTGTAGATCAATTAGGCGGGTTTTTATTTAAAAAAAACAAATACAAAGCAAATAATGATATAAAAGTGATCACGTTTGGGTATGGGTATGACCTGGCCAAAATACTCAAATTATTTAGCTTTCAGCGCTTGAATGACAATTGCGCCGTCATGCAAAACTGCACCCAAATTAATTTTTTTTTCCCCCACAAATAGAGCTTTGTTTTGGTGGTTATTAATCACTGCTGTTTTTTTTTATTTTTTTTTGTTAAAAAAATGAAAAAAAGAACGAAAATTTTGAAAAAAAAACAAAACAGTTTTATATTTTGTTATAAAAATTTGCAAACAGGTAATTTTTCTCCTTCATTGATGTACGCTGATGAGGCTGCACTGATGGGCACTGATAAGACGGCACTGATGGGCACTGATGGGCACTGGTAGGCTGCACTGATGGACACTGATAGGCTGCACTGATGGACACTGATAAGGCAGCACTGGTGGGCACTGATGAAGTGGCACTGGTGGGCACTGATAGGTGGAACTGGTGGGCACTAAAAGGTGGCACTGGTGCTTGGCACTGATTGGGCGGCAGTGAAGGGCACGATAGGTGGCACTGAAAGGGCACTGATGGGTGGCAGTGATGGGCACTGATGGGCACTGGTAGGTGACACTGATAAGCACCACTGCTAGGTGGCACTGATGATGTACTGATGGGCACGGATTGGCACCACTGGTGGGCATTGATAGGTGGCACTGGTGGGCATTGATAGGTGGCACTGATATGCGCTGGTGGGCACTGGCAGGGGGCACTGGTGGGCACAGATGAGGTGGCTGTGGCTCTTCCTCTTCGGGACCGATGTCCCTTTCACAGAAGCCGGTGAGGAGGAAAAAAAATGATTACCGATCTTCTGTTTACATCATGTGATCAGCTGTCATTGGCTGACAGCTGATCACGTGGTAAGGGGTCGGGATCGGTCGCTTACTCTGATCTGTGATCAGCCAAGTCTCATTAACTCTAAAGTCTCATTAGCGTAGGCAGCTAATGCACGGGAGGACGTGCTACGATGGCGTCCCGGCAATGTAGGCCCGTGCTGTAGCCTTCATTCGGCTATAGCACAGACACGATGGTAATATAGTGTATTTTTTTGTGTAAGTATCTGAATTGGACCTGGTTTTTAGCCTCTTGCAGTCGCTGTACAACAGAGCTCAGAAAGTGAAAGGAAAAAGAATTGTGTGGACAGCTCTGATTGAAGGTGAATATCACAGCTACAGTTTTATTTAATTTTTTATTATTTTATTTTGTTATTTTGTCATAGAAATGATTGTAGTTTGATTTTACAAAATTAGAATTTGGTTCTATTCAGCTAGTCTGGATAAGGGGAAGTGGAGGTCTTCCTTATACTTCATTATTTTTTTGAAGACCCCGCTGAAGGCATTGGAGAAGAGGCAGTTCATGCTGCAAGAATCTGAGCTATAAAAAGGAATATCCTGGCTTCTTTCTTTTCCTGACTCGACTTGGCAGAGAAGGCGCCAAATTATGAAATATAGTTTTCAATATTCTTGAATTTCATACTCTGGAATTTGACATCATTCATCCGAAACAAGGTATGCTGGACAGATCCAAATGCTTCGTAATTGTTATCAGGAGTATGTGAGAGCAGAGGTGACTGCAGCCAAAGGGGATGAGTTATTGAAGATGTAGAAAGGTAATTTAGCCCATTAAGATGTGTTCCCTTAAAATTCCCAAATATGCGCCAAGGCATTTAAAGGGCTAAGCTGCCCAAAACTGATGTTTTAGCTTTTGGTTGATGCTGAAGAACTCAACAACCTGAGAATTGCTTCTATATTTCGGGGACTTTTTTGGTGAGGTCTTTGCACTGGGCTCCCAGGTATACCTGCTGTCAGGGGCGGACTGACAACTCATGGGGCCCCCGGGCAATAGGAGATTATGGGGCCCCCAGGCAATCAGAGATTATGGGGCCACACAGTATACAGTCACACAGAGTATACAATCACACAGTATACACAGACATGTTTCTATTGAGAAGGTACTGGAGAGGGGGGCAGCTATAATCTCGTGATTTTTAGACCAAAAGGATGTCGGTGTGTCAGACCTAGCCGGGACACAGGCTTTTTGAGAGGACTAAATGCGAGCCTCCTGCCAACCGATTATGGGCCCTGGATTTTAAGGGGCACAGGATGAAGGAGAACCCCAACCCCAGTCAGATTCAATGCTGTATATATGTGTATATATAATGTGTGTTGTCTCATGCTGTTGGGACACACACTGTCAGATGCTAGTGTCATGAACTCAAGATGTTAATTGAGAGAGCTGATCACATTGTCCTCTGTACAATGTAGTAGACGGTCTGTCTGTTACTGGTGGTCTCCTGCTATTGTGATAAAATGTCTTGTGGTGGTAATTATGATAATTTATAATCAACTGTGTTTAGCTCAGTGACAAGTCTGACCTGTAGTGAAATCCTGAGTCACATCGGCTGCTTAAAGGGATTAGTTAATTAGTTTATGTTAAGTTGTTACAGGTGTATTGTTAGAGTAATATGAGCAGGAGGGGGGATCTCCTCTTCTACTGTATATAAATGTCAGTTTGGTTGGAATAAAACAGTCCATGTTTAGCAGCTAAGCAAGTCTCGTCTGGTGCTTGGGAGCGGTTGGAATATCAGAGATCCGTATCCAGACTGGGAGGAACTGATATATGACGAACGCACTCAAGAGGAGTGTAGGGACGTTCCGTCACAGTCGGTAAGGGACATTTCAGAGACAGATGTAAAAAAAAAAAAAAACACAGATTTTGACATACTGTCCCTGGTTTTACTGAGGCTGGCAACCCTGATGGGGCCCCCTAGTTGCCTGGGGCCCTCGGGCGATGCCCGAGTGGCCAAATGGTCAGTCCGCCCCTGCCTGCTGTGCCCAATGTGAGGTGTTCCCCATCAACCTTCTGCATTATTTCTGATTTATTTTAGACTATGGAGAAGCTTAAGGAGGAGCTGGAACACACGAGGACAAGTTGGAACACTAAAATCTTCCACGTGAACAGGAACAGAGCTGGGAATTATGGAGATATTGCTGTTAGAATACCTAAGATATACACTCCTCGGCCACTTTATTATGTACACCTGTTCAATTGCTTGGTAACACAAATTGCTAATCAGCCAATCACATGGAAGCAACTCAATGCATTTAGGCATTCAGACGTGGTGAAGACGATTTGCTAAAGTTCAAACCGAGCATCAGAATGGGGAAGAAAGGGGATTTAAAGAGGAGTTCCCCTTAAAAAAAAAAAAAAAATTAAAAGTCAGCAGCTACAAATACTGCAGCTGCTGACTTTTAATAATCGGACACTTACCTGTCCCGGGGTCCAGCGATGCAGGGAACGAAGCCCCCCCCTCGTCCCCCCCCCTCTGCTCGGCGGGGCCGGCATTCTTACTGTGGGCACCCGGCTGTGGCTTCATAGCCGGGCACCCACTGCGCATGCCCGAGCTGCGCTGCACGCCGTGATTGGCCGCGCAGTCATCTGGGACCTGTCACGTGTCCCAGATGATTGACAGGAGGGAGGTAGCCCTTCCTGTGCCGAGGGGAAGTGATGTCACCAGCCCAGGCACTGAAGGAGGCAGACTACGAGGGACCCCCTAGCAACAGGCATTTAGTGGTGAGTTAGAAAAAAAAATTCCAAATGTTTTTATTTTTTAGGAATTTTAATAATTTTTTTTTTTTTTTTTTGAGTGCAACACCACTTTAAGTGACTTTGAACGTGACATGGTTGTTGGTGCCAGACAGGCTGGTCTGAGTATTTCAAAAACGGCTGATCTACTGGGATTTTCACACACAACCATCTCTCGGGATTACAGAGAATGGTCCAAAAAAGAGAGAATATCCAGTGAGCGGCAGTTTTGGGGACAAAAATGCCTTGTTGATGTCGGAGGTCAGAGGAGAATGGGCAGACTGGTCCGAGATGATAGAAAGGCAACAGTAACTCAAATAACCACTCGTTACAAACAATGTATGCAGAACACCATCTCTGAACACACAACACATCGAACCTTGAAGCAGATGGGCTACAGCAACAGAAGACCACACCGGGTGCCACTCCTGTCAGCCAAGAACAGAAAAAAGAGGCTACAATTTGCACAGGCTCACCAAAATTGGATAATAGAAGATTGGAAAACGTTGCCTGGTCTGAGGTGTTTCGATTTCAGCTGCACCATTCAGATGGTCGGGTCAGGATTTGGTGTAAACAACATGAAAGCATGGATCCATCCTGCCTTTATCAATGGTCCTGGTGGTGGTGTAATGGTGTGGGGGATATTTTTGTGGCACATTTTGGGCCCCTTAGTACCAATTGAGCATCGTTTAAACACCACGGCTTACCTGAGTATTGTTGCTGACCATGTCCATCCCTTTATGACTGCAGTGTACCCATTTCTGATGGCTCCTTCCAGCAGGATAATGCACCATGTCACAAAGCTCCAATCATCTCACCACTGGACAATGAGGTCACTGCACTCCAATGGTCTCCACACTCACCAGATCTCAATCCAATAGAGACACTCACCAGATCTCAATCCAATAGAGCACATTTAGGATGTATTGAAATAGGAGATTTGCATCATCGATGTGCAGCCGACAAATCTGTAGCAATTGCATGATGTTATCATGTCAATATGGACCAAAATCTCTGAGGAATGTTTCCAACACCTTGTTAATTTTATGCCACGAAGATTTAAGGCAGTTCTAAAAGCGAAAGGGGGTCCAACACGGTACTAGCAAGGTGTACCTAATAAAGTGGCTGGTGAGTGTATAAAAAGCCAGATCTGCACTGATAGCTAAAATATCCCATTTAGGTGGAATGACCCTTAAAAAAAACGGACCTTTCCTTGCTCAAATCGAGTGAAGGGAACATTTTGTTTATTATCGTCCCAAATAAACCACACTGCATTTTAACACAGTTAGGTAGACTGCAGAGATAATGTAGGGTCAAACAGGGACTTTTTACCCTATTTGATAATTTTCTGTTAAAGCTAAACTCCGGAGCCCCCACTGCAAAGGTTAATTGCGCATTGGTGTTTAGGAGAAAGTCAAAAGAAGTTTTACTTTCCCAAGAGCTCAGCTCATACAGGCTCCTCTGTGCTGCTAGATCAGTCCCTGCAGCCTCTTCTCCCCTATGCTTTAGTTGTCCTCTGACGTCATCAAGACCGACGAAGGAACTATAGCCCTGCATTGCATGTGAGGACGGCAAGGAACAATCCACTACTGGAGCATAGGTAAGCTCTGGGAGCAGAGGCTCGGGGTAAGTAAAAGTGCTTTTGACATTTCCTAGACTAATGAGCAGTCAACTCCTTCCAGAATTCAGTTCTTGCTACTGTAGCGCTCACTCCCTAGAAGGCCGCTGAGGTGCCACAGGTTCTTTTCCCAAGTTAGTGTAGTGGCAACCAGGCACACAGCAACAGTCACACTTTCTGGCTCAATGAACAGCTTTAGCATAGCTGGGACCTGGATGAGCACATTGTAAGGAAACCCATGGAAACCGTCTGCCACGCACTCCAGCGCTCACAAGCGATGGCAAATGCCCATTGGCGCTTATGCGCATGCGCGGCGGACTGCGTGTCAAGAGCGCATCCCTAGAGCCAATTGGTGCCAGATGGCCTACTTAAAGGGTGCCCCAACCACTGATCAGTGCTGACTGGTCTTCAGCTGCGCTCCTGATACCTTGATCCTGTGTTTATCCTGTCTGATACCCGTTGCTGACCCTGGCTCTCATTTGACTCTGCTACTGGTCTCTGTTATATCTGATCTCTGGCTCCTGATCCGGCCTTCCATTTGACCTTACTTCTGCCTGATGCCTTGTTACCTTGCTGCCCGTCTGCTACCGAACCCGGCTATCCTGGTGACCCTGCTCCTGATACCCGCTTGGCTCAACACTGTCAGTGTCTGTGACTTCAGTCCTGCGACCAGCTGCGACTTCCTGCTACAAGCTTCCAGGTCTTCATCTGCAGGCACTCGTGTTCCTCCTGTCCCTCGGCTCCTTCTGTTCCACTCTCAGTGGGACCTGGGCTAGAGATACAAGAGAGGCCGACCTCATCATTTCAGTCTCCCTTCAGGTACGTGACACACATATATAACATTAACTGGGCTGCCTAGAAGGGCAGCAGCCCTTCAGGCTGGGAACTTCTTCTCCTGGACAAAAACAGGGCTGCCCCAGACTATAACATTGATGTACTCCCCAACCACCTACAGGGCACCCTCCATCAGGGATTGGCTGAGATAACATAAATATTCGGTATGCTGATTTGTTTTTTCTACCCCACTATATTCTAGAATCCTCAAGAAGGCAGGGGGAAACCATCAAACCTGCAGCCAGTGAAGTCCAGACCAGCCCAAAGCAATCACAAACTGCTCCACTGATTGCAGAGGAGCCAAAAATTAAATGTGCATAACCATTTTAGTAACCTATCTAGGAGGGTGCTACACTATGTTTTCTAATCCCACCTGCAAGATAATTGTTGGACAACAACTCCTGCAGGACTGAGGTTTATGTGATGTCACATATTCCATAATGGCTTCCCTCTGCCACTCATCCAGTATTTCCTTCTATTTACAAAATTCAGGTTGGAAAGATTCAACAAGGCAGGCATGCCAAAAAGAAGTAGATTAAGAACACACTTCCCACAAAGCATTCCTCCCCTACCATCTGTTGTTACAGTGGCCCCTGGCAGGTGATGTGGGCTCACCCAAGATGTGGAATCTAAGTTGCAGCTGGACTTCACCAGAGCCTCTGGTGGAAATGCGCTAGGAGCCCTTGTGGTCGGTCCTGATTTACTTTTCCACAAACTGACACTAGGTCCTGGCCCTCGGGATTGGCCCACAAAGAAAATAGCTAGAAACAGAGAGGCTAGCATGTGGAGACTGTTCACAGGGCTGCAGATGGGTGAATAGTCAGTTCCAGGCAGCAGGCCAGAGAGTAGTCAGGTTCAAGCAAAGGGTCTAGGCAGGCAGCAAGTAACAGAGAAGTCAAGTTGGCAACTGGAAAGCAAATATTAGCGCTTCTTCATTCTAAGGCAGTCAGTGATAAGACACAGCACCAGCCTCTGCAAAGACTGGAGCATAATACCCTTCTGGTAAGAGGACATGGCCTGCATTGTCACTGGGAACTTGGGAAGTACTGACAGGGATTCTATAAGTGCCATTGGAAGTCCTGGAAGGGATTCTGGAAGTACCATTGGAAGTCCTGGAAGGGATTCTGCAAGTACCATTGGAAGTCCTGGAAGGGATTCTGGAAGTACCATTGGAAGTCCTGGAAGGGATTCTGCAAGTAGCATTGGAAGTCCTGGAAGGGATTCTGGAAGTACCATTGGAAGTCCTGGAAGGGATTCTGCAAGTACCATTGGAAGTCCTGGAAGGGATTCTGCAAGTAGCATTGGAAGTCCTGGAAGGGATTCTGCAAGTACCATTGGAAGTCCTGGAAGGGATTCTTTAAGTACCATTGATAGTCCTGGAAGGGATTCTGCAAGTACCATTGGAAGTCCTGGAAGGGATTCTGGAAGTACCATTGATAGTCCTGGAAGGGATTCTGCAAGTACCATTGGATGTCCTGGAAAGGATTCTGCAAGTACCATTGGATGTCCTGGAAAGGATTCTGCAAGTACCATTGGAAGTCCTGGAAGGGATACTGCAAGTATCATTGGAATGCCTGGCAGGGATTCTGGAAGTCCTGGCAGAAATTCTGAGAGCACCGTAACATCTGTGCTTAGTCTGAGAACTTTTCAACTGCTAGAGAAGCATCAGTTCCTACTCCCTTCTGTGTTTAAGCCTGAAAACCTCCAGAGAGTTTTACTTCTTCTTCTCTACCTATTCACTCTGGAGAACCTGTTCTTCTACTTCAGAGGAGAGTTCCTTCTTCTGTTCTCAGTTCACTCTAGAGAATCTAGCCAGCTGCCAAAGAGGGCTGCTCTCCCCCTTACCTTCTCACCTTAACGAGCCTGACCAGCTGTCCGAGAGTACAGTTGCTCCCACCTTTATATAGACTGGATAAGTGCCAATGATACGAGCTGCTACCTCCCTTTCCCTTCTCTGTTCACACTGTAGAACCTGGGCCACTGGCTGCAAGAGAGGAGAGCTGCCCCCTCCATTCTCTGCACACTCTGGTGAGCTTGGCCAACTGTCAGAGAGAAGAGCTAAACCACGCTTGAAATCCAGCAAGCTGAGGTGATTATAGCTGTATTAGTGCACTTGTGGCAGAAAGTAATGTCCGTATTACTTTTGTATTTTATTTGCACTAACATACAATTTCTCAAGACAAGAAATAACTATCTCAGAACACTAGCAGACTCCTTGCATGAGAAAGGGCACACGGTCAAAACCATCAATACCAGCATAAACACGGCCCTAAAAACCTCCTCCAATACAAACCTCTAATAATTACATGCAATCCTGCATTAGAAGGGATAAGAAAGATAGTCGAGGATTTACAACCCATCATAACAGAGGATGAAACTCTGAAAGAAATATCCCAACAACCCCCAATACTGGTTATCAGGCTTATAACAGGCTTATATTAAACTTATAACAAAGTTTACCTGTAGGTGAAATAAATTTCTCCTAAACGTGCACCGTTTAGAAGATATTCGCATGTTTATCAGCCGGTGACGTCACTGGCACATGCGCTCTGAATTAACGGCATACCTGTGTCATTCCTTCAGAGCCGTGTGCCATGGCCGAGACTCCTGCGTCATCGAGGCTCAGCCATTCAAGAGGCCACAGCCCGAGAACCAGGAAGGAAGACCGGGTGATGATGGAAGCCTCTGCATCAGTGACAGCGCATCGCTGGAGGGCTTTGTTTCATGGTAAGTCTTACATTATGTGCTAGTATCCAATGGCTTATAGCTGCCATGGTGGCTATGATGGCTAGCACATTTTTTTTTTTATGTTTACTACTGCTTTAAAGAGCATAAGGAAGTTAATTTCTGCACAGCTGCAGGACATCATTTCTCACAACCAGACCACACTATAGCCTGGTACACACAATGAGATTATCAAACGAATGATTGTACAATTTTTTTGTTGCATGCTTGTCTCTAATCCAAAATGGAGAGGTTATTAAAGTTGCAAAAAATTCTTGTACGACAGAATAAAAATTCCGAAGTGATGTAATGTATTGTATTGTAGTGTATTTTCGGACAGAAACTGTACTGATTAAAAGAAAATCGTACGATCTGGTATAATACAAGAAAAATGTTTATGTTTGTCCTTTCGGATAATTGCAGATGAACCGCCGTGCTTGGCTCTCGAAAGCTCTGTAATGATCAGATTATCGTACGATTGCTTCCAAAGCGGTATTTTTCGTATCATTTTCTGATCGTGTGTACGGGCCTTATGGGCGACCTGTATGTTTTGGTTAATAAAGTGAACTTTAAAACTACTCTATGAAAGGAAAACTTTTGAACTAAGAATGATAATTCTATTTGACACAAAAAATAATGGTCTAAATGTAACCCCCCCGCCCCCCCCCCCCCCCCCCCCCCCCCCCCCCCGCTTTGTAAATCACTATCCGACCTCTGTCGCTCCCCTCCCACCCAATCCACAGCCCCCTTCCTGATTTATCTCACCAGCTATCCAAGCTTAATTACCTTTCCTGCCTATGTTTGTGTGTGTTTTTTTCTTTTTAGAGTTTGTCTTATTAACACTAACAAATGCTAAAACTTGTTGCATTATTACTGCATAGGCATTGAGGAAGGGGGCACAACCCGAAAGCTTGTCCTGAAAAATTGTGTTAGTGGAAAAAAAAAAGTATCACGGAGGGTACTTAATAGTTTCTGTAGTAAGTTAAAAAAAAAATGGCATAGATGCCCATGGGCGTCCGCAGAACTTTTTTCAGGGGGGGGGGGGGCATAATTTTAGGGTCACCCATGCACCGCCCCTTTTCGACAATTTCATTATAACAATATTATGGTCAGAGTCTGCAGACGTATTACAATCCCTAGGATAAGTAATGGATAATGGCCAACAGGCTTTCTTACCAGACCCAGCGAAACTACAGCAGTGATCACTCCGGCTGGACAATCGTTCACTCTGGGTTCCCCCCGGGGGAGACACTGGTCAGTAGTGTAGCATGTCTGTACCCTGGTAGTGTCTCAGTCTTTCTCTCTCTGGTGGTGCTGGGCAGTGTGGCTCTCTCTGGTGGTGCTTGACAGCATGAGTCTATCTTGTGGCCCTGGGCAGCGTGGCTCTCTCTCTCTGGCTTCCTCCCAGCACACGCCTCGTTCTTTGTCCTGTAGAACTCTCTCCTTCAGTTTTTTTCCAGGCTGCAGTCTCTCAATCTCTCTCTTGATCGAGCTGTAGCCTCCTCCCTGTGGAAAATGGGGCCGCCAATCTTTTGGGACTACCTGTCCCATGAAGCTTGCCTCTCCTAGTCGCCTTTGATTGGCCCTCAGTTATGGCCAATAGGGAAGGAACGGAGCAGGCAGGAAGCTGGGCGGGGAACCTGGTGAGAGCCGCCGTCTCTTCTCCCTGACAGGAGAATGGGTGGGGCGAGCAGGGGGAAACCTCTGACAGCCCGCAGCTCGCCATTCTTCCGTCACAGCACCGCCAAGTTCTCTGCTGGACTGAGCAGGGAAAAAGAGCCCAAAGTCACACTACACTGATGGGGGGGGCTTGACAGCACCTTAATGGTGTCACCCCACTGATGGGTGGCACCCGGGTGCGGCACCTCGATAGAGACACAACTGTGTTGAATTTTAAATTCCGATCCCTGATTCCAGGGGGGGGGGGGCCCTTTACCCCCCTTGCCCCTACCTGCGGACGCCCATGACGATGCCCCAGATTCATGGCGAACTCCAACTGCCCGCATTGACTTGTTAATCCCTACCCCAAGCTCACCCTGCAAGGAAGGTGTAGCCCAGCCTTTCTCAACCTTTTCAACACAGAGGAACCCTTGATATAACGTTCTGGTCTCAGGGAACCCTTGATAAAAATTACTATATCAACAACTCATAAAATGTTAGTGTGATGGTCAGTGGGAAGAATGCTCCTTACACTTGTAGACACTGGGCAGAATTACCCCCTTACAAATAGCTAAAAAGATCAATAGTGGCAATGGGAACTTATCTGAGAGGCAGAAATTGCTAATTTTTTAAGGAACCCATAGCAACCACTGGAGGAACCCTGGTTGAGAAACCCTGGTGTAGCCCAAGATTTCCAGCATGAGCAATTTCTTTACTGAGCCAACATGGGTCCAAATGGTAGACAGTTGACAGTTCTTGGACTCCCAGGGAACAATTCACAAAGCCAAATCAAAAACCTTCAAAATGTGAATAACTTCTTGCAGGATCCGAGTTGCTGTAGGAAACTGATAAATCAGATGAGGAGTCAGGATGCTGTGCAAATTAACGTAACTGCTTCCATATGATCTTATTCAGAGGAGATGGGAGGAGGCCTTAGTCCTTGATAGGGAGGAAAATAAAATTAGTATGAGGCGAAGGTCACCCTGCAGATGAACCTGACCGCAATTTATTATCTCAGCAAGAAACTATGAGATGCAATGAAGCAATGTAAAGTCACTTTTACTTTCGTGTTCCATTAAAAAGGAAGCAGATAACTGTGGTCTGTATTTCATGATCACCAGTGTTGGTCATCCTACTTTAAAAAAGTAATTAGTTAAGTTACAAATTACTTCTCCCAAAAAGTAATTGCGTTAGTAACTCAGTTACTACATTGGAAAAGTAATTAGTTACACAGCAAAGTAACTGACTTTTTTTTTTAAATATTCTAAGGGGTGGGTCTATTATTACTGTAAGCAAGGGGAGCATTTATTATTATTGTTATATATCGTGTAACCAAGGGGCTGCTCTATTATTACTCTAACCAAGGGGCAGATCTGTTATAGCGTGTAAGCAAGGGGCGGGTCTATTATTATTATATCGTGTAAGGGGCGGATGGCTACCGAAGAGGGCGAATGTTAAATTAATGGGCAGCGCTCGATATATAACAATATTAATAAATGCGCCCCTTGGTTACAGTAATACTAGACCCGCCCCTTACTTACACGATAGACCCCCCCTGCAGAGTAGCACGAGCATCAGGAGCGTGCGGCATCGCCTCGTACAATTACATGTTAACTGCGCCTGCTCGGTGTAGAGTTCACTCAGAGCTGTTTAGGTTCGGCAATTTTCGGAAGCTCCGTAGTCCTTCGTACTGTGCAAGCCCTGCGCCTGCGCAGTACAGGGGGGTCCTTATCAGGCGGGGGAACTTTTTCGGCAGGACACCGGAATTACACTACTGCCATCTAGTGGCAGTAGATGTAATTGGGGTAACTAAGCCAAAGTAATGGTAACTGAGTTACCATGAGGGGAAAAGTAATTAGTTAGATTACTAGTTACCCTCTAAAGTAACTGAGTTACGTAACTCAGTTTATTTTAACTCAGTTACTTACATCACTGATGATCAGTTGTATTCTGTTATTAAAGATGGATATTAAACTAGAGAAGATGCATGATTCACAGTGCACACAAACAGAACCGACCTTGTACTTCAGTCATATGGGTCTCCCTGGTCACATGTTCATTCTGTGTGGTCATGTGATTCCCAGGCATCACAGAGTCCAAATTGCCCTTCTAGTGCTTAAGGAAGACCACACACAGTCTAGGTTCAGTCCATCCAAATCCGTCTCTGGCTTCTTTTATGTCTTGGAGACTTTATGACCTCTCCAGTTGTTTTATCCAAAATGTAAATGAAAAACCCAGTAGGTAGAGGACTTAAATTTCAGGCATGCCCCTCGCGTATTTCCTTCCCAGGAGCTACACCACCCCTGTGTGAGAACACCTGTTTATGCATCCAGGAGGGTGTATTCTGTTATTATTATTGTCTTCATCATGATACATGCATGACCATGTAACCTTGCAACCAAAACCAATGGTGGCTGGTGGTATATTTTTTGGGGGGCGGCAAACAAACAATCACCTGATCTCCCCCACCCCCCAGTCAGTTGGTCGTTCGGTCACAGGCACCCCCCGGTAAGCCCTGCACTTACCCCATCTAGATCGCGGGCAGCGATTCCTTCTGTCTCCTCCTCCTGGTGCTTCACAGCAGCTTCCCCTGCGTCTCCTCCCACGGCATCCAATAGGATCGCTTCTCCTTTCGGACAATTTGGTGACATGTCTCAGGACCCACTTCCTGATTGGCCGGGAGGAGAATCAGGAAGACAGTAGTGAATATTAATTCGCTATTCTCACAGAACTGGGTGGGCTCGGGGCGCACCATTTTGAAGCTTATTAGGGCTCTTTCACATGGACGGTCCCTATGTCCATTTTTCATCCTTCCGTTTTCAGATGAAAAACGGACACAATGTATCCCTATGGGATAGCGGGTGTCAGCGGATGAGCATCCGCTGACACTCGATCTCGTCCGTGTCTGCTATGGTCCGTTTCTGCAGACGGAGGAAAACCCTATTTTTTCATCCGTCTGCAGAGCGGATCGGATGACGATAGACTCTACGGTCCGTTGTCACCCGATCTCCCATAGGGGAGAGCGGCGCTCTGACAGGTCCGTCCCTGCGCTGTGTGCAGAGACGGACCTGTCATCTTCCTGCTCAGCGAATTTCCGACGGACTTTAGATTGAGAACCTGTTCTAGTTTTTCCGATAGAAAACCTTTCTATCGGATTTTCCGATCGTGTGTATGCAATTGCGACACGCAAAATTCCGACGCATGCTCGGAAACAATTCGACGCATGCTCGGAAGCATTAAACTTCCCTTTAACAGTGCTGTCGAACGTGTTGTATGCTGCAGTGTTATTGACCATCGGAATTTGGTGTGACTGTGTAGGCAAGACAGTTTGAGCGAAATTTCCGTCGGAATTCCGACGGGAAAACCATAAGAGCTTTTTCCGACGAGAATTCCGACCGTGTGTACGCGGCAAAAGAGTGAAGATTTGCTATGTTTTAGGGAACCTTTAGAAATGATAATTGTGCCTAAGCAGTACTCTAAAAGATCTATCATTTGTTTGGAATTCCTCCTGAAATATGGCAGCACAATTCCTGGAATGTGTGGGTGCCTAGGCACTCCTGTGCATACTACCCACATAGCTGTATATCCGTGAGATATAAATAATTGTAAACGATCAACTTCTAAAACAACACATTCAGTTTAAAACAGGAGTAAAAGGCAAAACATTTGTGTATAGATATAAAAAAAAAAAAAACATTAAAAAAAAAATTACCTTTTTTCCCCTTTTTTTTTTTTTTTTTTTTTAAGTGATCATATTCCTTGTGTCCTCAGCTGCATAAGAGGTGGCGGAGGAAAAGCAACAGCACAGTGAACATTTCAGTGGAAGGCTGTGAAGGAGTGTCAGGACACGTCTTATCATTGGATGTGAGCAGGGTGAGTTCCCAACATAGCTAGAGAACTGACCACGCTGTGCTCTCATGCCTAGTTTGGTCAGTTTTTAATAGGAAAGCAAAGGGACGCACCAGGGATTTCACACAAAGGAAGCAATACAAAGAGAAGAGGATACTTTTTCATACAAGTACATGGCACAGCAGACACATATCAGGAATATGAAATGTTGGATTTACATACTCTTTAACCACTTCCTGTCCACCATAAGCGGAATGACGGCCGTGGGGTGGTTCTGTTATCCTGACTGGGCATCATATGATGTCCAGCTGGATAAGCCGCTCATGCACGCCCCCAGGGGCGCGCAACATGGTGATCAGTGGTGCGGTGTGTTGATCCGACACACCGCATCTCCGATCTAGGTAAAGAGCCTCTGACGTAGGCTCTTTACCACGTGATCAGCTGTATCCAATCACAGCTCATCACATGGTAACCAGGGAGTGCCGTTAATCGGCTTTCCTCCATTCATGCTGACAAGGCCTGGGTAGAGGAGAGCTGCTCAGCGGCTCTCCTGACAGGGGGGGTCGGCACTGATAATCCGCACATTGATTATCAGTGCAGACCCATCAGCAATGCCCAACAGTGATGCCCATCAGTGCCCCACCAGTGATACCCACCTGTACTCACATGTGATGCCAACTAGTGCCCACCTGTACCCACATTTTGTGCCTATAAAGGATGCTAATAAGTGCCCATTAGTAATGCCAGTCAGTGCCCATAAGTAATGACTGTCTCCTCATCAGTGCCATCCATCACTGCCCATCATCGCCGCCTATCAGTGCTGCATATTAGTGCCACCTCATCTGTGCTGCCTCATCTGTGCTGCCTCTTCAGTGCTGAAATGTTTTTGTGTTATCATTCATATTCTCTGAAAAATGGTCAAGAAATCATAAATTCTGCCAGGGTATGTAAACTTATGAGCACAACTTTATATGTGTACTGTGCTGCATGACCGCGCAATTGTCATTCAAAGTGTGACAGCGCTGAAATCTGAAAATTGGCCTGGGCAGGAAGTGGGTGAATGTGCCCGGTATTGAAGTGGTTAATTCACTGCTGCCTCTGACTGCTAATCTAATGAGGGTTTGAAGTGAGGTTCGGTAAAGTCACTACTGTGCTGTTCACTGTTCTCCTTGCTGGAGGCTTTGATAGGAAGCAAAGTCCTGTTTCAACCAAGATGGCTGACTTCAAACAGCGACACAGTGCAGAACAAGGCATGGTAAGTGAATGATAGGGAGAGATCACAGGCAATATTGGTGACTAGTCCTTTGCCCTCATAGTTTAGCTCCTCTGTAAGTCCTAGAGGCACTTGAGTACAGAGTAAGCATATAAAGCATCCTTTGAAAGGTGACTGCTATAGATGAATAGCGCAGTGCCCAGGAATGTAGGGTCAACTGTGCCCAGGAGTGCAGTGTCACCTGTCCCCAGGAATGCAGCATCACCTGTTCCCAGGAATGCAGCATCACCTGTCCCCAGGAATGCAGCATCACCTGTTCCCAGGAATGCAGCTTCACCTGTGCCCAGGAGTGCAGCATCAACTGTGCCCAGGAGTGCAGAGTCACCTGTGCCCAGGAGTGCAGCGTCACACCTGTGCCCAGGAATGCAGCGTCAACTGTGCCCAGGAGTGCAGCGTCACCTGTGTCCAGGAGTACAGCGTCACCTGTGCCCAGGAGTGCAGCGTCCCCTGTGCCCAGGAGTGCAGCGTCCCCTGTGCCCAGGAATGCAGCGTCACCTGTGCCCAGGAGTGCAGCGTCCCCTGTGCCCAGGAATGCAGCGTCACCTGTGCCCAGGGGTGAAGCGTCACCTGTGCCCAGGAGTGCAGTCACCTGTGCCCAGGAATGCAGCATCACCTGTGCCCAGGAATGCAGCGTCACCTATGCCCAGGAATGCAGCATCACCTATGCCCAAGAGTGCGGGGTCACCTGTGCCGAGGAGTGCAGCGTCACCTGTTCCCAGGAATGCAGCGTCACCTGTGCCCAGGAATGCAGCGTCACCTGTGCCCAGCAATACAGTGTCACCTGTGCGCAGGAATGTAGGGTCAGCGTGAACTAACAGACACTGATGATGGGGCCATTTCTCAGTGGCTGCAGCGCTGTATGCAAAAAGAAGATATTGCTTAACCACTTGCCCTCCGGAAGGTTTACCCCTCTTCCCGACCAGGCCATTTTTGCGATACGGCACTGCGTTACTTTAACTGACAGTTGCGCGGTCGTGGAACGTTGTAATCAAATAAAATGTATGTCCTTTTTTCCCCCACAAATAGAGTTTTTCTTTTGTGCTATAAATAAAAAAAAAAAGACCGAAAATTTTGAAAAAAAAAAAAAAAAAAACAATATTTATTAGTGAAGGGAAATCTCCACAATGGGACACAGATGGCAAAAGAAAAAAAACTGACAAAGATTATAACCGTCCTTTACTCTATACAAAATAAAAAAAATAAAAAAGTTTGCCTTTAGTTCTTCTTTAAAGGTGCTTTTACGTGTTACAAAAAAAATTCTGCCCGGAGATCAGCTTTAAACTGGAAGTTCAAGTTTTTTTTTTTTTTTTACTAGACTTGGGAAAGCTGTGTAAAGCCCAGGCTCTCAATGATAAAGAGCACCGATGGTGTACATGTGTTTGTTCTGTGCGGTGACAGATCTCCTAGAAATTCAAGCGGTGAAATGAATGGAGCAGATTAAAAATATAGGTAGTGCTTCAGAGATATCCACAACTTCTCATAGAGCAGATGAAGACATGATGATGAGCTCACTGCAATATGAGGGGTCACTATGATTCCCAATAATGTCTCACTGCTGCTGAGCTGGTGAAATCAACTTGTTCCAATAAATACCCACCAAGGACACTTCTATAAACCTGAAATATAATTGTATTTTATGTGCTTTTGATTAATGAACATTAAAAGCCATAAAAATATTAATAGAGAGAAAAAAAGTGTAAAAATTAAAACCTATCAAGAATTTTTTTTTTTACAGTTTTCACAACAGGGGAATCACCAGGGATAAATATTTAAAGCTGGAAACTGTGCTTGTAAATCCAGGAAAATGGCAACTAGTATTGTGTGGCCAAAGGATTGTGTGTGCGGGATGAGCCCTCCATTGACTAGCTGCAGTGCTATCTGGTTTCTGTGTAATTCCAACAGCACCATCTTGTGGTTTAAATAGAGATTGCATGTGTAAATCCTAAGTGGGTGACATCTATTTTTCTGAAACACTGTATCATAAATCATCGCCATGCTTTTTATGTTTTCACCATTTAAAAAAAAAAAAAAAGGATTAAAAATTACTTTTGAAATTACATTAATGTGTTAAGGCTTTTATACAATTTTAGTGATTCGGTATACATACACTTTAAATGATAACAAAAACGTTTAGGGTGCTTTCACACCTGAGCGTAGCAATTTACTGCCATTTTTATTTGACAGTTTTTTTTTAGCATTTTCAGAAGCGTATTGCAAGTGTTTTAGAAGCGTATTACAAATGCATTTTACAGCTTCTGAGGTTTTTGTTTTGCCAATAGAAAGCACTAGCACGCAATTAACCCCCTGAAGAAGACCATGACTGAGCAGGTCGAAACGTGTCGGGATTTCAATATGGCTGACATTTTGTAATGTAACAATTATTTCTGTATTGTGTCCATCGCTATACTTGGAAAATTTACTGATTCGGTAACCAAAGCTCATATTTTAATGGAACATGATATTGAATATCATTCTGATAATAAAAGTATACTACTGTCACAATTCCAAATTACTGCCCCCCCCCCCCCCCCCACCCCCCAAAGTTTGAAATTTGAATTTAGTTTACAGACCATTTGTTTTCAGAGGAGGGAGGACATGAGTCTCAGCACTTAGTGATCATGGACAATCTTCCTTTTGAGCAACAGTGGGCGTTGGACAGTCTAATGCCTCACAGATGAAGACCATGGGGCTTTTTGGCATCTGGTTACCTTGTGCTAATTAGGGTTGCTACCTCATCCCTTTAAAACTGAACACATATTAATTCCACAGGTTCTTCTGGGGGTAATTTAAGGCAGGTAATGCACTAAGTGAATTTAATTACCACCTTTATTAGCCACAGAACCTGTGTAAGTAATATGTGTTCGGGTTTAAAGGGCTGAGCTGGCAACCCTAGTGCTAATGCACAACTGCTGCTATCCACTGCAGTCTCCATTACTTACAAGTTCCCAGGACAGCTGCCACCTTCCGACTTCCTCCAAGCACGGTCCAGTAAGTGAGATGGCACCTCTCCAGACCAATTCCCCTGGGATGAAGTTCTACAATCAGCTTCTAGCTGAAGTCTCCCCAGGCTCTTGGCCCTGGCAATCCAGAGCAGCTGTACAGACCATAGGCTGCCTGAGGACAGCAGTCCCTCTGGCTCCAGAACCCTCCAGGGGGAGAAGGAACCCAGCTCTCCAAGGTCTCAGACCATCATCATTTCAGCCCCCTTCTCGACACTCCTCTTGGAGCAGGGATTGGCTGGAGCAGGATAAATATTCAGGCTGGTTATTGGCCTGGTCAGGAAGGGGTAAATCCTTCCAGTCCTTAAGTGGTTAATCTGCAACGGCCTGGTCACATGATCCCGCAAATTATATAACAAACAACAAAAGAAAAAAAAATATGAAGATAATTTTTTCTATATGCAGCCTTTAACCCTTTTGCTGCCAGGCCTGTACGTCGTATGGATCTGACAGCGAGGGTTTTTAAATCTGACAAGTCGACTTCTGACTGTCAGATGCAAGCAGTCGGGTGCCTCTGCTGGCACCGAACTACTTGCACACCCCCCTCAGTAACGGACACCCCCCTCACCTCAACCCTGTGCGTGCTGCAGCCGCCCCAGGCAATGTATCCTGGGCTCCGCGGGTCCCAGTGGACCCAAACTGGTTTGAGATGATAGAAAGGCAACAGTAACTCAAATAACCACTTGTTACAACCAACGTATGCAGAAGGCCCCTTTCACGCGATCGAAATGTTAGTCTATGGAGCGTCGGATGTCAGCGGAGACATGTACGCTGACATCCGACCCGGTCCGATCCGCCAAAAGCAGACGGATGGCTCTACGTCCAGATCCGTCGCTGGCGGATCGGATCGGGTGAGATTTGATGGAAACAGACATGCTGTCCGTTTTCATCTGATCTCTCCATTGTGACCAGCCACGCTCACAAGCCCCTCCCCGCTCAGTGAGCAGAGAGGGACTTGATCTCTGCTGAACCGGCGGATGACAACGGAGAGATCTCCCACTGAGCCGGCGGACAGAGGCGGACTCCGTGGAAGCGGAGTCCGCCTCGTGTGAAAGGGGCCGAATACTATCTCTGAATGCACAACACATCCAACCTTGAAGCAGATGGGCTACGGCAGCAGAAGACCACACCGGGTGCCACTCCTGTCAGCTAAGAACAGAAAACTGAGGCTACAATTGGCACAGATCACCAAAATTGGACAATAGAAGATTGGAAAAACGTTGCCTGGTCTGATGAGTCTCGATTTCAGCTGCGACATTCAGATGGTAGGGTAGGGTTGCCAGTCCAACCCGAACACTTTAGCGGCGCACAGAAATTTTTTTTTTTTTTATAGTAAAAACTATACATATATTTTGCAATTAATCAACATTTCTAATCATAGGAAAATCATCACAAAACTCCCCCTTTACATCAGAGTCCACAGAGTTCCCCTTTTACATCATAATCTGCAGAGTTACCCTTTTACATCTTAACTTGTAAGGGGAGACTCTGCAGACTCTGTAGGGGGGGAACTCTGGGGACTCAAACATAAGGGATGTTCTGGGAACCCGGATTTATGGGGGGAACACTGTGGCCTCTGGTGTAAAGAGAAACTCTGATGTAATGAGTGCTCTGAGAACCCTGATTTACCTTAGTGTACTCACGCAGAGGCAGGAGAAGGGGGAGACTTTAGTCACAGACAGGGGTTGATGGGGAGCTCACTCACCCCTTGGCAGTCAGCACCTCTCATCCAGATGCAGCTGAGGCTGGACTTCAAATTTCTGGCCCCCACTTTCCTTTTCTGAGGCACAGTGTCAGGGATTGGAGTGTGGGCAGACACAGAGGGGTAGAGGTGGTAGGAAGAGGAGCAGATTGAGTGTGTGAGTGTGGGGGGCAATTGTTAATGCTGGCTTTGGGCATTGTGATAGAGAGTGAACCAGACACTGTTGGCTTAGACAACTGCAGAAAGCATCCCTGATGGTAAGCCATAATACAGTCTGAATATGTCACAAAGCTCCAATCATCTCACCACTGGTTTCTTGAACATGATGATTAGGTCACTGTACTCCAATGGCCTCCACAGTGACCTGATCTCGTCCAATAGAGCACCTTTGGGACGTGGTGGAACGGGAGTTATCACTATGGAACCAAAATCTCTGAGGAATGTTTCCTACACCTTGTTGAATCTATGCCAACCAAGAATGAAGACAGTTCTAAAGGCAAAATCTGGGCCAACCCGGTAATAGGAAGGTGTACCTAATAAAGTGGCCGGTGAGTGTATATATTTTATAGTTTGCAACAAATAGAGTGAAAGCCGAAAATACCCGCCCTTATGGCTCACCCCTCCGCGCTATATTGATATGTATCTCTTAAATATGGATAAAATAAATATATAGATATAAACGTATAAATATACAAATAGATTATAAATATATGTAGTCCACCACTTCTGGTGATAGCAGTTGCTTAAAATTGTGAAAATATGTAAATACGGCAATATTATAAAAGCAGTCCTTTGAGCACAGTCTCTATATTATTGCAGCAGCGCTTTTGTCCTTATTGTCACCCAGGACCAATTGGTGAAAAAAAAAACAAAAACAATCAGTTGAATCAATGTGATCTGATAAAGACGTCCCCACGCAGTGGTCCCTTATATGAAATAGTGAGAGCTTCCACCGTATATTTCCAACAGATCTTTCACCACGTGCAGAATGAACTCCCCTATGGGGATGCACTCACCAGACCAACGATCAATAAAAGCCTTTGAAATAAGATCACTATGCATCGGCGTTCCTCCACACTCTTATCTCCTTTGCAGTCAAAATCGCTGGATCATACACCAATTTTCCTCATAAAAACAAAGGGGTTGCAATAGTGTAATACTGTTTCAAACATAGCCTTTATTAACCACTTCAGCCCCGGACCAATTGGCAGCCAAGGACCAGGCCCCTTTTTGCAATTCGGCACTGCGTCGCTTTAACTAACAATTGCGCGGTCATGCGACGTGGCTCCAAAACAAAATTGGCGTCCTTTTTTTCCACAAATAGAGC
This sequence comes from Lithobates sylvaticus, assembly GCA_028564925.1. Lineage (NCBI taxonomy): Eukaryota > Metazoa > Chordata > Amphibia > Anura > Ranidae > Lithobates > Lithobates sylvaticus. The sequence goes on along the minus strand of CM053027.1, from coordinate 599,590,423 downwards.
TTTCTTTTGGTGGTATTTGATCGCCCCTGCGGTTTTTATTTTTTGCGTTATAAAACAAAAATAGAGCGACAATTTTGAAAAAAATGCAATATTTTTTACTTTTGCTATAATAAATATCCCCAAAAAATATATAAAAAAACATTTTTTTTCCTCAGTTTAGGCCGATACGTATTCTTCTACATATTTTGGTAAAAAAAAATTGCAATTAGCGATTATTGATTAGTTTGCGCAAAAGTTATAGCGTTTACAAAATAGGGGATAGTTTTATAGCATTTTATTAATATTTTTTTTTTATTAGTAATGGCGGCGATCAGCGATTTTTATTGTGACTGCGACATTTTGGCGGACACATCGGACATTTTGACACATTTTTGGGACATTTGTCATTTATACAGCAATCACTGCTATTTAAATAGCACTGATTCCTATGTAAATGACAGTTGTAGTTAGGGGGTTAACCACTAGGGGGCGGGGAGGAGTCAGTGTGACGTGTTGTGTTTTTTTTTTACAGTAGGGGGGCGTGGCTGTACGTCTGACGTCATTGATCGGCGTTCCCGATGACAGGGAACCGCCGATCACTGACAGTCAGTGTAGGAAGCGCGGGGAGAGGTTTGTTTACATAGACCTCTCCCCGTTCTTCAGCTCCGTAACCCGATCGCGGGATACCAGCGGCGATCGGGTCCGCTGGTCCCGCGGCCGTGGTCACGGAGCTCCCGACCGGGTCGCGCGCGCGCGCGCCCCCCCGGCAGGCCAATTAAAGGGGATGTACAGGTACGTGCTTTTGCCTGCCCGTGCCATTCTGTTGACGTATATCTACAGGAGGCGGTCGGGAAGCGGTTAAAGTAAAAACCTTCCCCCCCTAGTACAATCTGCGTACCATAAATCAATTAACTTTAAGCATTTAAATGTGTATGCCACTGTGCCTGATGTTGTGCGGTCTCCTCCGGAACTGATGTGTCTCTGGCTGTATAGAACAGCACTGCGATATCCTGTTTGTCCCCTGGAGCGCACGCTGAGGCGCACACACGTCACTTCCGGTCTGTAGATCACCGCCCTGACGTTTCGTCGTAATCGGACTTCCTCTGAGGGCGTCCGATTACGACGAAACGTCAGGGCGGTGATCTACAGACCGGAAGTGACGTGTGTGCGCCTCAGCGTGCGCTCCAGGGGACAAACAGGATATCGCAGTGCTGTTCTATACAGCCAGAGACACATCAGTTCCGGAGGAGACCGCACAACATCAGGCACAGTGGCATACACATTTAAATGCTTAAAGTTAATTGATTTATGGTACGCAGATTGTACTAGGGGGGGAAGGTTTTTACTTTAACCACTTGCCGACCGGCGCACGACGATATACGTCGACAGAATGGCACGTACAGGCAGGAGGGCGTATATATACGTCCCTCCTTTAGCCTGTCCGTGCCATCGGGAGCGCGCCGGGAGCGGCGCGCTCCCGTGCCGGTTGGGACCCCCGTGAGTCCGGCCGCGGTCCCCCGCGGACTCGATCGCCGCGGGGACTCCCGCGATCGTCTCACGGAGCGGCTGAACGGGGAGATGCCGAGATAAACAGCATCTCCCCGTTCTGCCTAGCAACTAGTGACGCCGATCTCTGCTCCCTGTGATTGGAGCAGAGATCAGCATTCACTAGCTGACAGCCACGCCCCCCCCCCCACAGTAAAAAACACACCCCTAGGCATACTTAACTCTTTCACTGCCCCCTTGTGGTTAACCCCTTTACTGCCAGTGTAATTTATACAGAAATCAATGCATTTAAATGCATTAATTGCTGTAAAAATGACAATGGTCCCAAAAATGTGTCAAAAATGTCCGATGTGTCCGCCATAATGTCGCAGTCACAAAATAAATCGCAGATCTCCGCCATTAATAATAAAAAAAAAATTATTAATAAAAATGCTATAAAACTATCCCCTATCTTGTAAACGCTATAACTTCTGCGCAAACCGATCAATAATCGCTTATTGCGTTTTTTTTTACCAAAAATATGTAGAAGAATACGTATCGGCCTAAACTGAGGAAAAAAAATGTTTTTTTTATATATTTTTTGGGGATATTTATTATAGCAAAAAATAAAAAATAATGCATTTTTTTTCAAAATTGTCGCTCTATTTTTGTTTTTTTTTTTTTATAGCGCAAAAAATTAAAACCGCAGGGGCGATCAAATACCACCAAAAGAAAGCTCTATTTGTGGGAAAAAAAGGACATCAATTTTGTTTGGGAGCCACGTCGCACGACCGCGCAATTGTCAGTTAAAGCGACACAGTGCCGAATCGCAAAAAGGGGCCTGGTCCTTTGGCTGCAAATTGGTCCGGTCTGAAAGTGGTTAATAAAGGCTATGTTTGAAACAGTATTACACTATTGCAACCCCTTTGTTTTTATGAGGAAAATTGGTGTATGATCCAGCGATTTTGACTGCAAAGGAGATAAGAGTGTGGAGGAACGCCGATGCATAGTGATCTTATTTCAAAGGCTTTTATTGATCGTTGGTCTGGTGAGTGCATCCCCATAGGGGAGTTCATTCTGCACGTGGTGAAAGATCTGTTGGAAATATACGGTGGAAGCTGTCACTATTTCATATAAGGGACCACTGCGTGGGGACGTCTTTATCAGATCACATTGATTCAACTGATTGTTTTTGTTTTTTTTTCACCAATTGGTCCTGGGTGACAATAAGGACAAAAGCGCTGCTGCAATAATATAGAGACTGTGCTCAAAGGACTGCTTTTATAATATTGCCGTATTTACATATTTTATAGTTTCCCTTTAAGTGCCTGGATCTTCTATTATGGTGACCAGATGGCCTTGTAGAATATTATTGGGAATATTTATGGGAAGAGTATGGTCTTTATGATATGGCCGAGTGCCAGAAGAATTTTTTAAGATCAGGGAAAAGGTCCTCTGGGACAGCCAGCTTGACACAAGGACACATCTTCAATGACCAGAGGCCTTTTCCCATAGAAATCAATGCAGTCACTTCCCTTTCTAATCGCGATTTAAACACTGAAAAATATAACTTTCTTGTGGGAAATACTGTTAATGGTATATCCATAGCTAAATTGTTTTAGTACCAGAAATGTAATGATCATCAATGGTCCCCCTCCATATTTCTCTCAGTTCAGGTTTCCTGATACCCAACCTGTGGCCCTTTGGTACTTGTGCAGCCTTGGACCCCAGCCATTAATAGCGGGATCACTGGTTAGAGAGAAGGGGTATTGAGGTTTTGGGTTTCCTGATTCTGGGTGACAACGACTCTTCCTGCCATGCCACCAAGGCTGAAGGAGGAGAATTTATTTGGAGACAAGAGTCCTGTGTTGGATCGGTCAGATTAGTATTTCACGCTAAAGGGATTAAGTCTCCAAACGAAGCCCCAAGTTAGAAGGCTGCACCCAGGGGCCTCAGTCTGTTGTGGAGCCTCGTACCATTCTCTAGGGTCTGGAACCCTTCATGGGGTGCTTTCTGCAGAACCATTGATGGTGGGTTATTGCAAAGCCAGTGACACCCCTATCCTCCAGCAAGCTGGATCTCTTTAACGGAAGTGGCCTCTAAGCAAATGTGCAGCACATTCCCACTCCAACATAGCGGGCCAACACTGGTGACAAGTAGCGCCCGCAACTCGGCAGCACCCCAACCGTCTCCTCTCATTCCTTACATGAGACTGCTCCATGCCCGGACTTCTTTCTTTTCATCCTTTCTGCAGCACACCATCCTCCTAGGAAGGGCAGCCATCAGAAATTGTGGGGCCCCTTACACAGCTTTAGGCCTGCCCCCCCCCACCTGTACGCTGTCAGACCCCCCCGTCACACCTGTACGCTCTCAGCCCCCCCGTCACACCTGTACGCTCTCAGCCCCCCCCCGTCACACCTGTACGCTCTCAGCCCCCCCCCGTCACACCTGTACGCTCTCAGCCCCCCCCCCGTCACACCTGTACGCTCTCAGCCCCCCCCGTCACACCTGTACGCTCTCAGCCCCCCCCCCCCCGTCACACCTGTACGCTCTCAGCCCCCCCCCCCCCCGTCACACATGTACGCTCTCAGCCCCCCCCCCGTCACACCTGTACGCTCTCAGCCCCCCCCGTCACACCTGTACGCTCTCAGCCCCCCCCCGTCACACCTGTACGCTCTCAGCCCCCCCCGTCACACCTGTACGCTCTCAGCCCCCCCCCCCGTCACACCTGTACGCTCTCTGCCCCCCCCCCTCACACCTGTACGCTCTCTGCCCCCACCTCACACCTGTACGCTCTCTGCCCCCTCCTCACACCTGTACGCTCTCTGCCCCCCTCCTCACACCTGTACGCTCTCTGCCCCCCTCCTCACACCTGTACGCTCTCTGCCCCCCTCCTCACACCTGTACGCTCTCTGCCCCCCCCTCACACCTGTACGCTCTCTCCCCCCCCCCCCGTCACACCTGTACGCTCTCTGCCCCCCCCGTCACACCTGTACGCTCTCTGCCCCCCCCCCCACCTGTACGCTCTCCCCCCCCCCCCGTCACACCTGTACGCTCTCTGCCCCCCTCGTCACACCTGTACGCTCTCTGCCCCCCTCGTCACACCTGTACGCTCTCTGCCCCCCTCCTCACACCTGTACGCTCTCTGCCCCCCTCCTCACACCTGTACGCTCTCTGCCCCCCGCCCCCCTCCTCACACCCCCCTGCCCCCCCCTCACACCTGTACGCTCTCTGCCCCCCCGTCACACCTGTACGCTCTCTGCCCCCCCGTCACACCTGTACGCTCTCTGCCCCCCCGTCACACCTGTACGCTCTCTGCCCCCCTCCTCACACCTGTACGCTCTTCCCCCCCCCCCTCCTCACACCTGTACGCTCTCTGCCCCCCTCCTCACACCTGTACGCTCTCTGCCCCCCCCGTCACACCTGTACGCTCTCTGCCCCCCCCCGTCACACCTGTACGCTCTCTGCCCCCCCGTCACACATGTACGCTCTCTGCCCCCCGTCACACCTGTACGCTCTCTGCCCCGTCACACCTGTACGCTCTCTGCCCCGTCACACCTGTACACTCTCTGCCCCGTCACACCTGTATGCTCTCTGCCCCCCCCCACACTTGTATGCTCTTAGCCCCACCCCACACTTGTACGCTCTCAGCGCCCCGTCATACCTGTACGCTCTCAGCATGAAATGGCCAGAGGTGGCAGCAAAGAGCAGAATGCCAGCTCATGACAGAGCAGCAGCCTTCTGACTCATACACTCACAGGCGCTCCTCTGCACCCCACCCCGCCTTCTCATATCCCTGCCAGTCGGCCGGGCCCGTCCAGACGCTGGGGCTCCTTACAAGTGTATGGGCTGTACCACGCTGATGTCGGCCCTGCTCCTAGGACTTGTAGTCCCATACGGTACTTTGCTTAATAGAGGCTGTGTCCTGGGGACTACATCCCCCACACATTCCTGCAGTTCCCAGAAGTCTTTTCTCTTGTCAATCAGTGCTCAGTCTTTCCTCTTCCTTACCTGCAGCTGCATAGCTCCCAACTGTCCCTGATTTGGAGGGACTGTCCCTGATTTGGTGCAATGTCCCTCTGCCCCTCATTCCTCAGGAATAATAGTGGTTAAAAAAAAAAAAAAGGCACTTGTGGGTTTAACCAATCTTGTTTTTTTTCTCCTTTAAGGGGGCGTAACCAGGGGTGTGTCCTACACCTGCATACTTTTGCTGATCGGTGTCCCTCATTCCTAACTCAAAAAGTTGGGATGTATGCAGCTGCAACTCAAGTATGAAGGAGAGAAGAAAAATGTCCTGCTGACGCTTATTCTTAGCATTGCTCGGCAGCATTTAACCCCTTCCTGCGCATTTTACATCCTGTGTAACCTCTCAGTAAACACTCATACTTAACCGATTCAGCCCTCGGAAGATTTGGCTGCTGAATGACCAGGCCATTTTTTGCGATTTGGCACTGCGTCGCTTTAACTGACAATTGCGCGATCATGGGACATTGTACGCAAACAAAATTGACGTCCTTTCTCCTCCCCCCCCACAGATAGAGCTTTCTTTTGGTGGTATTTGATGATCTCTGCAGTTTTTATTTTTTGCACTATAAAACAAAAAAAAGAGGGACAATTTTGAAAAAAAACAATATTTTGTACTTTTTGCTATAATAAATATCCCTTTTTTTGAAAAAAAAAAAAAAAAAAAGCAAATTTTTTCCTCAGTTTAGGCCGATATGTATTCTACATATTTTTGGTAATAAAAATCACAACAAGCGTATATTGATTGGTTTGTGCAAGAGTTATATCGTCTACAAAATAGGGAATAGCTTTCATTTTTATTATTATTATTTTTTTTTTTTTTACTAGTAATGGCGGCGATCTGCGATTTTTTTTATCGGGACTGCAACATTATGGCGGACACATCAGACAATTTTGACACATTTTTGGGACCATTGACATTAATACAGCGATCAGTGCTATAAAAATGCATTGATTACTGTAAAAATGTCCCTGGCAGTGAAGGGGTTAACACTAGGGGGCGATCAAGGTGTTAACTGTGTTCCCTGCTACATGTTCTAACTGAAGGGGGGGATGGGACTTGCTAGGGGAAGAGCGAGATCAGTGTTCATACTTTGTATGAACAGACGATCTGTCTCTTCTCCCCTCAGAGAACCGGGATCTCCGTGTGTACACACAGAGATCCCGGTTCTCGCCGTGTCACGAACGACCGCCGGGCACTCACATCGGCTGCGGGGGCGAGCAAAGAAGCGACATAACATGATGATGCCGATTCGCGCAGCTGAGCCATGTTGCCGCAGTACAACTGCGGCGGCTGGTCGGCAAGTGGTTAAAGTCTATTTCAACCCAAAATTTAAATATTTCTCCCGACTCATCGCTACGATCGATTTTATTTCAGGCTTTCCAGCCTAGAGGTGAGATGTGCGGTCTTATTGACCCCATAGCTCACTGTAAAGAGGACCAATCATGCCATATTCCTATTCCTTGTAATAGGAATAAAAGTGATCAAAAAAAATATTTTTGGGAAAAAAGTGTCAAACTAAAATAAAGTAAAATAAAATAATAATAAAAAAAATATTTTTTTTTAAAGCACCCCTGTCCCCGTGTGCTCGCATGCAGAAGCGAACGCATACGCAAGTCCCGCCCACATATGAAAACGGTGTTCAAACCACACGTGAGGTATCGCTGCGAACGTTAGAGCGAGAGCAATAATTTTGGCCCTAGACCTCCTCTGTAACTCAAAACATGTAACCAGTAAAAAAAAATTTAAAGCGTCGCCTATGGGGATTTTTAACCGCTTCCCGACCGCCTAACGCCGATATACGTCGGCAAAATGGCACGGGCAGGCAAAATCACGTACCTGTACGTGATCGTGCATGTGCCTGCCTGTGGGATGCGGCGCGCTCGCGACCAGGTCGGGAGCTCCGTGACCAGCGGACCCGATCGCCGCTGGTATCCCGCGATCGGGTTACGGAGCTGAAGAACGGGGAGAGTTTGTGTAAACAAACCTCTCCCCGCGCTTCCTACTCTGCCTGTCATTGATCGGCTGTTCCCCGTCATCGGGAAAGCCGATCAATGACGTCAGACGTACAGCCACGCCCCCCCCCCTACTGTAAAAAAAAAAAAAAAAAAAACACAACACGTCACACTGACTCCTCCCCGCCCCCTAGTGGTTAACCCCTTCACTACAACTGTCATTTACATAAGAATCAGTGCTATTTAAATAGCACTAATTTCTGTATAAATGTCCCAAAAATGTCCGATGTGTCCGCCATAATGTCGCAGTCACAATAAAAAAAATAAAAAAATAAAAAAAAAAAAAATTTTTTTTTTATACCAAAAAAATGTAGAAGAATACGTATCGGCCAAAACTGAGGAAAAAAAAAATTTTTTTTATATATTTTTTTGGGGATATTTATTATAGCAAAAAGCAAAAAATATTGCATTTTTTCAAAATTGTCGCTCTATTTTTGTTTATAGCTCAAAAAATGAAAACCGCAGGGGCGATCAAATACCACCAAAAGAAAGCTCTATTTGTGGGGAAAAAAGGACGTCAATTTTGTTTTGGAGCCACGTCGCACGACCGTGCAATTGTCAGTTAAAGCGACGCAGTGCCGAATCGCAAAAAAGGGCCTGGTCCTTTGGCTGCCAATTGGTCCGGGGCTGAAGTGGTTAAGTAGCGACGTTTGGCGACATTTCACAAGTGTGTGCAATTTTGAAGGGTGACATGTTAGGTATCTATTTACTCAGCGTAACTTCCTCTTTCACATTATGAAAAAACATTGGGCTAACTTTACTGAAACAAACGAATATGTATCCTCTGACAGCGTGGTACTGGGATACAACAATGGGTAGCAATGGGCCACGTCCTAAACAATATGAAACTAGATATAGGGGGGGACTAGGGACTTTTTAGGCACCATAAGACAGTATTTTAACAAAAATATTTTATTTAATGTTCTAAAAGTTAATACAAAAGACTTTAAAAGAATCCGCCAACATTAATTATATCCAAAAAATTGATAGCCATATATGTTACCGCTACTGAATCCCAATACACATAACAATTGGACAACATGAACCAACTAGAACAGTTGAATTTCCATAATAAAAAGTTGAATATCCAACGATGAGGTAGGAATACAGTGATAGCCGTGAAGTCATGGTGTTTCAAGAAGAGTGGCTCTACATGTTTCGCGTATATATAGTACGCTTCTTCTGGAGCCTAAAATTAAATGGCTAGCGGAAAATGGAAAAGAAACAATAAGTATAATAGAAAAAAAAAACATTATACAAATTAAAAAAACTTTTTCCAAATAATTGCAAACATATAACAGTGAGTATATTTTCGTCAATTTACATGTGTTCTGGACAGTATCACTTCAAATGATCAGGCCGCAGCAAGAGGAGGGGGTCAGTGCATTATGGGGGCGTGCATAATACAATAGGCATCAGCAATGAAAAATAAAAATGCTATGTATTTCTTACACAGAACAGTAATGAATTAACTTACTAGATAATTAACGAAGAGGCATATAGACATATATCAAGGTAATCCCCAGATCAAGGGCAAACGCTGCCCATAGCCGCAGCTAACAAACGCGCCAGGAGATGCAGGTAGTTAGTAGCAATCGCATGTTCTAATACAGATATCACAGTAATACCTAGGGGACAGAATTGGATATAGTGACGTACAAAAATATAAACTGAACAGGCATCTATAATGCATAATGCACTGATCCCCTCCTCTTGCTGCAGCCTGATCATTTGAACGGATATTGTCCAGAACACATGTAAATTGACGAAAAAATATACTCACTGTTATATGTTTTCAATTATTTGGAAAAAGTTTTTTTAATTTGTATAATTATGTTTTTTTTCTATTATACGTATTGTTTCTTTTTCATTTTCCGCTAGCCATTTAACTTTTAAGCTTCAGAAGAACCCTTCTTGAAACACCATGACTTCACTGCTATCACTGTATTCCTACTTCATCGTTGGATATTCAACTTTATTATGGAAATTCAACTGTTCTAGTTGGTTCATGTTGTCCAATTGTTATGTGTATTGGGATTCAGTAGCGGTAACTAAAGCTGAAACAACTAATCGATTAATCGACAACTAATCGATAATGAAATTAATCGATTACTATTTTTATAATCGATTAATCGGCCAGTAACATAATGGAGTTAAAAAAAAAAATTAAAATGAGCCATTTATAGTACAAAAAGAGCAAATACCGTATATACTCGAGTATAGGCCGACCGAATATAAGCCGAGGCACCTAATTTTACCACAAACAACTGGGAAAACTTATTGACTCGAGTATAAGCCTAGGGTGAGAAATGCGCAGCTACTGTAAGTGGAAAAGAGGGTCAACGATGCCCATTTGCAGCCTCACTGTGCCCATGCAGATGGACACAGTTGACCGATTTGGGGCCCTGTATCTCGGGGTCACTTAGTGCTAGGAACCCCATCTTTGGATATGTTGTAGTGCTAATTCCACTGGGTTGGAATACAACATTTGGGGTTCCTAGCACCAAGTGTCCCCGAGATATGGGGCCCCAAATTCGGGTCAGAAAATCTCAAGCACTTTTCTGCAGCAGAGAATGACATTTTCTGAACCGACTTTGGGGCCCAGTATCTCGGGGCCACTTAGTGCTAGGAACCCCATCTTTGGATATGTTGTAATGCTAGTTCAACTGGGTTTGAATGCCAAATTTGGGGTTCCTAGCTCCAAGTGTCCCCGAGATATGGGGCCCCAAATTCGGGTCAGAAAATGTCAAGCACTTTTCTGCAGCAGAGAATGACATTTTCCGAACCGACTTTGGGGCCCCGTATCTCGGGGCCACTTAGTGCTAGGAACCCCATCTTTGGATATGTTGTAGTGCTAGGTCTACTGGGTCGGCACACCAAATTTGGGATTCCTAGACCCAAGTGGCCCCGAGATACGGGGCCCCAAATTCGGGTCGGACATTTTTTTTTTTTGCTGCAGAAAAGTGCTTGACTCGAGTATAAGCCGAGGGGGGCACTTTCAGCACAAAAAAATGTGCTGAAAAACTCGGCTTATACTCGAGTATATACGGTAATCACTACTGTAAATTATACTTTCACAGCTCTACAGTAAAAAAAATTAACCCATTACAGTAGTGATTATCTGTTTTTTTTGTACTATAAAGGGCTCATTTTAGTTTTTTTTAACCCCCATTATGTTACTAAACATCTTAGACCTGGTTCACATCTATGTGTTTTTTTTTGGTGCTTTTTGCAGAAACGTACTACAGTTCATTTAACATGGTTTCCTATGGGACACGTTCACATCTATGCTTTTTTCAGCGGCTGCGTATTTGGAAAGGGTCAGGGACTTTTTTTTAAACACAAAACGGTGCTTTTTTGGTTCAATATACTTCAATGGAGAAGCTGCAGAAAAGCATGTAATGCGTTTTTGCAGCAATTTGTGTTTTTAATCTGCCTGCCCAACGACAAATTGGCCAAAAAAACAGTATGTCTCTTCTAATAGTATATACAGTATATCTCCTCTAATAGTATATACAGTATATCTCCTCTAATAGTATATACAGTATATCTCCTCTAATAGTATATACAGTATATCTCTTCTGTCTGTTATTCTTGGAGTGGATTAGATATTTTGCTCCCTAACCATATAGTTGGTTGTTTATATTTACCACTGCATAGCGATATTTTAGAATAAATTGCCTTTCTTTTTTTTAAACTTTACAGATTAACAAAAATTATACACCACACTTTTTTTTTTTAAGGTTATTAACCGATTAATCGAAACAATAAAATCGGACAACTAATCGATTATGAAAATAATCGTTAGTTGCAGCCCTAGCGGTAACATATGGCTAGCAATTTTTTGGATATAATTAATGTTGGCGGATTCTTTTAAAGTCTTTTGTATTAACTTTTAGAACATTAAATAAAATATTTCGTTAAAATACTGTCTTACAGGGGTAACTTTACTATTTTTGTAAAGCACAAAACATTTTTTTTTTTCCAAAAAAAAAATACGTTCGAAAAATTGCTGTGCAAGTACCGTGCTAGATAAAAAGTTGCAATGACCGCCATTGTATTCTCTAGGGTCTTTGCTAAAAAAACATATATAATGTTTTGGGGTTCTATGTAATTTTCTAGCAAATAAATGATGATTTTTACATGTAGGAGAGAAATGTCAGAATTGTCCTGGGTGCTCCAGAACGCCTGAAGGTGCTCCCTGCATGTTGGACCTCTGTATGTGGCCACGCTGTGTAAAAGTCTCACACATGTGGTATCGCCGTACTCAGGAGTAATAGCAGAATGTGTTTTGGGGTGTAATTTGTGGTATGCATATGCTGTGTGTTAGAAATAACCTGCTAATATGACAATTTTTTGAAAAAAAAGAAATAAAAAATCTTGATTGTGCAAAGAATTGTTGGAAAAAAATGACAACTTCAAAAAACTCACCATGCCTCTTTCTAAATACCTTGGAATGTCTTCTTTCCAAAAAGGGGTCATTTGGGGGTATTTGTACTTTTATGGCTTGTTAGGGTCTCAAGAAATGAGATAGGCCGTCAGTACTTCAGGTGTGATCAATTTTCAGATATTGGCACCATAGCTTGTGGACTCTATAACTTTCACAAAGACCAAATAATATACCCCAATTTGTACTTATTTTTACCAAAGATATGTAGCAGTATAAATTTTGGCCAAAATTTATCAAGAAAAATTACAAAATTTGCTAAATTTTATAACAGAAACGAAGAAAAATTCATTTTTTTTACTGAATTTTCAGTCTTTTTTCCTTTATAGCGCAAAAAAAAAAAAAAAAAAACACGCAGTGATTAAATACCACCAAAAGAAAGCTCTATTTGTGTGAAAAAAAAAAAAAAAGGACAAAAAAATTTCATATGGGTACAGTTTTATAGTTATAGTTTCATAGTTAGTAAGGTTGAATAAAGACATCAGTCCATCCAGTTCAACCTGAGTGTCTACAATTGTCCCTATCCCTGTACATTGCACATTCACATCAGTCCCTACCCTCAAGGAGCCCACAATCCAAGGACCCCATTCCTATACTAGGGCCAATTTCTTTTTGGACAGAAGCCAATTAACCTACCTGCATGTCTTTGGATTGTGGGAGGAAACCAGAGTACCTGGAGGAAACCCACGCAGGAACAGGGAGAACATGCAAACTCCAGGCAGGTAGTGTCGTGGTTGTAGGACTGAGTAATTGTCATTTTGTCATTCAAAATGTGAGAGCACCGAAAGCTGAAAATTGGTCTGGTTATTAAGGGTGTTTAAGTGCCCAGTGGTCAAATGGTTAAATATTGTATTTATATAAAAAAAAAAAAGTGCGTTTTTCATCCATTGGAGGTGCGTAAGCAGCCTATTTATAATGAATGCGCTTTTATAAAGCACACAATTAGAGCTTGAGGTGCTGCCGGCGGCTCGGGGGGGGGGGGGGGGGGGGGGGGGGTGTTGGGGGCCGCCGCCCCCCCCCCCCCCCCCCCCCAAAAAAAAAAAAAAAAAAAAACAGCACTATTTGTGGCCAGTCACCATTCGTGGATATTTACAAATGCAGTAACACAAGTATATAGTGCATGTATGACACAAAGCTCATTGATTTGTCATGAAACCGTTCTTTATACATTCTGTACAAAACAATTGAAAAAAAAAAAAAAGGCATTTCTATATACACACTTACACATGTTAAAAACTGAATTAAATACAACACCTGCTACAAGATATATATATCTATATATATATATATATATAACTGTTTCCTTTTGGTAGTCAGTAAAAGTCTTTAAAGGTCCTTGAAATGTGCAACTGACATATTAAAAGGAAATGGATCTCATACTTCTATCTGATGGATTTACGCTTCAGCACCAACATACATCATCCAGAGAAGGAAAAAATAAAAGAAAATCAGTACATCATCTGAACACAAGAAGCATTGGCCACACTAAACTTACCCTAGAAGTGAAAGTGGGTTTCTGCTATTTTAGTATTTCGTCGGCATGCACACACCCCTCTGACCGCTAGAAGTCTTGCACCCCCCAACCTTTGGAGTCTTTCCGAGGTGTCCTCGGGCCTTTCCACCCCTTTCCGAGGATCTCCGGCGCCCCCCCCCCCCCACCTCTGGCCGCATGCGGTATTGCATGCCATTGAAGTCAATGTGTAACTATTTATTTTTGTTTCCATTGACTTCAATGGGGAAACTCGCTTTGATATGCGAGTACTTTGGATTTTGAGCATTCTCCTAAAACGGATTATGCTCATAATCCGAGGTTCCACTGTATAGCAGTCTTATGACTTCTATCAGTGTCTGGTTAAAGCTTGTAGTTTTCACTTCCCGACTGTCCTATCAGGCTGCAGGACCCCCTGACCCTCTGTCTGGACAGTGCTGATGGGCTCTGTGCTGACCACACCCTCCCCAGAAAAAAAAATTCTAGCAATACACACCAAACTGAGCATGTGCAGCATGTCCCCGAGGCTCTGCTCTAGCAGGAGATGGACTGGGGACTGTGGAAGAAGGAGAGGATCAGAGAAGACAGGATCAAAACAGCCTTTTTACACAATGCAGAGGAATAACCCTTTAGGTTCCACAGCAAGTATAACAAACATGCTTTACTGCATATACAGACTGATTTTAGTGTTGTGGGTTTAGTAACACTTCAAAACATATTGCACACTTGTTTAGGCGCTTGAGTGTTAATGCTTTCTATTGGCCAGAATATTAATTTATTCTGGCCATTGGAATGCATCGACGCTCAAACGATAAAGGCGTTTTTGCTTTTCTCCTGAACATGCCTTTGGCGTTTTCTTTTGTTCAGCCTGTAAACGCTCCTCTTGTAATAGGACTAAACACATGGACACATATGCTTACGAGGAGGAGGAGGAGGAGGAGGAGGAGGAGGAGGAGGAGGAGGAGGAGGAGAAGGAGGAGAAGGAGGAGGAGGAGGAGAAGGAGGAGAAGGAGGAGGAGGAGAAGAAGAAGGAGGAGGAGGAGAAGAAGAAGGAGGAGGAGGAGAAGAAGAAGGAGGAGAAGGAGAAGGAGAAGAAGAGAGAAGAAGGAGAAGGAGGAGGAGGAGGAGAAGGAGGAGAAGGAGGAGGAGGAGAAGAAGAAGGAGGAGGAGGAGAAGAAGAAGGAGGAGAAGGAGAAGGAGAAGAAGGAGAAGAAAGGAGAAGGAGAAGGAGAAGAAGGAGAAGGAGAAGAAAGAAAGGAAGAAAAAGAAAAGAAAAAGAAAAAGAAAAAAAAGGAAGGAGAAGAAGAAGGAGAAGGAGAAGAAGAAGGAGAAGAAAGAAGAAAGAAAGAAGAAAGAAGAAAGAAGAAAGAAGAAAGAAGAAAGAAAGAAGAAAGAAGAAAGAAAAAGAAAAAAGCCAAATGTCTGTAAAAAAGGTGGCGTTTTTTAGCACTCAAAAATATAATAAAAAAAGCTTAGCAAAAAAAAATAAAAATAAAAAAAAGGGGGTGCTATGAACAATACACCTGCTATTGCTGTAGGTAATTTTCACCCCTCCAGAAGCCTACCTGAAAAAAAACTGTCATAGCCAGCGTTCCCCTGTTCTTGTCTGTTACTATGCCGCTTCGGGCTGATGTGCCAGGGGTTGATGGTCACGTCCACCAGCACAAGAGCGCGCATTCAAACACTGATTCAAACACTGTGCATGTGCCGCGTGCCAACTACCCAGCTGTCACATTCCTGAGCTCAGATCTACTGTAACCATGAGAGAGCGCACATGTGTAGGGTCTGAATGTGCGCTCTCTTGTAACGGGGGGAAGCGAGGATTTTTCTTTTTATTTTTTTTATTTTTTGCAAAGGTGAACAATCTCCTCTACAATGCATTTCTTAGAAAATATATAAATACTTTTGAATTTTTTTAGGACTTTTTTTTTTTTTTTTGTTAGGATACGAGAGGTGTTTCACATAGTTATTGAGTTCCCATCCTGTTTGTATGCAAAGGATGAAAAGGGGACAGTAACAGGCATTCTTGTCTGTAAAGTGAAATGGGAGAGGTGGGGGGGGGGGGCTTCGATTCTTATAGGTTTTGCTACAGCTTGTTCATTTTGAGTTGGGCGCTGGGGAATATTTGTATAGTTCCTTCTACCTGTTGATCTTGAGCAGAACATTTACAAAACAATGTGCTAGAGAAGATACAGACCCATTCCTTTTCCTAGCTCCAAAACATGGGGGGATGTGTTCTGTAGTCCAGTGGTCATCAACTCCTGTCCTCAGGGCCCACTAAGGCCCCTTTCACACTGGGGCGGGAGCCGCGGTGACGGTAAAGCAGCGCTATATTTAGCGATGCTTTACCGTCGTTTTATCCGCGGTATTCGGTCGCTCGCGGTGCAGTTTTACCCCCCGCGAGCGGAAGAAAAAGGGTTAAAATCCCCCGCAGAGCTCCGCCGTAGCGGCGCTTTGCGGCGGTATTACCATTCAAATCAATGGGAAGGAGCGGTGAATACACCGCTCCTATACCGCTCCAAAGATGCTGCTAGCAGGACTTTTTTTGCCGTCCTGCTAGCGCACCGCTCCAGTGTGAAAGCCCGCCGGCTTTCACACTGGAGTGAATGGGGCCGGATTTTTTCAGACGGTGTACAGCTGTACCGCCTGAAAAACGCCCCAGTGTGAAAGGGGCCTAACAGGCCAGGTTTGCATGATAACTGAAATACATCACAGGTGATACAATTTGCTGCTCAGTGATTGCCGTATTCTAGTCTGCATCTTCCTAAGGTAATACATAAAACCTGGCCTGTTAGGTGGATTCACACCTATGGCATTTTTAATGCTTTTTGCATTTTGCAGATTTGCACTACAGAACGTGTTCCATAGGAAACCATGTTAAATGGACTTTAGTGCAAATCTGCAAAAAGCACTAAAACTGCCATAGGTGTGAATCCAGCCTTAGTGGGCCCTGAGGACAGGGTTGATAAACACTGCTCTAGTCCACAAAGAGAACCGAGTAGGGCCGACAACCCTGCTTGGGATTTCAGTGCAGCAGGGGGCAGTGTTGTCAGACTTCCGGCATGATCCAAGAGTATTTTTTTTGTTGCACTCAATTCTTAGAGACAAAAATATGTTGAAATGTGTAGAGACTTAAAGGAGGAAGTAAACTTCCTTTACCTACTGGTGAGCCTATAATAAGGCTTACCTATAGGTAGTGTAAATATATCTCCTAAACGTGCATCAATTAGGAGATATTTACATTACATGCAGCCAGTGACATCACTGGCGCATGCACGCTGAAGGAGCGGCCACCTGTGCCGTTTCTTCAGAGCCCTGTGCCGTGAACGGCGGTTCCCGCACGCATGCCAGAAGCAAGACGGGTGAAGATGGGAGCCCCTGCAGTGCTGGAACAGCTTACCATATATACTAGAGTATAAGCCGAGTTTTTCAGCACATTTATATCAATGTATCCCATTGATTTCAATGGGACACCGCGGTAATACCGCGGCAATGCGCCGCTACGGCGGCGCTTTTAACCCTTTTTCGGCCGCTCGCGGGGGGTATAACCACCCCGCGAGCGGCCGAATACCGTGGCTAAAACGACGGTAAAGCAGCGCTAAATATAGCGCTGCTTTACCGTCGCCGCGGCTCCCGCCCCAGTGTGAAAGGGGCCTTACAGATGCAACCGGCCCTTTGAGGGCAACCCTAATGCTGATCTTTGCCTAAAGCTTCACCCACTGTACCTCATGCAATGTAGGATAAGCTGCATATGTGCTTTTTTTGATTTTTGCTCTAACACTAAGTTTACAAAAAGCACCAAAAGCAGATGTTCCATGTACGTTTTTGAAGCTTCATGAACGCTTGTCAAAATGGTGTGCATTGCAGCGCCCATAGTTAGTCCACACATTTGCGTCGCAGACATGAGTAATTTGTAAGGCTTTGCCGCTCCCCGAACACTTCGCTTGATGTCAATGTAAACACTGAACTGCAAAACGTGCTACAAACGCCCCTATGGCGTTTACAACCGGTTTGAGTTTAGAAAGTAGCCGAGATACAAAAAATCCATACAATAAAAAGCCAACATAGAGGTGGCGTCTGACAAGTGTATTTTTTAAACGTCGGCGTAAAAAAAAAAAAATAAAAAAAAATAAAACGCTCCCTAAACACATTAGGTACATTAATGGGCACTCAAATTTTTTTTGCACGTCAAAATGAGCACCAAGTCCTGCTGTACATGCTGACACTTGATTCGCTGTCCAGGTATGGACTTGTATTAGCTGTCCTAATCAAAATGGATTTAAAATGTCTTAAAACTCAACTGCCTAACAAAACCCATGAGCAATTTTGTCATTTTTTGTCTCCAAAAATTTGTATCAGCATTGGCAATTTTTTTTTGCAATCAGTATAAATTGACATTGTTTCTTGGTTTCCACTCCCAAGATCTAGACTTATTGGCCGACATCTTGCAGACTAGATTATAGTCAACATAAAAACGTCTGCACAAACGAGCGACCATACCAAAGTGCAGAGCACTCCCGCTAGATCGCCTGTTCCGTGAGAATCAATAGGCTACATTTTCCCTAGTGATGGTATGACCCATACGTTTTTTTCCACCCATGTCCGAGTAACAGGTGCTCTTAAAAAGAAAAAAAAAGAAAAAATGATAAAAGTTCACTTCAAATAACCAAATCTTAATCATAGTGTGCATGTGAAAGCTGAATGCAGAACTTCCTTTTTTCTGCTTCCACCAAAAAAAACATTAAATTACAAAATAAAAAAACGCATCTTTTCGGATGACTTCAGAATCCCATCCAAGTCGAAACTTTCATCTTCTAGACTTTCGATTTTTTTTTTTTTAGAAGAAAATGAAAACAAGAAAAAGCTTCATGGGGAAATTAAAAAAAAATGGACCTGTAAATATTTCCAAGATTTGAAGACTCCATGTCCACGAAGAACCTTGCAGAAGGTCAACACCATTGACAATGCTCTTGCGACTTAAAATGACGAATACTGTGCTCATAAAGAAAATGGATGATTGTAGGTTATAAATTACATCAGTACCATACAGGACACTGGAGAGAGAGAGAGCAGTTCTGAAAATCCATATCCAATATCTAAAAATTCCACAATAAGTTCCCATCGGAAAAAAAACAATCCTGGTGGCCACCTTCCCTAAGGACCATTCCGAGTTCTCGGGACTGCTATGCATGTTCT
The DNA here is from genome assembly GCA_028564925.1 of Lithobates sylvaticus. NCBI lineage: Eukaryota > Metazoa > Chordata > Amphibia > Anura > Ranidae > Lithobates > Lithobates sylvaticus. Next base: position 599,571,788 of record CM053027.1, on the reverse strand, counting down.
AAATTTATTGAAGGCTTACACTGTGTCCTGTCATCGCTGGTAATGTCACTGTCGTTAATAATGACAGCGTCGTCGTCTCCCAGCTGCTGGCTAGTGAAATTGTTCAGCTCTAGAAGTCCACTGGGTTCCACCACCACGTTGGAGCTGGGGTGACAGGCGATGGGATACTGAGGGATGGTCTGGAAATAGGAAGAGAAAAAAAAACACGATTTCATATATTCAGCATAGTTGTACACAGCCATTTCATTTTCAAGCTAAAGACTTGTGGCATGCCAAAATATACATATCACACACATATACATATGTACGTATGTACTCGAGTATAAGCCGTGGCACATAATTTTACCATAAAAAAACTGGGAAAATGTATTGACTCGAGTATAAGCCTAGGATGAGAAATGCGTGGCTACTGTAAGTGGAAAAGAGGGTCAACAATGCCCATTTGCAGCCATAGGTCCCCCGAACTTCAAACTCGGTAGTTAAGGTCTCTGGACCCAAAGGGTCCCGAAATGATATTGCTGCAGATGGACACAGTTGACTGAATTTGGGGCCCCATATCTCGGGGCCACTTGGTGCTAGGAACCCCAAATTGGTGTGCAAACCTAGTGGAACTAGCACTACAACATATCCTAATTTGGGGTTAGCACCAAGTGGCCCCGAGATATGGGGGCCCCAAAGTCGGTTCGGAAAACGTCAAGCACTTTTCTGCAGCAGAGAATGACATTTTCCGAACCGACTTTGGGGCCAAATTTGGATATGTTGTAGCGCTAGTTCCACTGGGTTTGCACACCAAAGTCGGTTCGGAAAATGTCATTCTTTGCTGCAGAAAAGTGCTTGACTCAAGTATAAGCCGATGGGGGCACTTTCAGCACAAAAAAAAAAAAAAAAAATGTGCTGGAAAAACTTGGCTTATACTCGGGTATATACGGTATATATTTTATTTTGAGGGTACAGTGCTGGTTCTCCAAGGGGGTGGGGGGCGCAGCAAGAGCCCAAAGTTGGAATTTATACTTCCACCTTTTTTTCTTTTTTTTTGTGCGCCACATAATATTCTACTATCTTGGTCAACTTTCGAAATTACTCTAAACCCCTTCGGATTGACCATTTAAAAAATGTTTCTACTTGACCTTCACTTTTTTGTAATAGTCAAATATTAAAAAATATATAGTCATATGCTGATGAATTTTTGGTCTGGATATCTAGATGTAAAAACAACAGGTTAAGGTAAAGACTGCAGTAATTAAACAAAATATATTGTCATTGTTAATACACAAAAAAAAAAAAAAAGTATATAGTGTATTTACAATGAGAATATATTTTGTTTAATTACTGCAATCTTCAGCTTAACCTGTTGTAAAAAAATAAAAATAAAAATAAAAAACACACAACAGGTTAAGGTAAAGACTGCAAAAAAAATGTTGTTGTGTATTAACAATGACAATAGATATTGTTTAATTACTGCAGTCTTTACCTTTACCCTTTTTTTTTACATGTAGATATCCAGACCAAAAACTCATCAGCATACGACTATATCATTTTAAAAATTTTGTATTTGATCCTTACAGTAAAGGGAAAGTCAAGTACAAACATTCAATCAGAAGGGGTTTAGAGTAATTTCAAAGCTCGACCAAGATCGCAGGATATTATGTGGCACACAAAAAAAGAAAAAAAAAGTCCAGCCCAGAATTCTGCACAATTCCTGTGCAATTCGCATGCAGTTCTGTGCTGTATGATTTCAGCTTCAATCATTTTGAATGGGCTGAAATCGCACTGCACCAAAAGTAGCGCATGCACTACGTTTGGAAATGCACTGCAACTGGACCGATACTACATTTGTACCAGTGCAGGCAAAACGCGCTGCATTTGGGAAGACCTGAAACATCAGTCAGGTTTTTATTCCTCTGCAGATTTTTCTCTTCCCATCTCTGTGACACTTGTATAAGAAATGGGACAGTCTTGATCACCAGGAGGGAAAGGCACAGACTGCAATAAAAGCAAAAATTAATTAATTAATAAAGCAGAGTTCCACCCGTTTTTTAGTTTATTAAACGTCAGCAGCTACAAAAAGTGTAGCTGCTGACTTTTAATAAACCGACACTTACCAGTCCCATGGTCCAGCGATGCGGCCACCCAGGGCCTCGCTCCTCTCCCCCCTCCTCGGCGCCTCCATTGATACTGTGGGCACCCGGCCGTGGCAGCTTACGGCTTTACGGCCGGGCGCGCACTGCGCATGTGCGAGTCGCGCTGCGCACTGCTATTGGCCAGCCAATATTCTGGGACCTGTGTTCTGTCCCAGAAGATCGCTGGCAGGGAGGGGCCACCTAGGGCGAGGAGGAGGAGGAGTCAGGAACAGGAAGGAGGAAGTCCTACTAAAAAGAGGGTACATACACTCCCCCCCCCAAAAAAAAAAGACATGCCAAATGTGGCATGTCAGGGGGCGAGGAGTGCTTAAAGCGGAAGTTCCACTTTTGGGTGGAACTCCGCTTTAAACAGGTTTTCAGTGTCTTTAATGAAAAGACTTCCAATCAATTCTTGTTCTGATGGGAAATAAAGACAAATCTGCCCACTAGGAACACAGTAGGTCGCTGGACATCCAAGTGGTTATACCGGGATAATATCTGCAGCTGCAGGCATCATCCCAGTATTGTTTCGTTTTGCTCTTGTAAAAAGCGATCCTAGTGGCTAACCAGCCGCTGGATTGCTTTCACAAGCAGCGGGAGGGGGGACGCTGCTTTACCGGGATTTCCCATCTCACCAGGAGTCTGGATCAAACAGCCGGCACATCCGCTGGCTGATCAGAGACTAACAAAGATTGGATGGGCTTTGTTTGGCTTTATGATATAGTAACCCGGAAGCGATAAGCTCACATCACTTCCAGTTTCCCTGGATACAAACGGCGCCATTTTTAAAAATGAAAAGCATTTGAGCACACCAACTTTGGTGTGCTCAAATGCTTTTAAAAGGGCAGAGGAGGGATCTGGAATTTTATAGATTCCCCAGATCTCTCCATAAAGTGTACCTGTCACATGGGATGTTTAACCACTTGCCGACCGCTGCACGCCGATATACATCGGCACAATGGCAGTGGTGGGTAAATGGGCGTACCTGTACGTCTGCTTTAATTGGCGGGGCTAGCGCGCCGCGTACAGCGTGACCATGCCTGCGGGACCCGCGGACTATGTCCACCGGTGTCCCGGCAATCTTGTCATGGAGCCGCAGAACGGGAAGATACCTATGTAAACAAGGCATTTCCCTGTTCTGCCTAGTGACATGACAGAGATCACTGCTCCCCGTCATCGGGAGGAACAGTGATCGCTGTCATGTCAGTGGTAGCCCATCCCTCCCACAGTTAGAATCACTCCCTGGGACACACTTAAACCCTTCATCGCCCCCCTAGTGTTTAACCCCTTCCCTGCCAGTGTCATTTGCACAGTAATCAGTGCATTTTTATAGCACTGATCGCTGTATAAATGACAAAGGTCACAAAATAGTGTCAAAAGTGTCCGATGTTTCCGCCATAATGTGACAGTCGCGATAAAAAAAAAAAAAAAAATGGCAGATCGCCATTACTAATAAAATTTAAAAATGTAATAAAAAAATGCCATAAAACTATCCCCTATTTTGTAGACGCTATAACTTTTGCACAAACCAATCAATATACGCTTATTGTGAAAAAATATGTAGAAGAATACATATCGGCCTAAACTGAGGAAACAGTTTTTTTATATATTTTTGGGGGATATTTATTATAGCAAAAAGTAAAAAAAAAAATATTGCTTTTTTTTTTTTGTTTATAGCGCAAAAAAACAAAATAATAAAAAAAAAAAAAAAAAAAAAAAAAAAAATAAAAAATCGCAGAGGTGATCAAATACCACCAAAAGAAAGCTCTATTTGTGGGAAAAAAAATAAAAAATAAAAAAAGGAAGTCAATTTTGTTTGGGAGCCACGTCGCACCACCGCGCAATTGTCAGTTAAAGCGACGCAGTGCCGAATCGCAAAAAAGTGCTCTGGTCAGGAAGGTGGTAAAATCTTCAGGGGCTGAAGCGGTTGAAAAAACAAAAAAGGGTGAACAAGCGTGAATTTCGCCTTTAATGCCATCTATGGAAATTTTTTTACAAATTTTATTGGGCTTTGAACGTCTCTGATGGACATTTGTTAATGCATATATTTGACTTTATATATTTGCGCTGCACGGTTTTATCTTTATTAGTGAAGTAAATAGTAAAAACTACTTGAAGTTAAATGAAACCTGGAGATGAGCTTTAAAATAAAAAAAAAGACGGAATTTATTTGCGTTTATTAACCACTTACCGCCCGCCTCATGTATATATACGTCCTGACTTTGAAGAGGGATATCTCGGTAACGGCCGCAGCTGCTGCCACAACCGAGGTATCCCTCTTTACATGAGGCGGTTCTGTTTACGATAATGGTGGTCTCTGCGGCGGGTTCGCCGCGAGATCACCGTTATCGGCGGCGGGAGAGGTGCCCCCACCCCACCCGCCGCTTACTGGAGCCGTCGGCAGCGGTGGAGGCGATCGGGTGGGTATGGAAACGAGTGAGGCTAATATGGCCCCCCACTCGTCTCTATACCATAGAAGGGCAGAAGCGACGTCAAAACGTCACTTCCGACCATACGTCTTAAAAGGTACAATTTTCAAATTAAATTTTTTTTTGCACTTTTTGAGGACTTTTTGACCCCAGATCTCATATTTAAGAGGACCTGTCATGCTTTTTTCTATTACAAGGGATGTTTACATTCCTTGTAATAGGAATAAAAGCGATCCATTTATTTAAAACAGTGTAAAAAATAATAAATTCAAGTAAAATAAATAAGAAAAACAAAAAAAATAATTTTTAAAAACACCCCGTCCCGACGAGCTCACACGCAGAAGCGAACGCATACGTGAGTAGCGCCCGCATATGAAAACGGTAGTCAAACCACACATGAGGTATCGCCGCGATCGGTAGACCTCCTCTGTAACTCAAAAAATGCAACCTGTAGAATTTTTTAAATGTCGCTTATGGAGATTTTTGAGGGTAAAAGTTTGACGCCATTCCACGAGCGGGCGCAATTTTGAAGCAGGACATGTTGGGTATCAATTTACCCGGCATAACATTATCTTTCACAATACAAAAAAAAAAAATTGGGCTAATTTTACTGTGGTCTTATTTTTTTATTCAAAAAAGTGATTTTTTTTTTCCCAAAAAAGTGCGCTTGTAAAACCCGCTGCGCAAATACGGTGTGAAAAAAAGTATTGCAATGACCGCCATTTTATTCTCTAGGGTGTGAGGGAAAAAAAAAAACAATATATAATGTTTGGGGGTTCTAAATAATTTTCTAGCAAAAAAAACTGTTTTAAACATGTAAACGAGGCTGGTCTTTAAGTGGTTAAATCCATGCAGCTTTTTTTTTTTTTTTTCTACAAGAATGAACTAAGTTGCTTCACCTGAATGATGATTTCAGAAGGAATTTCTTCCGTCCTTTTTGGCGGCACATTCTGGATCTGTATTATCTGGCTGGCCACGGGAACATCCACTTTCCTGGTCAGCGGGGGTGGCGGCGGCAGGGGGACAGGAAGTGCAGTAGAAGTGGTTGCTGTAATTATTGGGGCGGGGAAACATTTAGGCAGGGGAGGTACTGTAGAAGTCACTGTGCTTGGGGCAGACAGCCTTTGCACCTGGGGTGGTATAGCTGCCTCGGTTAACACTGGCATGGGTTTAATAATTGGGGCGGCTTTGCTTGGGGTGTCCACGATCATAGGTTCCACGTTGGTCTCTATATCCGCTTCCATCATCGACATCTTCAGAATGTCGGCTACAGAAGCCTTCTCCGACAACGGCAAAGCAGGAAGGAGACTGGCCATTGCTGGTGTAAGTTTAGGCAGGCATTCGCTGACAGTTGCCTTGGATACAGTGGGGGGCTGATGTCCTTCGAAAGTGATTTTAGTGACGGCGGATCCCTGAGATACCACTGGCTGGGTCACCTACAAGAGATATAAATATATAGTAAAAGAAAAAAAAATAAATACTAAATATTTAAAATTCTATACATAAAATTCAGTGTAGCCTCCAGGAATTCTGCTTTGCATGGCGCCTTACAGAGCTGATACATGCGGCCAGGGGTGGGGTTAATAAAAGCAGGCGGTTGAGCCATGGTTTAACTGCCCCCTGACTGCCTGAACAGTTAGCATATAGCCGCTCACAGATGTACACAAGCCACGGCAAAAACTAAAATTGTGTGTCAGTTTCAGCGGGTGATGCTGACGTTGAAAGCAACTAATGCAGGTCTATGGGACCGCCCTGTAATTAACCGCTTAAGGACCGCCTCCTGCACATATACGTCGGCAGAATGGCACGGCTGGGCACATCAACGTATAGGTACGTTGTCCTTTAAGAGCCCAGCCGTGGGTTTGCGTGCTCGCGACCCAGTCCTGAGCTCCGTGGCCGTGGGGACCAGCAGACCCGATCACCGCTGGTGTCCCACGATCGGGTCACAGAGCTGAAGAGCGGGGAGAGGTATGTGTAAAACAAACCTCTCCCCGTGCTTCCTAGTGAGACTGTCACTGATCGTCTGTTCCCTGTCATAGGGAAAGACGATCAGTGATGTCACATGCCAAGCCACGCCCCCCTACAGTAAGAAAACACACACACGGGGTTCACTTAACCCCTCCCCGCCCCCTAGTGGTTAACTCCTTCACTGCCAGTGTCATTTACACGGGAATCAGTGCATTTGTATAGCACTTATTGCTGTATAAATGACAATGGTCCCAAAAATGTGTCAAAAATGTCTGCCATAATGTCGCAGTCACAAAATAAAAAAAAAAAAAAAAAAAAAAAAATAAAAAAATAAATGCTGATCGCCACCATTACTAGTAATAAAAAAAAAAAATAATAAAAATGCTCTAAAACTATCCCCTATTTTGTAAACCAATCAATAATCGCTAATTGCGATTTTTTACCAAAAATATGTAGAAGAATACGTATCGGCCTAAACTGAGAAAAAAAAAAAAATTTATATTCTTTTTGGGGACATTTATTATAGCAAAAAGTAAAAAATATTGCATTTTTTTCAAAAAATTGTCGCCTTATTTTTGTTTATAGCCCAAAAAATAAAAACCGCAGAGGTGATCAAATACCACCAAATAAAAACTCTATTTGTGGGAAAAAAAGGACACCAATTTTGTTTGGGAGCCAGGTCGCACGACTGCGCAATTGTCAGTTAAAGCGACGCAGTGCCGAATCGCAAAAAGGGGCCTGGTCCTTTGGCTGCAAATTGGTCCGGGGCTGAAGTGGTTAAAGTGTGATAGTGCCGTCTTTAACCACTTGCCGACCGCCCCCTGTATATATACGTCGGCAGAATGGCACGTACAGGCAGAACCACGTACCTGTACGTGCCATTCTTCCGGCGGGTGGGGGGTCCGATCGGACCCCCCCCGGCCGGGGGGGACGGTCGGGATCGCTTCAGGAGCGATCCGGGATGAGGGGACGGCCAGTGGTTTCTGGCCACCCCCTCGCGATCGCTCCTGGCGAATCAGATGCTTCCTCTGTCTGTGTCAATCAAAACACAGGCAGAGGAAGTGATGTCACGCTCGGTGCGCCGGTCTATGTGACCGGAACGCCGAGCTGTGAACATCTAAAGGTTAGTGCACAAACAGTACACTGACACCAGTACACATAGGCACACAAAACACCCCCCTGTCACCCCCCTGATCACCCCCCAGATCACCCCCTCCCCCCCCAGTCACAGTGTCACTAATTGCAGTGATCATTTTTTTACTGATCACTGCATTTAGTGTCAGTGTGACTGTAATAACTGTCAGGGCAGTTAGTTTTAGGTCCAAGGTAGCCCCCCACCCCCCCCTAATAAAGGTTTAACCCCTTGATTGCCCCCCAGGTAACCCTTTCACCCCCTTTTGCCAGTGTCACTAAGCGATCGTTTTTCTGATCGCTGTATTAGTGTCACTGCTGTCGCTAGGTAACCATTTTTTTTTTTTAGGTAACCGCCATGTTTATATAGGTTCATAAATAGGTTTATAGGTCAGGTACCCCCATATTACAACCTAAATAAAGGTTTTAACCCCTGATTGCCCCTAGAGTTAACCCTTTCACCAGTGATCACAGTATAACTGTCACTGGTGACGCTGGTTAGCCAGTTAGTTATTTCGTTATTTAGGTTCCCCGTCAGGTTTTTATATAGCGTCAGGTACCCCCATATATTACCTAATAAAGGTTTTAACCCCCTGATTGCCCCTAGTTAACCCTTTCACCCCCTTTTGCCAGTGTCACTAAGCGATCGTTTTTTCTGATCGCTGCATTAGTGTCGCTAGGTAACCATTTTTTTTTTTTTAGGTAACCGCCATGTTTATATAGGTTCATAAATAGGTTTATAGGTCAGGTACCCCCATATTACAACCTAAATAAAGGTTTTAACCCCCTGATTGCCCCTAGAGTTAACCCTTTCACCAGTGATCACTGTATAACTGTCACTGGTGACGCTGGTTAGCCAGTTAGTTATTTCGTTATTTAGGTTCCCCGTCAGGTTTTTATATAGCGTCAGGTACCCCCCATATATTACCTAATAAAGGTTTAACCCCCTGATTGCCCCTAGTTAACCCTTTCACCCCCTTTTGCCAGTGTCACTAAGCGATCGTTTTTCTGATCGCTGCATTAGTGTCGCTAGGTAACCAGTTTTTTTTTGTATTACTGTTACGGGTGACGCTGGTTAGTTAGCTTGTTTTTTATACTGTCAGGGCACCCGCCATTTATTACCCAATAACGGTTTAACCCCCTGATCGCCCGGCGGGTGATATCAATTAGGTTTTAGGGTCAAATAAGGTCTGCGTCGCCCCAGGTTAGTGCCAGTACCGCAAACACCCACGCACAAAGCATACACCTCCCTTAGTGGCACAGTATCTGAACAGATCAATATCTGATCTGATCAGATCTATACTAGCGTCCCAGCAGTTTAGGGTTCCAAAAAAAAAACGCATTGTTAGCGGGATCAGCCCAGATACCTGCTAGCACCTGCGTTTTCCCCCTCCGCCCAGCCCAGCCCACCCAAGTGCAGTATCGATCGATCACTGTCACTTACAAAACACTAAGCACACATAACTGCAGCGTTCGCAGAGTCAGGCCTGATCCCTGCGATCGCTAACATTTTTTTTGTGGTAGCGTTTTGATTCAGTCGCTTCAGTCAGGAGCTTTTTTACCTGTGAATCTCAAAAAAAATAAAAAAAAATAAAATAGTTGTCGTTTTATTGTTCTCTCTCTCACTCTATTCTCTCTCTATTGTTGCTCTTTTTTTACTCCATTCTATTCTGCAATGTTTTATTATGTTTTATTATGTTTTATTATGTTTTATCATGCTTGCTTTTCAGGTATGTAATTTTGTTTACTGTGTGTTTTAGTGTTGAGCATTTTTTTGTTTTCAGGTGCGCCATTCAGTTGCAACGCGGATTTATTTATCTTGACAGCAACAGCGTTTGCTCCCACGATACATAAAGCCGCGACTCCAACGCTGTAGGAGGTGATTTCACCACCACAGTTAAAAAAAAGAGCATATATGCCGAAGCATGGGGGCAGCAGGGGGGGGGAGCGATTGGCTCCTAATGCCACGTACATACGGTCGAAATTCCGACCGTGTGTACACGGCATAACTTTTGCGGGAGGATGCCCCCATGCATCGGCATATATAAATGGTGCATGTATGCCCATCATTAGAAGTGGGTGGATGAAGGGAGGTATTCTAATGGTGGGCATACCCACCAATCAATCTCTTTTTTTCGTTCAGCCAAGAGGCTGCATGAAAAAAAAAAAAGATTACAATATATGTCCAGTATGTTGCTGGACTTTGAATGGTTATACCAGAATGATGCCTGCAGGTTTAGGTATCATCTTGGTATCATTCTTTTCAGCCAGTGATCGGCTTTCATGTAAAAGCAATTCTAGCGGGTAATTAGCCTCTAGACTGCTTTTACAAGCAGTGGGAGGGAATGTCCCCCCTCCCGGATATAAAACCGCGCCATTGGGAAATTGGGAAAGCATTTTATCACACCAATCTTGGTGTGGTCAGATGCTTTGAGGGCAGAGGAAAGATCTAGGGTCTAATAGACCCCAATTTTTTAAAAAAAAAGAGTACCTGTCACTGCCTATTGCTATCATAGGGGATATTTACATTCCCTGAGATAACAATAAAAATCATAACAAAGAAAAAAAATGGAAGGAACAGTTTAAAAATAAAATAAAAAAGCTAAATAAATAAAAAAAAAAACAAAAAAAAAAAAAAAAAGCACCCCTGCCCCCCCTTCTCTTGCGCAAAGGCGTACACAAGCGTTGGTCTGGCGTCATATGTAAACAGCAATTGCACCATGCATGTGAGGTATCACCGCGAAGGTCAGATCGAGGGCAGTAATTTTAGCAGTAGACCTCCTCCGTGAATCTAATGTGGTATCATGTAAAGGCTTTTAAAGGCTTTTAAAAATGTATGTAGTTTGTCGCCACTGCGTGTTTGTGCGCAATTTTAAAGCATGTCGTGTTTGGTATCCATGTACTCGGCCTAAGATCATATTTTTTATTTCATCAAAAATTTGAGCAATATAGTGTGTTTTAGTGCATTAAAATAAAAAAAAGTGTATTTTTTCCACAAAAAATGCGTTTGAAAAATCGCTGCGCAAATACTGTGTGGAAAAAAAAAATGCAACACCCACCATTTTAATCTGTAGGGCCTTTGCTTTAACAATATATATAGTGTTTGGGGGTTCAACGTAATTTTCTTGCAAAAAAAAAAAAATATGTTTTCATGTAAACAAAAAGTGTCAGAAAGGGCTTTGTCTACAAGTGGTTAGAAGAGTGGGTGACGTGTGACATAGGCTTCTAAATGTTGTGCATAAAATGCCAGGACAGTTCAAACCCCCCCCAAATGACCCCATTTTGGAAAGTAGACACCCCAAGCTATTTGCTGAGAGCAATGTTGAGCCCATTAAATATTTTTTTTTTTTGTCCCAAGAGATTGAATAATGAAAAAAAAAAAAATATATATATTTTTTTTACAAAAAGTTGTCACTAAATGATATATTGCTCAAACATGTCATGGGCATATGTGGAAATACACCCCAAAATACATTCTGTTGCTTCTCCTGAGTACGGGGATACCACATGTGTGGGACTTTTTGGGAGCCTAGCTGCGTACGGAACCCCAAAAACCAATCACCGCCTTCAGGCTTTCTAAGGGTGTAATTTTTTTATTTCACTTCTCACTGCCAATCACAGTTTCGGAGGCCATGGAATGCCCAGATGGCATAAAACCCCCCAAAATGACCCCATTTTGGAAAGTAGACACCCCAAGCTATTTGCTGAGAGGTATTGTGAGTATTTTGCAGATCTCGCTTTTTGTCACAAAGTTTTGAAAATTGAAAAAAGAAAAAAATTTTTTTTTTTTCTTTACTTTCTTCATTTTCAAAAACAAATGAGAGCTGTAAAATACTCACCATGCCTCTCAACAAATAGCTTGGGGTGTCTACTTTCCAAAATGGGGTCATTTGGGGGGGTTTTGTGCTATTTTGGCATTTTATGGCCTTCGAAACGGTGATAGGTAGTGAGGAGTGAAATCAAAAATTTGCACCCTTAGAAATCCTGAAGGCGGTGCTTGGGTTTCGGGGCCCCGTACGCGGCTAGGCTCCCAAAAAGTCCCACACATGTGGTATCCCCATACTCAGGAGAAGCAGCAAAATGTATTTTGGGGTGCAATTCCACATATAACTATGGCATGTGTGAGCAATATATCATTTAGTGACAACTTTTTGAAAAAAAAAAAAATCTTTTTTATTTTTGTCTTTATTCAATCACTTGGGACTAAAAAAAAAAATATTCAATGGGCTCAACATGCCTCTCAGCAAATAGCTTGGGGTGTCTACTTTCCAAAATGGGGTCATTTGGGGGGGTTTTGTACTTCTCTGCCATTTTAGCACCTCAAGAAATGAAATAGGCAGTCATAAATTAAAAGCGGTGTAAATTCCAGAAAATGTACTCTAGTTTGTAGACGCTATAACTTTTGCGCAAACCAATAAATATACGCTTATTGGCATTTTTTTTACTAAAGACATGTGGCTGAATACATTTTGGCCCAAATGTTTGACTAAAATTGAGTTTATTAGATTTTTTTTATAACAAAAAGTAGAAAATCTCTTTTTTTTTCAAAAATTTTCGCTCTTTTTCCGTTTATATCGCAAAAAAATAAAAATCACAGAGGCAATCAAATACCATCAAAAGAAAGCTCTATTTGTGGGAAGAAAAGGACGCAAATTTCGTTTGGTTACAAAATTGCATGACCGCGCAATTACCAGTTAAAGTAGTGCAGTGCGAAATTGAAAAAAGACCTCTGGTCCTTTGGCTGCCAAATGGTCCGGGGCTGAAGTGGTTAAAAGCGTTAAAGTGGAATGTGCCCCAAACCCAAAAATTTACTATATTGCAGTACTATTATTAGATTGTACAAATTAGTGATGACCGCATTAAGTTTTCTTCTTTTTAGGCTCCTCTGTTTTCCCTTGGTGATGTGGCCAATAACACACCTCCTGTATTAGCGTGTCGCCACTCTGGATGAAGGAGCACAGGGGGCAGCATTGACAGTCTTGGGGGAGGGGAGTGTTAGATGTACTAGCAGATTTAGATAAAATAAATATCGTGCATGGATAATAGTTTAAAATATTTTTATACATTTTCCATTAGAACAAAAAAGACGTTACAAGACAACATTCAAAATCACATATAAATATAAAACATTCCTAAAGTGTACAAACTACAAACATTTGGAATACCCCTTCATATACATACAAGTCCAAGATTCTCTCTATCCTCCATGGAGAGAAAAAAAAAAAAAAGTAAGAAATAAAATAAAATGGGGGTGGGGGGGTGAAAATAATAATATTACTGTATATACTCGAGTAGAAGTACAAATTTGGTGTGAAAACCCAGTGGAACTAGCACTACAACATATCCAAAGATGGGGTTCCTAGCACCAAGTGGCCCCGAGATACGGGGCCCCAAAGTCGGTTCGGAAAATGTCATTCTCTGCTGCAGAAAAGTGCTTGACATTTTCCGAACCGACTTTGGGGCCCCATATATCGGGGCCACTTGGTGCTAGGAACCCCATCTTTGGATATGTTGTAGTGCTAATTTGGGGTTCGTAGAGCACTAAGTGACCCCGAGATACGGGGCCCCAAAGTCGGTCAACTGTGTATCTGCAGCAATGTCATTTCGGAACCCTTTGGGTCCAGAGACCCCAAATTTTGGCTGCAGCTAGGGGGGTATCTAGGAACCCTTAACTACCAAGTTCGAAGTTCGGGGGACCTATGGCTGCAAATGGGCACAGTGAGGCTGCAAATGGGCATTGTTGATCCTCTTTCCCACTTACAGTAGCTGCGCATTTCTCACCCTAGGCTTATACCTGAGTCAATACGTTTTCCCAGTTTTTTGTGGTAAAATTAGGTGCCTCGGCTTATATTCGGGTCGGCTTATACTAGAGTATATACGGTACCTAAAATGTGAGTGATGTGAAAAGGGAAAACCATGGGCCCCTTTACTGGGAATCTCCCCGGTTCCACCTTTCAAAAATACCCATTCCCTCAATCGCCAACCAATAGACTCACTACAAACAAATACACACCCTCTTTATTGACCATACAAAACCATGAGCACCTAAAAATTGTGAATTATTTATTAATGAATTATTGATTAAGGGGTTGAATCCCGAGATATCTGCCTAAAGCCGTTACCCCGATTCCACCCCAATTTCTGTGTTTACTTTACTAAATTTGCAAAGATTTCAAACAAACTCCTTTCACGTTCTCATTAGGGGGTTTTATTTGTAGAATTATGAGGAAAATAATGAATTTAATACATTTTGGAAAAAGGCTGTAACATAAAATGTGGGAAAAGTGATCCTGCATTTCTGGGTAGGGGGAGCGAATGCGCGCTGCCGGTGGCTTGCTCCCGCTGTGTGTAATCAGGGACTTGATGTCCGCCGGCACCCACCAATCATCAGCCACAGAGACAGAACTGCGAGCTGCCTATGTAAACAAGGCAGATCGCCATTCTGTCAGTAGGGAAAGCATGGATCCTGTGTCTCTGTAAAGCAGGGAATAAATTCCATCTCTTCCCCTAGTAAAAGCACCTTGCACAGTATAGTAAAACACTGGCTAGGCACACAGTTAACCCTTTGATTGTCCTTAGATGTTTAGCCCCTTCCCAGCCAGTGTCATTTGGTACAGTGACAGTGCAGATTTTTTAGCACTAGTCACCAATTAGTGTCACTGGTCCCCAAAAAGCATCAAATGTGTCAGTGTCCAACTGTTTGCTGCAATATCGCAGTCCCACTATAAGTCGCTGATCGCTGCTATTACTAGTTAGAAAAAAAAAAAAAATAAAAAAAAAAATTCCATAAAATATATCCCATAGTTTGTAGACGCTATAACTTTTGCACAAACCAATCAATATAAGCCTATTGGCATTTTTTTTACCAAAAATATGTAGCAGACTACATAATGGGCTAAATTAAATTTTTTACATTTTTTTTTATTGGTTACGTTTTCTAGCAGAAAGTAAAAAAATAAATTTTTATTTTTTCAAAATGGTCAGTCTTTTTTTGCTTATAGCGCAAAAAAAAAAAAAAAAAAAAAAAAAAAAAAAAAACCCTGCAGAGGTGAATAGTGACCAAAAGAAAGCTCTATTTGTGGCACATCAATTTTATATGGGTACAGTGTCGCATGACCACGCAATTATGAGTTGTGCCCCATACATCCATCGGATTTTTTCTGACGGATTTTGGCCAAAACTTGTGCTGCATACATACGGTCGCACAAAGTTGTCGGAAAATCCGATCGTTCAGAACGCGGTGACGTAAAACACATACGACGGGACTACGAAGAGGCCAGTAGCCAATAGCTTTCGGCCCCAAATTTATTCTGAGCATGCGTGGCACTTTGTGCGTTGGAATTCTATACACGCGATCGGAAAAAGTCTGATCGGATTTTGTTGCCGGAAAATTTTAGGTCCTGCGCGCAAACTTTTTCCGTCCGACATTCCGACGGAAAAAGTCCGCTAGAGCCCACACACGATCGGATTTTCCGACAACATAATCCAATCAGACTTTTTCCCATCGGAATGTCCGACCGTGTGTACGGGGCACTAAAGTAATGCAGTGCCGCATCGCGAAAAATATCGCCTCATCTCCTATCCTTTTCAGAGGAGCAGCAGGGCTTGCCGCAACTCTCAACAGCCTGCATACACAGTGTAGAGGTTTTACCTTGGGAAGGGAGGCTTCAGGGGGAGGGAGGCTGAGCTTAGGACAAAGTAAAAGATAAGCAGAAATAGGTGGAGCGAGGCAGTCGTACTTTTAAATAAGCACTCCCACTAGTGGCTGCTTCACACCAGATGATTTCCAGTGCATTTTGAACCACACGCAGAATACACGCACAGCGTTTGCCATGTATTCCAATATCCTAGTTCACACAAGTGCAGTCAGTTCCATGGCTTTCAACAAAAGTACAATCTGCTGCATTTTTTTCCATCTGGAATGCATTAAAATGTGTGTAAACACACCAGAACGCACTAGAGCGGCATGATTATTTGTTAAAAGATCGCAATCTCGATTCAGACCTCCCCGCGATCTTAATACAGCATTTCTACGATTCAGGCTCATTTTTTTTCCATCTGTCAGCGGGATTCCCCCACTGACAGCTGAAATGTAAAATCCAAAAGAAAGCTTCAATCACCGGTTGTTACCCTGTTTCCCTGAAAATAAGACCTAGCATGATTGTCTGTGATGGCTGCAACATAAGCCCTACCCCTCAAATAAGCCCTAGTTAAAGTCCTTGTAGGTCTTATTTTCAGAGAAACAGGGTAGGGCTTATATTGCAGCCATCACCGACAATCACGCTAGGTCTTATTTTCGGAGAAACAGGATAAAAAAGGAGCGGGGCCGCCTCTTGCTTAACAACCGATGACTTATTCAGCTGTCAAAAAAAAAAAAAAAAGTAGCCTGCAATGTTTATTGGTGAAAGAGACAGATAAAAAAAAAAAAGAATCATTGCATCTTCTTAGCTGTCCTTCTGTTTATTAATTTACAGATCTAAGACGCCTTTCACATGGAGGCAGTTTTCAGGCGTTTTAGCGCCAAAAATAGCGCCTGAAAACCGCCTCATGACTTCCCAGTGTGGAAGCCAGAGTGCTGTCACAGTAAGGCAGTGCGCTTGCGGGACGGGAAAAAAAAAAGAAATCCTGCAAGTAGCGTGTTTGGGGCGGTGTAGCGGTGTATAAAGTAGCGGTAGCGGTGTATAAACCGCTCCTCCACCGCCCCCTGCCCATTGGAATGAATAGGCAGAGCTTCCGAAGCCGCTAGCTAGCGGGGGTTAAAAGTGCCCCTCTAGCAGCCCAAAAGCACACTTAAAATGGCAGTAAAACGCAGCTAAAATGCGCGCTGCTTTACCGCCAACACGGCCGCAGTGGGAAAGTAGACTTAGGCCCCTTTCACACTTGTGCGACTTCAAAGTCGTGCAATTTTACCACGATTTTGCCGCGATTCACGGCAGAGATTTCAAGGAATGCCTGTGTAAGTGGCATCAAAATCGGACCAAAGTAGTGCAGGGACTACTTTGAAGTCGGAAACGACTTGAAGTCGTACTAATATGAATGGCTGTCATTGGAAATCATGGGGAACGACTTGTCATGCTACTTTGCAGTCCCAAATCGTGGGGCAAGTCGTATAAGTGTGAAAGGGGACTTAGGCAGTTTTCTAGCATTTTAGCACCAGAAATAGCACCTGTAATGTGCCAGAAAACTGCCTCCCATGCCGCCAGAATGCTTTCACACTGGGGACGGTGCCATTGCCGGACGTTAGAAAAAAGTCCTGCAAGCAGCATCTTTGGGGTGGTTTGGGAGCGATGTGTACAGCGCTCCTCCCAAAATGCCCCTGCCCTTTGCAATGAATGGGCAACGCTTCAGAAGCGCAGCAACAGACGTTTTTAGCCCCTTCTACTGCCGCTAGCGGGGGTCAAAAGCACCTCGCTAGCGGCCGAAAAGCGTTGCTTAAACAAGTGGTGCTTTATTGCCAACGCATGGTGTCAAAAGGGTCTAAAGCCCCAAACACACGCTCGGATTATCCAAGGACCAGGTCCGTCGGATCATGTCCGTCGTACTTTGTCCGATGTTGGTTTTGCGTACACACGGTCGGACAAAGTTGTCGGAAAATCCGATCATTCTGAACGTGGTGACGTTTTTTGCCTACGACGGGACTACGTAGAGGCTAGTAGCCAATAGCTTTGGTCTTGTAATGTGAGCTGAGGATGCGTAGCACTTTGTCCGTCGGAATTCGCTACACACGATCGGATTTGGTGTTGTCGGACTTTGTTGTCAAAAAATCTATCCAGCAGGAGATAGGACTTTGTCCGTCGGACAATCCGATGGAAACTGTCCGATGGTGCCTACACACGGTCGGAATTTCCGACAACATTGTCTGATAGGACAGAATCCAATCGGAAAATCCGACCGTGTGTATGGGGCTTAAGGGATGAACGTTGGTCTGAAAATTAAGTCAGTTTAAAGCAACCTTGTCAAGTTAAAAAAAAAAGAAATTGTTTTTTTTTTATTAAATTGTTTCTCTGTCTTATTAACCCTCAATTTATTCTAATCAGCCTTATTAACTCCTTATTTTTTTGCCAATTAATTATTTTTTCTTGATTTACTATTTTCTAAACTTTGGAAAAAGTATATTGGAGATTAAAAAAAAAAAAAAAGAACCTAATATAAAAACTTAAATGGTATTTTTCTATTTCTTTACACATTACATTAGTTTTCATAAAATGTCTTTAAATTTGATTTAAAGCGACACTAAAAGTTTATTTTTTTTAAAACAACAAACATGTCATACTTACCTCCACTGTGCAGCTCGTTTTGCACAGAGTGGTCCCGAACCTCGACTTCTGGGGGTCCCTCGGCGGCTCCTCCCCGCATCAGATAATCCCCTAGGAGAAGTGCTCTCCCAGGGGGGTTACCTTGTGGGCGCACTCCCGAGTCCAGCATTCGGCATCCATAGACACTGAATGCAGGACTCGGCCCGCCCCCGCGTCATTGGATTTGATTGACAGCAGCGGGAACCAATGGCTGCTCTACTATAGATCTATCCAATCAACAGCTGAGAACTCCCTTGCAGAGAGACGGGCGCTTCTCCGTGGGATAAGTTTGAGGGTTCAGGTAAGTAAAACGGGGGGGGGGGGGCTGTTGATTGACAGGTGTTTTGTCATTCAAAGTGCGACAGCGCTGAAAGCTGAAAAATGGGTTGGGCAGGAAGGGGGTGAAAATGCCCTGTATTGAGGTGGTTAAGCAAAGAGTTTTGTGACTTCATTGCCATCTTGTTTGATAACCTAAATGTTCAGGGGATGTACATCTTTAAAATAAAAAAGTTCTACAGAATCGTGATCTTTATTCCAAGCAAAAAAAAATAAAAAATTGCGATTCTCATTTTATCCAGAATCGTGCAGCTCTAGAATGCACATTGTGCTAATGAAAATAGAGATTTTTCAAGCGTCAAAATGCAAAAAAAAAAAAAAAAAAAAAAAAAAAAAAAAAAAAAAAATGGAAAAATGCAAAAAAAAAAATATAAAAAAAAAAAAAAAAAAAAAAAACAGACTGGAACGTGTATGCATATGCAAAAACGTTGAAATTGTAGTATGAACAAGCCCCCAATTAGGCCCGGGGTGATTGGTCTTCTCAACAGGAAGCACTGGAATGCACACAGTGTACAGATAGGCTGATTGATTGCTGAAGATTGGAGGGGAAAAACTCTAACAGAATTGAACTTTCATAATCCGCAAACAATTCTGTTATTGCAGAACATGACATTTGTGTCCAAAGATTACCGTATATACTCGAGTATAAGCCGACCCGAATATAAGCCGAGGCACCTAATTTTACCACAAAAAACTGGGAAAACTTATTGACTCGAGTATAAGCCTAGGGTGAGAAATGCGCAGCTACTGTAAGTGGAAAAGAGGGTCAACAATGCCCATTTGCAGCCTCACTGTGCCCATTTGCAGCCATAGGTCCCCTGAACTTAAAACTTGCTAGTTAAGGGTTCCTAGATGCCCCCTATCTGCAGCCAAAATTTGGGGTCTCTGGACCCAAAGGGTCCCGAAATGACATTGCTGCA
The DNA here is from genome assembly GCA_028564925.1 of Lithobates sylvaticus. NCBI lineage: Eukaryota > Metazoa > Chordata > Amphibia > Anura > Ranidae > Lithobates > Lithobates sylvaticus. The sequence goes on along the minus strand of CM053027.1, from coordinate 599,552,589 downwards.
GATGGACACAGTTGACCGACTTTGGGGCCCTGCATCTCAAGGTCACTTGGTGCTAGGAACCCCAAATTTGCATATGTTGCAATGTTGGTTTGCACACCAAATTTGGGGTTCTTAGCACCAAGTGGCCCCAAGATACAAGGCCCCAATTCGGGTCAGAAAACGTCAAGCACTTTTCTGCAGCAAAAAATGACAATTTTCCAACCCGACTTTGCGGCCCCGTATCTTGGGGCCACTTGGTGCTAGGAACCCCAAATTTGGTGTGCAAACCCAGTGGAACCAACACTACAACATATCCTATTGGGGTTCCTAGCACCAAGTGGCCCCAAGATACGGGGCCGCAAAGTTGGGTCGGAAAATGTCATTTTTTGCTGCAGAAAAGTGCTTGACACGAGTATATAAGCCGAGGGAGGCACTTTCAGCACAAAAAAAAAATGTGCTGAAAAACTCGGCTTATACTCGAGTATATACGGTAGTTGTAAAACAAGTGATAACATTTTTTAAAAAAAAAGCAAAGTATTATTCAAAGACATGTAGAAAATTAAAATATGAACACCCTGACGTACACGGCAGAATGTTACCTGACTGGTCATCTGTTTTTCAGATGTGACAGGCAGCTGCACCGGAGTCTGGGAGAGCGGAGACTGCATGTAGATCTTCTGCTGGCCCGGTACCTGCTGGAGCTTTGGCAGCTGCTGGGTAGTTTTCACAGCCAGAACCTGCACCACCGTCTGTTGCGGCTGAGACACCAGCGAAGGGATGTGCCTTTCCTTGACCAGCATGTGGCGCTGTGCGTGCTGCTGGACCTGTTCCTGTTGGGCGGGCGTCAATCTCTGCTGCCTGAAGGACAGCTGGGCCGTTTGCTGGATTTTGTGCTGGAAAGCCTCTGACTGGAGCTGAATGATCTGCTTCTGCTTGGTCTGCAGAGACTGAACAGTCTTCACCTGGAGGTGCGCCCCCTCCTGGTGCAGGTGAATCTGTTTATGGTGCTTTTGGGCCAAGGCGGATCTATAGAAGAGGCCGGTCTGCGGGTCTAAAGTGTCCATCTCTTCCACTTCACCCTCCTCGGTCACAGTCTCCTCTATTCTTTTGAAAGCCGCGTGGCTGCTTAACGCCTGTAGGACATATGAATAAGAGTTGTTGGAACGCAGACCAAGAACTAGAGCTGCCAGACTCCACTCCAATACTGAAAGTATGCATAGCTAAAACGAGCACTGTCTAAAAAATATTATCGTGGGCTTGTATAACAGACTTAAAACACACAAGAAAAATAAAAAGTATCAAAAAATCGTCTATGTACATAACATATGGAAAAAAAAAATAAAAAAAAAAAAAGGGATTCCCCCCATAGCAAATGTTTTCCATTTTACAAGTCTGCAGAAGAATGAATGAAAAGGAGAAGCTTACTGCCCGATATGGATAACTGATTAACCCTCTCCTTCTAGCCCTGGTGTCACTTCAAAGTTCAGATGCCAGGGAGCAGGAAAGGGGCGAGGGGGGGGGGGGGACGCGAGAGAAAGAGGGGCGAGGGGAGGAGGACGACGAGAGGACGAGAGAAAGAGGGGCGAGGGGAGGGAGGACGACGAGAGGACGAGAGAAAGAGGGGCGAGGGGAGGGAGGACGACGAGAGGACGAGAGAAAGAGGGGCGAGGGGAGGGAGGACGAGAGAAAAAAAAAAAAAGAGGGGAGGAGGGGGGGGGAGGACGAGAGAAAAAAAAAAAGAGGGGAGGGGGGGGGGGGGGAGGACGAGAGAAAGAGGGGAGGAGGGAGGACGAGAGAAAAAAAAAGGGGAGAGGGGGGAGGACGAGAGAAAAAGAGGGGAGGAGGGGGGGAGGACGAGAGAAAAAGGGGGGGAGGAGGGGGGGGAGGACGAGAGAAAGAGGGGCGGAGGAGGACGAGAGAAAGAGGGGGCAAGGAGGACGAGAGAAAGAGGGGGCAAGGAGGACGAGAGAAAGAGGGGCAAGGAGGACGAGAGAAAGAGAGGGGGAAAGAGGGGGGAGGACGAGAGAAAGAGGGGGAAAGAGGGGAGGACGAGAGAAAGAGGGGCAAGGAGGACGAGAGACAGAGGGGCAAGGAGGACGAGAGACAGAGGGGCAAGGAGGACGAGAGACAGAGGGGCAAGGAGGACGAGAGAAAGAGGGGCAAGGAGGACGAGAGAAAGAGGGGCAAGGAGGACGAGAGAAAGAGGGGCAAGGAGGACGAGAGAAAGAGGGGCAAGGAGGACGAGAGAAAGAGGGGCAAGGAGGACGAGAGAAAGAGGGGCAAGGAGGACGAGAGAAAGAGGGGCAAGGAGGACGAGAGACAGAGGGGCAAGGAGGACGAGAGACAGAGGGGCAAGGAGGACGAGAGAAAGAGCGAGCTCAGGCTCAGGCATACATTTTAGGGGGAGCTGCACCTAAAAGGTTTTTTTACCTTAGCTCCAGTATCCCCCCAAAAAATTTTTAAAGAAGCCGGTACCTGTAAAAACAAAAGTACCCACTTCCCCCTTCCTCCAAAAACCACCAAATGTGGAAGTGGAGAGAAAGGGGGGGGGGGGGGTGAAGTTCCGCTTTAATGCAAAGAATGCATTAAGGTATACATCCTAATGTCTTTAGAATAACCACTTTAAGGAGCTTACAATCTGGGATTCCTCTCTCACATGCACATAAATACTAGAGCTAATTTAGACAGAAGCCGATTACATACCAGCATGTCTTTGGAGTATAGGAGGAAACTCATAGAAATGCAGGAAGAACATGCAAATGCCATGCAGATGGTGTCCTGACTGGGATTCGAACCATCGATCTGCCTCTGCTGCCGACACCGCTGGAACCAGGGACAGGTAAGTGTCCATTTTTTAAAAAAGTCAGCAGCTGCAGTATTTGTAGCTGCTGGCTTTTAAAAAAAATTTTTTTCAGTACAGTCCCGCTTTAGCAGTCAGTTTAATAAAGAGCTGACAAGACCTACACACCTATCTACAGGGAGGAATCCGCTAAGGATTGGCAATAAATCTGAACACCCCCCAATGTGTACAGATCACCTGAAAAGGGGGGGGGGTTCTCTCTCAAGGAGGTTTCACTTTAAAAAAATAAAAAGGCACCAGTATGATCCGCCCTGTTGTGCGAGTACATACCTGCTGCATGAGGTGAGTGATGGCCCCGCTGGAGGATGTGGGGATGGATTTTACCACAACAGACGCCTGTGCTGCACTCTGGGACTGGGTGACGTGCTGCAGCACAGTACGTGAGGACTGCGAGCTCTGAAGCTGGTGGTGCTGAGACGGGTGACTGACCTGAAGGATAGAGCTGAGTGGGACATCCCTGGAGCTCACTGTGGTGGTGGAAGCCATGGGCCTAGTTTTACCTGCAAGCGAGAGAATCGAAGAGGTAACAATCAGAGAACACAGAGTAATATAGTAAAACCAGGGTATATTATATATTTATTTACAATTGGTACATCTATAGCACTGTCAATTTAGCGCTTGAAAAGAGCTTACAATCTAAGGTCCCTAGCTTGCATTCATACATATACATACTAGGGCCAATTTAGACAGGAACCAATTACCCTACCAGCATGTCTTTGGAGTGTGGGAGGAAACCCACACCAGGTACAGGGAGAACATGCAATCTCCAGGCAGGTAGTGCCGTGGTTGGGATTCGAACCGATGACCCTAGTGCTGCCGGGAGGAAGGGCCAACCACTTAGCTGCTTTACATAAAAGAAATCTGAAACATTAAGGCCCCTTTCACACTGGGGCGGGAGCCGCAGCGACGGTAAAGCAGCGCTATATTTAGCGCTGCTTCACCGTCGTTTTTGCCGCGGGATTCGGCCGCTAGCGGTGCGGTTTTAACCCCTGCTAGCCGCCGAAAAAGGGTTAAAATCCCCCGCAAAGTGCCGCCGTAGCCCGCCGGCTTTCACACTGGAGTGAATGGGGCCGGATTTTTTTCAGGCGCTGTACAGGCGCTAGTTTTAGCGCTGTGACGCCTGAAAAACACCCCAGTGTGAAAGGGGCCTAAGAATACCTTCCAATCTCCATAGACCCAAACCCCTATACCAGGGATATGCAATTAGCGGACCTCCAGCTGTTGCAAAACTACAAGTCCCATCTGGGTGTCATGCTTGTGGCTGTCAGAGTCTTGCTATGCCTCATGGGAGTTGTAGTTCTGCAACAGCTGGAGGTCCACTAATTGCATATTCCTGAACTATACCTTTAGCTGCCAGTTATTTGTTAGACAGAGAGAAATCAAAACCAACACATATATATACATACACATATATATATATATATATATATATATATATATATATATATATATATATATATATATATATATATATATATATATATATATATATATATATATATATATATATATATATATATATATATATATATATATATATATATATAATACAAAATATATACACATCAATCTCTGAAACGTCACTTTCTTTTTTACATCCCACAAAAACGTATAAAAATTATAACAAATACATATTCCTTTCCAACATGGCGTTTCACCCCCCCCCCCCCCCCCCCCCACACAACAACCTACTATATGTGAAATAAATCTTCAGTCCAAATTCCACCTATTAGACTCAAATTAAAAAAATATATATATATTGCAGCTTACCAATCATCAGATGTGGTGACTGCATTTGTTTTATTTTTTTTGTTTTTTTACGCTCTTTCCCGTTTTCACCCGGTGATCTGGCCAGTAACACCTCCTGTATTAAAGTGCCTCCACTCTGGATGAAGGAGAAGCCTGGGCCCCCTTGGACAGCAGCATTGATATTCTGAGTGTTAGATGTACTAGCAGATTTAGATACATTTAAAGCCAAACTCCAACTAACACTTTAAAAGCAGTTACCGTATGTACTCGAGTATAAGCCAAGGCACCTAATTTTACCACAAAAAAACTTGGGAAAACGTATTGATTCGAGTATAAGCCTAGGGTGAGAAATGCACAGCTACTGTAAGTGTACAAGAGGGTCAACAATGCCCATTTGCAGCCATAGGTCCCCCGAACTTCAAACTTGGAAGTTAAGGGTTCCTAGATGCTCCCTAGCCGCAGCCAAAATTTGGGGTCTCTGGGCTCAAAGGGTCCCAAAATGACATTGCTGAAGATGGACACACTTGACCGATTTTGGGGCCCTGTATCTCGGGGCCACTTAGTGCTAAAACCCCCAAATTTGTTGTTCCTAGCACCAGGTGTCCCCGAGATATGGGGCCCCAAAGTCGGGTCGGAAAATGTCAAGCACTTTTCTGCAGAAAAGAATGACATTTTCCGACACGAATTTGGGGCCCCGTATCTCGGGGCAACTTAGTGCTAGAAACCCCTAATATATGAATATGTTGTAGTGCTAGGTTCACTTGGGGCTAGGAACCCCAAATTTGGTGTGCAAACCAAGTGGCCCCGAGATACGGGGCCCCAAATTCGTGTCGGAAAATGTCATTCTCTGCTGCAGAAAAGTGCTTGACTCCAGTATAAGCCGAGGGGGGCATTTTCGTCACAAAAAAAAAATGTGCTGAAAAAAAAAAAACTCAGCTTATACTCGAGTATATACGGTACAGCTGTTTTTCCTTTTCCCCCCTTTTGGGATAAATGGTATATATACCGTATATACTCGAGTATAAGCCGAGTTTTTCAGCACATTTTTTTGTGCTGAAAATGCCCCCCTCGGCTTATACTCCAGTCAAGCATTTTTCTGCAGCAGAGAATGACATTTTCCGAACCAACTTTGGGGGCCCCGTATCACGGGGCCACTTGGTGCTAGGAACCCAAAATTTGGTGTGCAAACCCAGTGGACCTAGCACTACAACATATCCAAGATGGAGTTCCTAGCTCCAAGTGGCCCTGAGATACGGAGCCCCAAAGTCGGTTAGGAAAATGTCATTCTCTGCTGCAAAAAAGTTCTTGACATTTTCCGAAACCGACTTTGGGGCCCCGTATCTCAGGGCCACTTGGTGCTAGGAACTCCATCTTGGATCTGTTGTAGTGCTAGTTCCACTGGGTTTGCAAACCAAATTTGGAGTTCCTAGCACCAAGTGGCCCCGAGATACGGGACCCCAAAGTCGGTCAACTGTGTCCATCTGCAGCAATGTAATTTCAAGTACCCTTTTGGCTGCAGATAGGGGGCATCTAGGAACCCTTAACTACCGAGTTTGAAGTTCGGAGGACCTATGGCTGCAAATGGGCACAGTGAGGCTGCAAATGGGCATTGTTGACTCTCTTTTCCACTTACAGTAGCTGCGCATTTCTCACTCTAGGCTTATACTCGAGTCAATAAGTTTTCCCATTTTTTTGTGGTAAAATTAAGTGCCTCGGCTTATATTTGGGTCAACTTATACTCGAGTATATACGGTAAATAAAAATTTGGTAGGTTTTGTGGACAGGACCAGGTCAAACAATACTTATAGCACCGACATCCCAAATTTTCAAAAATTCACAACAGGATACGCGACTTTAGGTGCATAATTGGATAACAACACAAATCTGTGGACAGACTCGTCTTCAGTAATCCAGTGTTTGTCTCACTGCCTTGTACAACTTGAAGGTATGAAGTCAAATGTAGAAACTATTGCGTGCTCGATGGGCGCAGTACTGCTCTCATTTCATATACAGTAAAACCTCGGATTGTGAGCATAATTCGTTCCAGAAACATGCTTGCAATCCAAAGCACTTGTATATCAAAGCAAATTTTCCCATAAGAAATAATGGAAACTCAAATGATTCGTTCCACAACAATTTATTCATAGATCCTTCAGTTTATAGTCCATATAAAAAGATTATAGCAATGTGACCAGGTAGTGCAACCATAAAATGCCCATCCACAAATGGAAGCCTCCACAAAAGGGGATTAGAAGCAAAATCCAGCAGGAGCTACAGAGTGTAAAAGAGAAGAGAGGCGCCTCTAATGCCGCGTACACACGATCGGAATTCTCGACGGAAAAAACTCAAACTGTCTTGCCTACACGCGGTCACACCGAATTCCGACCGGCGAGAACGCGGTGACGTACAACACTACAACGAGCCGAGTTCAATGCTTCCGAGCACGCGTCGAATTGTTGGAGCATGCGTAGGAATTTTGCGCGTCAGAATTGCTACAGACGATCGGAATTTCCGATAGAAACCTTTTCCGTCGGAAAAATTGAGAACATGCCCTCAATTTTTTGCTGTCGAAAATTCGGCCAGGAAAATTCCGATGGTGCCTACACACGGTCGCATTTTCCGATGAAAAGCTCTCATCTGTCTTTTTCTGTCCGGAATTCCGATCGTGTGTACGCGGCATAAGTGTAAAGATATGTTGCTAAATGTTGTACCTTCATTAAATGTAACCTTATTGCTACACTTAGCGGCACCTCTCTTCTCTTTTATACTCAGTTGTGACGTGAAGCTACTTGTATATCAAGTCAAAATGTATTAAAACATCTTGCTTGTCTTGCAAAACGCTCTCAAACCAAGTTACTCTCAAACCAAGGTTTTACTGTACAATGGATATAAAAAGTCTACACACCCCCGTTAAAATGTTAGGTTTCTGGGATGTTAAAAAAAAAAATACAAAAAAAAAAATTGAGACAAAACGAATCATTTCTGAACTTTATCCACCTTTAATGTGACCTATAAACTGTACAACTCAATTGAACAACAAACTGAAATCTTTTAGTGGGGGCGGGGGGGGGGTTGATCAAGTAGTTGTAAACCCTAATGCCCCGTACACACGGTCGGAAATTCCGACCACAAAATCGTCAGATTTTTTCCGACGGATTTTGTCCGACACTGGTGTTGCATACACACGGTCGGACAAAGTTGTCGGAAAATCCGATCATTCTGAACGTGGTGACGTTTGTTGCGCACGACGGGACTACGTAGAGGCTAGTAGCCAATAGCTTTGGTCTTGTAATGTGATCTGAGCATGCGTGGCACTTTGGCCGTCGGAATTCGCTACACACGATCAGAAAAAGTCCGATAGGACTTTGTTGTCGGAAAATTTGAGAGCAGGATCTCAAACTTTTTCCGTCGGAAATTCCGACGGAAAAAGTCCGATGGAGCCCACACACGGTCGGAACTGCCGACAACATGGTCCGATCAGACATTTTCCGTCGGAAAATCCGACCGTGTGTATGTGGCATTACAGTTATGGTCTGATGAAACAAGGTTGAACTTTTTGGCCACAATTCCAAAAGATAAGTTTGGGGCAAAAACAACACTGAACATCACCAAAAGAACACCATACCCACCGTGAAGCATGGTGGTGGCAACATCATGCTTTGGGGCCGTTTTTCTTCAGCTGGGACAGGGGCCTTAGTCAAGGTAGAGGGAATTATGAACAGTTCCAAATACCAGTCAATATTGGCACAAAACCTTCAGACTTCTGCTAGAAAGCTGAACACGAAGAGGAACTTCATCTTTCAGCATGACAACGACCCAAAGCATACACCCAAATAAACAAAGGAATGGCTTCACCAGAAGAAGATTAAAGTTTTGGAATGGCCCAGCCAGAGCCCAGACCTGAATCCCAATGAAAATCTGTGGGGTGATCGGAAGAGGGCTGTGCACAGGAGATGCCCTCACAATCTGACAGATTTGGAGTGTTTTTGCAAAGAAAAGTGGGCAAATATTGCCAAGTCAAGGTGTGCCATACTATATGCTGTAATAAAATCAAAAAGGCGCTTCAACAAAAGTATTAGTTTACACTGCGTACACTTCCGCAACCATATTTTAGTTTTTTTTTTTTTTTTATTTCCCTCCACATAAAAGATTCAGTTTGTTGGTCGACTGAGTTGTACAGTTTATAGGTCACATTAAAAAAAAGGTGGAAAAAGTTCTGAAATTATTTATCTTTGTCTCATTTTTTTTTTTTTTTTACATCGCAGAAACCTGAAATTTTTAACAGGGGTGTGTAAACTTTTTATATCCACTCTACATGTTAATGGAGTATGTAAAAAAAATGTATTATACTGAACAACGCTTGACCCCAATTTCATTTTTGTTTATTTATCAGTAAGTCCATCATCCTTTTCCTTGAAGAAGCCGAAATGGTGAAACATGTTGGAACTATAAGCGTGGTGAAAGATAATGTTCCCTGTATTTGAGGAATAGACAATATTATGGTTTTACAAATGTTTTTAGCTGAATTATGTTTGAGAAAATAAAATAAACACTTAAGAAAAAAAAAAACAAAAACGTTTGTATTATTCAATTAAGCACCCAAAAAGTTCCATATCCTCTATCCTGTTTTGAATACATAAATAAAAGCTGATCAGTGTAAAGCCCCATACACACGGTCGGACTTTTTCATGGATTCTGTCCGATCGGACAATGTTGTTGAAAAATCAGACCGTGTGTATGCACCATCGGACAGTGTACGTCGGATTGTACGACGGACAAAGTCTTATCTCCTGCTGGAAAGATTTGCCGACAACACGGTCCGATCACACCAAATCCGATCGTGTGTACGGTTGTCCGACCGGACAAAGTGCCACGCATGCTCAGATCACATTACAAGACCAAAGCTATTGGCTACTAGCCTCTACGTAGTCCCGTCGTAGGCAACAAACGTCACCACGTTCAGAATGATCGGATTTTCCGACAACTTTGTCCGACCGTGTGTATGCAACACCAACATCAGACAAAGTATGACGGACAGGATCCGACGGACCTGGTCCTCGGATAATCCGCGCGTGTGTATGGGGCTTAAGAATCCCTGTCAGTGACAAATGGTTTATCTCAATTCTCTAACTGCTAGATCTGCTTGTTCTGTTAAAAAAAAACAGCAGACTTACTGGCAGGATCACCAGGTGAAAATAGAAAAGAAAGTGAATGCAGCCATCACATCGAAGCATTAGTAAGCTGCAATATAATAAAGATTTGCTTTTGGATTTAATACTGCTTTAATTTGATTCCCACTACTATTGTCATCCTGATCCTCAAATTAAACAGGCACTCTATTATTAGTACCGCCCCCATTACAGAAAGGCAATAGCTTAAAGCAGAGTTCCACCGCTAAATGGAGCTACCGCAGATCGAATCCCCACCCCCCTCCTCCTTCTGGTGCCACATTTGGCACCTTTCAGGGGGGGGGGGCTGGTACCTGTCAAATCCAAGTATCGGCTCCCACTTCTGGGGAAAGATCACCACAATCTATCAAAAGTGGCACCAGAAGGAGGGGGGGGGGGGGGGGGGGGGATTCGATTCGATCTGCGGTAGCTCCCTGCCTTGTGGGAGACACACAGGTCCCGGAAGACAGCAGGGACCATTCAGAAAGCGCAGCGCGACTCGCACATGTGCAGTAGGAAACAGGCAGTAAAGCCTTAAAGGCTTCACTGCCTGTTTCCCTTAGTAAGGATGCCGGCGCCTGCACCCAGAGCCGAGGAACGGGTTGGCTTCAGGTGCCGACATTGAGGGCTCCCAGGACAGGAAAGTGTCCATATATCAGGGATCTTCAAACTACGGCCCCCCCAGCTGTTGCGGAACTACACATCCCATGAGGCATTGTAAAACTCTAGACATTCACAGACATGACTAGGCATGATGGGAATTGTAGTTCCTGAACAACTGGAGGGCCGTAGTTTGAAGACCCATGACATATATTAAAAGTCAGCAGCTGCAGTATTTGTAGCTGCCGACTTATTTTTTTTTTTTATCCAGGCGGATTTCTGCTTTAAGGCCCCTTTCACACTGGGGTGGGAGCCGCAGCGTCGGTAAAGCAGCGCTATATTTAGCACTGCTTTCACGTTGTTTTAGCCGCGGTATTCGGCCACTAGCGATGGAGGTTTTAACCCCCGCTAGCAGCCGAAAAAGGGTTAAAATCCCCCCCAATTGCGGCGGTATTGCTGCAGTATTACCGTGGTGTCCCATTGTGGGTAGGAGCGGTATAGGAGCGGCGAACACACCGCTCCTATACCGCTCCAAAGATGCTGCTAGCAGGACTTTGACCGTCCTGCTAGCGCACCGCTCCAGTGTGAAAGCCCGCCGGCTTTCGCACTGGAGTGAATGGGGCCGGATTTTTTCAGGTGCTATTTTTTAGCGCTGTACCGCCTGAAAAACGCCCCAGTGTGAAAGGGGCCTAAGGTAAATCTCTCCCCACCCTTTTTTCTTCTTCTTTCTTTATTAGGGACCCTAATTTTATCTTGATGATTATTCTTTATACCTGAATGTGCCTTGCACTACACATATTGTAAATTAGACATGTGCAATTCGTTTCCTTTTTTTTCGTTCGTTCTAGTACGAATCGAACGAATCCGAAAAACAACGAAAATCCGAAAAACCAAATTAGAAACAACGAATGTACGAATTAAGAAAATCCGAAAAACGAAAAAAGGAACAACGAAAATGAACGAAAAAATTCGTACATTCGTAACTTTTTTTTTGTTGAATTGGTAATTTTCCGTGTCCCTTACAATGGTGCTGCTTAACGTGCTTCGAATGGATTGAACGAAAAAATTCGTACATTCGTAACTTTTTTTTCCGATTCGTAACTTTTTTTTTTTCCATTCGTAAATTAATAAAATGTAATTATAGCACACATTACATAAAATTATGAATTATGCTCCGATTACGAATTTACGAATGTTACAAATAAATACGAATGCGTCCGAATTTTGAATAAACGAAAATTAAACTAACGAAAAAATGAATCAACAAAAAAATAAATTACGAATGTACGAATCCGAACACCGACGACTTACGAATCGTTACGAATCAACGGAAACGAAAAAAACGAAACGAAAATAAACAAATTTTTTTGTTGTGCACATGTCTATTGTAAATGCTCCTGAGAGGATGTACTGACCATCTCTTATGGGAACATTTCTTCTATGCAGGTAATTTAATTACCTTTACTATTTTACGTTATGGCCCTTTGGGCCCTTTTTCTTTCCTCGCATTCTTTGTACTTGATATTCCTCAATAAAACCTTTTGGTGGAAAAAATTAAAAAATAAAAATCTCCTCCCGGCAATTTTTTTCAATTGGTTAAAAGCCAAGATCTGGAGGGGGCGGAGATTGAGACCGTGGCTTAGAGAGGAGGCCGCAGGGGAGAAACGCTTGACAAGATCAAGGAAGCCCGCTGGAGCGTGAAGATAGGCAACATCTTATCACAACAGCATCTTCCACAACCCCCCTGACTTAGAGGGCATTAACTCTTGTAGTGTGGGGAGGCCCCTACTTAAAGTGGAGTTCCAACCAAAAAGTGGAAGCTCCGCTTATCTGCTCCCCACCACCCCCCCGGTGCCCACATTTGGCATCTTTCGGGGGGGGGGGGGGGGGACAGGTGTCCATCCCCATTTCTGGGAGACTGCTTTGATGTCCCTCGGAAGTTTGGACCCCCACCTCATTCCTCCGCTGCTGGGCCAGTTAGAAAGCGCAGCGGCGAACCCGCAAGGCTTCACTGCCCGTTTCCCTTACCAGGAATGGTGGCGGTAGCACCCGAGAGCCGATCCAAAAATCGTCTGGGGTGCCGACATCACGAGATCCCGGGTAAGCTAAGTGTCCTAATATTAAAACTCGGCTTTAAGGGCTCTTTCACACGGACGTGTCTGTGCACGGAGCCTGCTCTGCACAGCGGGAAGATGACAGGTCTGTCTTTGCACACTGTGCAGGGACGGACCTGTCAGAGCGCCGCTCTCCCCTATGGGGGATAGGATGACGACAGACCATAGAGTCCGTCGTCACCCGATCCGATGGCGGATGGAAAAATAGGGTTTAACTCCGTCACACTTTTTTGGATCAGAGCGGATCGGATGTCAGCGGACATGTCACCGCTGACATCCGACTCTCCATAGAGGTCTATGGAGCTTCCGCTCAGGTCCGCCTAAAAAACTGACAGGCGGACCTGAACGGACCGTCCGTGTGAAAGGGACCTAAGGGAATTTTTTTTTTTTTTTACCTGTAGGTGGGCTTTAATAGCAAGGTCAAATCAGACAGCGTGCCCGATTTAGGGATCATGATAGTATTGGCTTGCGGGGGATCCCTTAAAGCGGTTGTATACCCTTAATTTCAAGTTGCACCTACAGGCAAGCCTAGATTAAGGCTTACCTGTAGGTACAATAAATATCTCCTAAACCTGCACGGTTTAGGAGATATTTGCAAAGAACGATTTACAACGTTGTCTACGGCGCATGTGCGGAGCGACGTCTTCGCTGCTCTGGCCAATCACAGCGCCGCAGCGGCGCTGTGATTGGCCGGAGAGGCGATACCCGGAAGGGTATCTGTGAGGAGATAGCTGCGGCTGGAGGGGGAGAAGAGGACGGCGTCGGGGGCCCCGATCTAAGGTAAGTGATGCATAATGAGCTAGTATGCTAGTCATACTAGCTCATTATGACTTTGTCTTGCAGGTAATTTAAAAAAAAAAAAAAAAAAAACTCGACCAAAAACGGGTATACAACCGCTTTAAATTGGAATTTAGAGTGAAAAAGATACAATGCATTTCACATACAATAGACTGTACTGTGTAAGACTCTGTGTTGGAGAACATTATATATTTATGGTTACTATGTGTGAAGTGCTGTGGGACAAGGAGAGTAACTGGGTGTCTGAGTGCTGCAAACCTCAAAATGTATAAAAAGAAAAAAAACAGGGGGATAACAGCATTATCTCCTGAATGAGAAGCCGTAAGTCTCCACTGCTAGGCTGCAAAGGGACATAATTAACACTATGTGCCTAAATCCAGAATTCTGCAATGTTGTTTTCAAATGGTGCAATGCAGACCTGTGCACCTTGGTACAGCATGTGTTTAACAAATGAAAGACACAGTGGCTTCTGCATTTATCATAATTCTAAAAGTACTCCACTTTAATAGAACATTTTATTGTGGTTTTGTAGGAGCTCGTTTACGCTTGCGTCTAAAATTGGCATTGGACACCCTTTTTCAAAGCGCTCTAATGCCAATCAAAGCCCCCATCACTAAATAAAAGGGCTACCTTACAGTCCTTGTTCACATGTGGTGTTTGCTTTGCTTAAAAAAAATTGATACCCCATGTCGCCTTCTTGGTGCTTCAAAGCGTCTCCAAAGCCTCCATAGAAGTCTATGACAAAGCTCAATTTGAGCCCCTGAAGCTTTTGAAGGGCTCCATTTTTCAGCTTTTGCTTTTTTGTATTGGTGGTATTGGCGGTAAAAGATATCCCAGGATGTACTGGGAAAACAGCAAGCGAACCAGAAAGATGTCATCAGCCGAGTGTATATATTCTGGAAGTGTCTGGTGCAGACGTCACATCTGGTGTGTAGTGTGGAGCAGCAGGAAGCAATGAGCGGTGTCCACACTATAGTGTAGCAACTAGCAGATGGCACATGTTGTATGCAACATTGGAACGCTACAGCAAACAGTGAGCGGGGACGAGAAAGAGAGCTGGGCGGCAGAGGATCAGCAGAGCCGGGGGACCGGAGCAGGAGAAACTAGCAGACATTACACGTAGTGATAAATGTGGGAGCTAAATAGCAGGACGTGAGCGGGGACCAGAGAGAGGAGATTCAGCAAACCAGATGACTAGCAGAGGGGAGTTACTATTGAGCGAGGGATCAACAGAGATGGTGGAGGTTACTAGTGAGCGGTGGGGGGGGGGTTCAACAGATGGGGGGTTACTAATGAGCGTTGGGATCAGCAGGGATGGGGGTTACTAATGAACAGGGGGAATAAAGCAGAGCTGGGGGTTACTAATGAGCAGGGGGAATCAGCAGAGCTGGGGGTTACTAATGAGCAGGGGGGAGGGGAATAAGCATAGCTGGGGGTTACTAATGAGTGTTGGCATCAACAGAGCTGGGGGTTACTAATGAACAGGGGGAATAAAGCAGAGCTGGGGGTTACTAATGAGCAGGGGGAATAAAGCAGAGCTGGGGGTTACTAATGAGCAGGGGGAATAAGCAGAGCTGGGGGGGTTAATAATGAGCAGGGGGAATAAGCAGAGCTGGGGGTTATGAATGAAAAAGAAAAAAGTAGAGCGTACGCAAAAAATGAGCCTCTAGGCATCAGAGCATAAACCATAATTTGGCATTCCTATAGGCTAGCAGATTCAGACCCGGCAATCAATGCCGCATGCGTGATGACGTCACTCACGTAGGCACCACCCCACACATTTCCTCACAGAAGATGTCATCAGGGGGATGGGCTGCATTTTTTTTTTAATAAAGCCACAATACTACATTTTGAAGAAAGTGTAAACAAGCCCTGAAGCCTAAATATTTTTTTTAACCTAATGCATTCCCCTGCATTAACTTATTCAATCCAGTGCTGTGCCCGGCTGCAGTCCTCTCTCCCTCTGCACTCAGGGATATTATAGAGACGGCAGTGGAGGCCATTGGATCCTGCTGCTGTCAGTCAAATGCAACGAGGAGGGAGCAGGGGGTATGCCCAGGCTGCACTGTGTGCATCTATGGAAGCACACAACCCGTCTCGAAAGTGAGCCCGCAGGTATGCCACCATAGGAGAGGAGGGGTGGAGAGCATCAGCGGGAGACCCCAGATAAAAGGCTGCTCTGTACAGTAATAGACATTGGCGGTCTATTAGGCCGTGCCGGTGTCTTAAGACCCTGCCCTCAACTGCAGCTAATCAAGAACAGATTGCGCTTGTTTAGCTGTTCTCCCCCATTACAGTAGCCAGAGAGATACAGCTCTGAAACCCGAAGTGGCAAAAAGCTTGTTGCTTCCAGGCTTATTCGTCACAGAGGCTTATTCTCTCACCGTCTGACTAGTTTATCATGGTCCCAGGCTCCTGGGAGGAACAGGAGAGTCCAGAAACTACTGCAGGCAGTGGAGTAGAAGGAGTGGCTGGGGGCAGCCCTTCTCACTACTGTAAAAGCAATTAGGCAGCTGTAGAGCCACTTGGATCACTTTTACTGATCAGCCAATTGCCAGCTGAGAAAAAAATAATAAAAAAAAATACACCAAGCTCATAGCTGTGGCCATGAGCTTATTTATGTTTTAAAATGGTTTAAAGTGGATGTAAACCCAAAATTGTTTAGTTAGAAAAATCTTGACAAAGTGCTGAAAACGCCCCCTTGCTGTGAGTGACAGGTGATTTACATATCTCATGCACTAGCCTATAAGAGGCACATCCTGTGTAATTATAAAAAGTGAGAAATCCACCCCTTCCCCACATAACAAATCCTGTGATCAATGTATCCTCAGACACACACACTGCACTATAACAATCATCAGATCACTGCATGTTCTACTCTGCCCAGCTCTGACTACATACATGTCCCCTATATTCTTCTTGCTGTTCACTCGAGAATAAATTTGTTTTCACTCTGGTCTGTGGATCTGTGGTCTGTGCCCGTCTCAGGCTAGTGCATGAGATATGTAAATCACCTGTCACTCACAGCAAGGGGGCGTTTTTTTGACAAAGTTTTCAGCACTTTGTCAAGATTTTTCTAACTGAACAATAAAAGAGGATTTCTCAGGGCTGTAGTAAATCTGTGTGGCAAGACTGGGCTCAAATATAAGGAAATCTTATTCTCTACATTATGACATAAATTTTTTGGGTTTACATCCACTTTAAGGATGTGAAGGGGTTAATCTTGCTCTTTTAATGACAGGTTTGCTTTAAACAGTTTAAGGGCAGCTACTTAAAAATATGTACAACTCATACGGTTTCCCAGACACTACAATTGCTACTCTACATATTGGAGAGTGTTTACTGGTAACCCACCAGCTTGGGAATTATTCATTGCTCTAAAATCTAATTAAAATGTGCGATTTGTATGGAATCCTCCATTTTTATGTGACCACAGATCCCACAACAGTAATTGGAAACATAACTATGGGGGAGAAGAGACCGCAGGAATGGAACCTGTGAGAGGACACTAACCTCACCGACATGAGTTACTGGAATTATGCAGAACATATGGGGGAGGGTAGACTGGTGTAATCAGCTTAAATATTAAAATGTGAAAACCTGGAAAAAAAACAAGGCCACACACCACTGTAATTTACAAAGAGAACCTGTCTTTTTTTTTTTTTAACACCTTTTGAAGTTCATAAGGAGAAATCCTCAAAAAAAAACACTATAAAGACAAGTTTGTGGACACTGCTCCATATACAGTAAACCCCCGCTCTATCGTGGTTCAGTTTTTGCGGTCCCGGTATATTGCGGTATTTTAATTAGGACCTGTTATTCTGATATTGCACTAATATTTCGCCATTTTGCAGTTATGTACTCTATTTTTTCTGTACTGTTAAGACAATATTTTTATGTTTTAAAAATACTCTTGATCTCTCTCTATCTTTTATGCGTTTCTATTGCGTAAAAGTGTGTTTAAAAGACCTTTAAATGCTATTAAAAAATTAACAAAACATGCCTGGGGTGTATTTAAATAGGGTCTTTCTATTTCGCGGTTTTTCACTTTTCGCGGGTGGGTCCGGAACATAACCCCAGCGATGGAGGGGGGTTTACTATATTATGTTCACTGCTAATGCTACATCATTCAAAGACTAGGTTCACAAATATGTGGCTCTCCGTGCCGCGTTTGTGTGAGCATGGCAGCCCATTCATTTGAATGGGTTACTGTGCCTGCGTTTCCTGCAGAGAAAAAAAGGTCCCTGCACCTAAGATGCAAACCCATCTCAATATCACAGAAACCAAAACAAACAAAAAAACACCAAAACCAATAGAATTACCAGGTCCACGATACACGCCAAGGTTATGGCAGTCCTATTGGATTGGGTGAGTACTAGCAACGTAAACCATCGGTGGACCACTATCTAGCAGCTGACTCTGATGAAACATGCAGGCCCCTTGACTAACACCTGGCGCATGTCTTAGAAGCTTCCCGCTGGGCCTCCTTGTTTACTCCTCCCCGGGGCTTTGTCATTATTGCTCTCCTACGACTTCTTTCCTAGCTTTTCCTCCGCCATCAGTGCCATGGCTTCTCCCCCCCCCCCCCCCCTTTCCTTGCTCTTTACACCTACGGGCTTCCCCTATCTTTGGTTGCCCGCTCTCCTGAATATTAACCAAGGTGGCGTCAGCCACACCTTCCATCCCGATAGCCGAGAACGCGACGTATAGAAGGTGGCCTACAACCCAATCTTTTTCTCGTACTACTCTTGAATTGTAATTGTCCCTCTTTCACACCACTGCATAACTTATGGCTCTGGTGACATACTCTCCTTCAGCCCCCATATCCAATCACTGGCTAAATCCTGCCGCCTTCACCTCTGCAACATCTCCAGAATTCGACCCTTCCTGACTAATGACACCACAAAGCAAGCTCCCAGCGCGCTCCCAATGGCACGGCAGGCATTAAGGAGGGACTTATATATACGCCCTCCTGCCTGTACGTGCCATTCTGCCGACGTATATTGTCGTGCGCCGGTCGGGAACCGGTTAATGGCCTACCCTTAAGCAGGCTATTCCCTCTTCAGTCTATTATGAATGCTGCTGCTAGACTAATACACCTTACTAATCGATCCGTGACTGCCGCCCCTCTCTGCCAATCCCTTCACTGGCTTTCCCTACCCCACCGTGTAAAATTCAAAATGCTAACCATAACATACAAAGCCATCCACAACATCGCCCCCATCTACATCACCAACCTCATCTGCAGATATCGCCCAAATCGTCCCCCCCGCTCCTCCCAGGACCTCCTGCTCTCTAGCTCCCTTGTTACCTCCTCCCATGCTCGCCTTCAGGACTTCTCCAGAGCCTCTCCCATCCTCTGGAACTCCCTGCCCCATTATGTCCGATCAGCCCCTACCCTGTCCACCTTTAACCACTTCAGCCCCGGACCAATTGGCAGCCAAAGGACCAGGCCCCTTTTTGCGATTCGGCACTGCATCGCTTTAACTGACAATTGCACGGTCGTGCGACGTGGCTCCCAAACAAAATTGGCGTCCTTTTTTTTCCCACAAATAGAGCTTTCTTTTGGTGGTATTTGATCGCCCCTGCGGTTATTATTTTTTGCGATATAAACAAAAATAGAGCGACAATTTTGAAAAAAATGCAATATTTTTTACTTTTTGCTATAATAAATATCCCCAAAAAATATATAAACATTTTTTTTTCCTCAGTTTAGGCCGATACGTATTCTTCTACATATTTTTGGTAAAAAAAAAAATCGCAATTAGCGATTATTGATTAGTTTGCGCAAAAGTTATAGCGTTTACAAAATAGGGGATAGTTTTATAGCATTTTTATTAGTAATGGCGGCGATCAGCGATTTTTATTGTGACTGCGACATTTTGGCGGACACATCGGACATTTTTGGGACATTTGTCATTTATACAGCAATCACTGCTATTTAAATAGCACTGATTCCTATGTAAATGACAGTTGTAGTGAAGGGGTTAACCACTAGGGGGCGGGGAGGAGTCAGTGTGACGTGTTGTGTTTTTTTTTACAGTAGGGGGACGTGGCTGTACGTCTGACGTCATTGATCGGCGTTCCCGATGACAGGGAACCGCCGATCACTGACAGTCAGTGTAGGAAGCGCGGGGAGAGGTTTGTTTACACAAACCTCTCCCCGTTCTTCAGCTCCGTAACCCGATCGCGGGATACCAGCGGCGATCGGGTCCGCTGGTCCCGCGGCCGTGGTCACGGAGCTCCGGGTCGCGCGCACGCCCCCCGGGCAGGCAAATTAAAGGGGACGTACAGGTACGTGCTTTTGCCTGCCCGTGCCATTCTGTTGACGTATATCTACATGAGGCGGTCGGGAAGCGGTTAAGGCCCTTTTCACACTGATGTTTTTCAGGCGCTACAGCGCTAAAAATAGCGCCTGAAAAAAGCGGGTCTTTTTACTCCAGTGTGAAAGCCGGAGGGCTATCACACTGGAGCGGTGAGCTAGCAGGACGATAAAAAAAGTCCTGCTAGCAGCATCTTTGGAGTGGTGTATTTACCGCTCCTACCCATTGAAATCAATGGGGCATCGCAGCAATACCGCCGGCAAAGCGCCGCTGCAGCAGCGCTTTGCGGGGGGGTTTTAACCCTTTTTCGGCCGCTAGCGGGGGTTAAAACTGCCCCGTTAGTGGCAGAATACCGCTGCTAAAATGACGGTAAAGCAGTGCTAAATATAGCACTGCTTTACCGCCGACGCCCACACCACCCCAGTGCGAAAGGGGCCTAAGAGATCCCTGAAAACTCATTTATTCAGGGAAGCCTATCCCACACCCAACCAACAACAACTGTCCCCGAGCCCCCCCCCCCCCCCCCCCCCCCCATCAAATCATTCTCTGCAGCTATTACCTTTTGTCCCACCACCCCGTTCCTTTAGAATGTAAGCTCTACAAGCAGGGCCCTTCTGTACCTTTTGTATTGTACTGTACTGTAATTGTGTTGCCCCCCCTATACATTGTAAAGTGCTGCGTAAACTGTTGGCGCTATATAAATCGTGTATAATAATAATAATAATAATAATAAGGTCCTGCGTCCTTACGGCCTGTAACTGTATGACTTTGATGGGCATCAGTAATTGTCCTAATTCAAGACATGTTGTGGTTATATTGTATACTGACTGGCTTTGTCACTACCTACTTTCACCTCTGGGGCTGCGCTCTTGTTGCTTCGATGCAACATTGTGCACCCTCCTTTCTTTTTGAAAAAAACTTAACCTGTGATCGTATCCTTTGTACCTGTTCCCTCAATAAAATATCTGAAGAAAAATGCAGCTGTAAGGAAATCGCATGGAGTTTTGCACCATACGATTTCCATGTGACCAAAACCGCAGGTGCCATTAAAAAAATTTAATGGCAACCTCCATGCTTTCTTTACAGCTTCGCGTTTTGTGCACGACTGCAAGAATGCGTGCGATTTGCACTCACTCCTGCATCTCCATATATATGTGAACCTAGCCTTGGACAATTGTACCTTCCCCAACCTTGTGGCAACAGTTCGGGGGGGGGGGGTCCTTTTTTTTTTACAGTATGACTGTGACCCAGCTCCACACCGCCAATGTCTATTACCTGGTTTGTTTGATGTGAAAGAGTCCTGACCTCAACCCTACTGAACACCTTTTGGGGTGAACTGGAGCCAGGTCTTCTCAATCATCAGTACCCAACCTCATTAATTCCCAGTCACACTCCAAAATCTTGTGGAATGTCTTTCCCCAGAAGAAAGGAGACTTAAAGCGGGACTGTACCTGAAATTTTGTGTCCCGGCAGGCAGCGCGCCGGGACAGGAAGTGGCGTAAACTCCCGTATCTGCACCCTCCTCCCCCCTGAAAGGTGCCAAATGTGACACCGGAGGGGGGGAGGGTTCCGATGAGCAGAAGTTCCACCTTAGGGTGGAATCCCGCTTTAAGGGTGTGTTTGCTTTTTTTTTTTTTTTTCTGAAAAAGGTGAACACGCTTTATCCTCCCCACCCCCCTCCCTGTATACAACCCTGTGGGTGATGAGCTATGGCACAATGATAGTCAAAAGACTCTGAAAATGTGGAGAAATCTCTGTGTGCAAGGGACAAGGCTGAAATGCAATATTGGATGCTGGTGATTTTCGGGCCCTCAGATGGCGCTGCATTAAAAACAGGCATGATTAATTTGATGGACATCATTGCAAGGGGTTAGGAATACTTCATGCAAAGAAGCCATATCTATAAATGATCCAGAAACACTGCTGTCTTCTCTAGGTCAAAGCTCATTTAAAATGGTCTGCTGCAAAGTGGAAAACTGTTCTATAGACAGACTAAACAAAATGTGCCATTCTTTTTGGCAACCATGGGTGTCGCCTTCTCCAGACTAAGGAAGGGATGGACCATCATGCTTGTAGACAGCGCTCAGTTCAAAAGCCTGCATTTCTGATGCCAGGTCTGAGTCCAGGCGCTGAACTGGTCTGCGCCCTCCCCCCATCAAAGCAATCAGTGTCCACACAGCTGGTGGAGTGGTCCAGGGATCTAAAATCTCCACTCATCTTCTGTAGGGCTTCCAGGATGCATCTGTGCAATTCTGACTGGTAAAAGCAGTCATGTGGCGGCGCTACCCAATCACAATCGCTCTGATCCGTCCTGGAAGCCAGAAACTCTACTGAAAGAAGGGGAAGAAGAGCGGGCATTTCCAATCCCTAGACAACTCCACCAGCTTTGATGGGGGGGGAAGGGTGTAGGTTCACCTTTTCTTTTTTTCTGAGAAGGTGAACTTACACTTTAAGCCATGATTTACACTGAATGCAGCTTTTGAAATCGTGTGACTTCTTTTAAAATTAGGGTGTGACTTGTAATGCGATTTTACCTGTCAAAACGCATTACAAGTTGTACTAATGTGAACAAAGGACTAAAGCCACAAAGAGATACTAATGCCTATGGATTTATATTGGAATGTTAAACAACCCCATATATGTTGGATGGTCGGATGTCCCTTTGGCCATATGTCCCTTGGTCCTTTATGAGCTTTGGCCATAAGGCTCAGTTCACACTGCCGCAACTTGGGATCTGACTTGTGAGTCGTGCGACATGTGAAATTCCATGTTAGTCAATGAGACCAGTCTTAATTAGCACTACTGACATTGCACCGACTTTACAAAAAGGTTCCTGTACCACTTCAAGACGACTTCTATCCGAGTCATATCCTCATCTTAATTGATGTGATTTGGATCTGACATTACAGGAAGATTACACATCCATTCCCTGAAGTTGCTTCAAAGTCACGCCGAAGTCGCCTGCCAAAGTAGCGCTGTAAGTCACGTGACTTTCAAGCTGCAGCAGTGTGAACCAAGCCAAGTTGTTGTAAAGTCAGTAGGTTTTTTTTTATCTTAATGCATTCGTGTGTAGTGCCCCCCCCCCCCCCCAGCCATCCCTAATACTTATACTTACCCTAGTCCCATCTCTATCCAGCGATGTCCACGGGTGCCTCGGCCGTTCTGGGACTCTCCCTCCTGATTGGCTGAGACACAGCAGCGGCGCCATTGGCTCCTGCTGCTGTCATTCAAAGTCAGTCAGCCAATGGGGAGAGAAAGGGGACAGAAAGGGGTCACGGCTCCATGTCTGAATCGACACAGATGTGGCTCAGCTTGGGTGCCCCCATAGAAAGGTGCTTGCTGTGGGGGGGGGGGGGAGCATAGAAGAGGGACCCGAGAAGAGGAGGATCTGGGCTGCTCTGTGCAAATCCACTGCACAGAGCAGGCAAGTATAACATTTTTATAAAAAAAAAACAAAAAAAAAAAACAAACACTTTACAATCACTTATCCTTCTATAGGGAACATCTGCTCTTGCTCTCCGCAACGAGTCTGGCCTAAAAGGTCAATATCTTGTCATTTTGTTCTATTACGGTCTTGCCTCGTCCTTCCTGATGCGACCTACCGTGTAATACAACTGGTAAGATAATGCGGTGCTCAATGTTAGACCCTGCTCCTTTCCTGCCTTGGTTTAATACAGGTGCACTTGCTGAAAGAAGTGTCAAGAAAGGGAAAAAGCACCAGTTAAAAGTCTGAAATTCTAGATTTGTTTCCTGAAAATCTAAAAAAATAAATAAAAAATAAACACAAAAAAATAAAAATTGTACATTTGTTTTTACCAGCTCAAAAGTGCTCAAAGTAAAATAAAAGCAAGCGCCATTACCCTTTAACTATATCATATGCAACAACAGGGCCCCAAAAAAAAAAAAAAAAAAAATCTTTATAGCAACCGGTGGATGACCGTTCCCTTTTGAAAGGAAAGGATTCTTTCACCAACTGTGTGCCACATGTATCCATCGGCTGGAAGATCGCGGTAGGGCATGGAGGTCCATGACATGCTAAGACAGATGTATCACTACATGTCATTCCTCGCAGGACATAGCTAGCATACATGGTCACTCTTAGCCCAACACCAGGCAAAAAAATAAATAAAAATGAACCCTTGTAGTGGGGCTGTGCCCACATTGCAAGGGTTAATGAATCATTTGTCTAAAGGGGAAAAATTAAAAGATTTACTTACCTGATCCTCCGCTCCTCCCTGCAATGTCTGCATCCCTACATGCCAGCAGTAAAGGGTCCTGACGTCATCAAGACCAGAGCACGGCCTATTGCACAGCACTGGACGTGAAGATGTCAAGGGACAGTCCACCGCTGGACCTGGGGGGGGGGGGGGGGGGCTGTTGGCGCCGCCTTTCCCAGGGGGAGCAGAGTATCTGGTAAATAAAACGGTTTCTCCTCTCCCCTAGACACAAAACAAGCCATTAACCCTTGTAGCGCGTGCATAGCCCCACTGCAGGGGATAAGACCCGAGTTGGAACTTAGAATTAAACAAAAAAAGTTACATGCAACAACCCATAGCACAGGAAATGAATAAACGAAAGAATGAACAAACAGGTGGAATAGTATAGGCTTACACATGGATACGAGATGAATAAAATGGGAAAATGAAATGTACATGATTGTGTGTGACTTCTCTCCCCCCCCCCCCCATAGGTAAGCCCTATTCTCTAGGACTCTGACCTGCAACAAGCTGGCTCATATTTCTAAAGGCAACTTCTACGGTTCCGTTTTACATTTTTAATAGGCCAATTACAAAATGAAGGCTTTCATTTTTTACATTTCCTTATTCTTTTTTTTTTTTCATAGACATACATTTGCAGTACATCAATAGCTTTCTGGAGCTGTCCAGTTAAAGCAGAACTCCAGGAAAAATGTATTTTGGGAACAGCCCAAGTCATTTAACCTTACCTCTAGCAATTATCCTTTAGGCTGCTTTCACACTGGGGCGGTGCGGGGCGGCGACGGTAAGCAGCGCTATATTTAGCGCTGCTTTACCATCGTTTTACCCACGGTATGCGGCCGCTAGCGGAGTGGTTTTAACCCCGCTAGCGGTCGAAAAAGCGGCGTTTTGCGGAGGTTTTTAACCCTTTTTCGGCCGCTAGCGGGGGTTAAAACCACCCCGCTAGCGGCCGCATACCGTGGGTAAAACGATGGTAAAGCAGCGCTAAATATAGCGCTGCTTACCGTCGCCACCCCGCACCGCCCCAGTGTGAAAGCAGCCTAAAAGGTATCCCCGCGGTCTCCCATTGATTTCAATGGGTAGGAGCGGTATAGGAGCGGCGAACACACCGCTCCAAAGATGCAGCTAGCAGGACTTTTTTTACCGTCCTGCTAGCGCACCACTCCAGTGTGAAAGCCCTCAGGGCTTTCACACTGGAGACACAGCAACAGCTGTTTCGGGTCGGTTGGCAGGCGCTATTTTTAGCGCACTAGCGCCTGCAAACCGCCCCAGTGTGAAAGCAGCCTTACTTGGATGGCTGCTGTTTGCTGAACCAATCCGATCTTCATTCATGCCGGATATTGCTCTTCTTGTGGCACTGTGACTGAGCGTTCTGTCGGATGTTTAGGAGCAGTTGGGCGTTTTTTTCAGCTGCTCCTGAACTCTCCTCTATGTTATCAGTACATGTACACAGGGTTGTTTAGAGCCCTTTCACACTGGGGCGTTGGAGGTAAAGCAGCGATTTACTGTCGTTTTAGCAGCTTTTTTTTTTTGTCCTTTTTTCGGCCGCTAGCATGGATTAAAAAAAAGTGCTGCTAAAACGACAGTAAAGCGCCACTAAAAATAGCTGGCGCTGCCCATTGATTTCATTGGGCAGGAGCGCTTTAGGAGCGGTGTATACACCGCTCCTAAAGAGCCTCAAAGATGCTGCTTGCAGGATATTTTTTAGTGTCCTGCCAGCGCATCGCCCGAGTGCTTTCACACTGGAGTGACAGGACAGGCTCTTTACAGGCGCTATATTTAGCGCTATATCGCCTGTAAAGTGCCTCAGTGTGAAAGTAGCCAATAGTCCTTTCTAGGCAGATGAGGTTAGAAGCATTTTTTGGAAAGCAGAAAAATGCATTCAGGACGGATGTTCAGAGGCAATTGAAATGCCAAATGCCTGTAACAGCTTGTAAACGCATTTAAACACGGTAACACGCGTTTTGAGCCACACTTCGTTTACAGGCATTTTTAATGGATGTTGGATTCAATATGAACTCATGTAATATTTCTGGGATCCATACATCGGCTCATTCCCAATCCTGGAGAACAGGATGCCCTCCCCCGGTTGGAATGTAGCCAGTTTAACCTCTATGTTATATGAGGCTAGAAGCTTCCATCTATCTACGAGAGCTACTCTGCATGACAATGCTGACTCCGATCGGTCTATGAGAATCAAAGACGAACCTAACTAAAAGAGATAATGGAGGTGGGGCACCGGAGATCAAACCCCAAGATTTGACACCAGTCGGATTAAGCGCAATTCATGGACAGACACTGCCCCCCAGAGGCCGATTGTGGCAGAACGGTCAGAAACAGTATAGCAAGATGGTCAGAAATTTTATAGTGGCGGAGACGCCCCAGAGACACTGTGATTCGTCCCAAAAGCAAAGTAGGGCAGGCAATGGGATGCGGTGTGTATGAGGTGTGTTTGTCAAAAAGGAATGTTTCAAAGAGCTCTCTCTCTGTCTGCTGGGAAAAGCCTGTCATGAGGCTGTGTCTCTGCTAACCTGATGATTCGGCCATCTTGAGGCCTAACCCATGTGGGCACCTCTTTCTCCATCACGAGGTTCAGCTACGAGGACGTGCCAAGTAGATTTGTATTGTATTGCATTGCATTTTGACTGTATGCTATGTAATCTTGTAACTCCTTTTAATACGTTAGCTTTCTTATTTCCTTGGGAAATGAAGGAGATTTGATTAATCTTAAACCGTGTGGTTGGTTTCATAGCTAACTTTGTATTATTGTGATATTAACAGTAGCATGCGCTCAGAGTTTTAATAGACTAATTAATCTATAGGGACTAGACAAATACATACACAGATATAATAGCAAGTAATATATCGCTTTCTACAATGGAGATATATTTTTAACCATTTGAAAAAAATAAAAAAAAATTAAAAAAAGTTTTAAAAAACGCTCCTTAAAAGCTAAACTCGGCATGTAAACGCGGCAAAACAGACGTTTTTTTAAACATCGTTTACCATCTGTCAATATAACTCGTTCAGGGGGGGGTGTTTAAAACATCCCGTGTACATTAAGCCTAAGCGCTAGTTTACACTTGCTTCAAAACAAGGCTTTGGACGTGCTTTGTTAAAGCTCTCTGAAAGCCAGTCAAAGCTCCTGTCACTAAATAAAATGGTTAGCTTACAGTCCAGTTTATACCTCGCTTTTGCTTGGTGCTTCTGTGGAGCTTCGATGAGGCTTCCATTAAGGCGTTGGTGGAGCTTCAAGCGAGCTTTGCCATAGACTTCTATGGAGGCTTTGAAGACGCTTTGAAGCACTACATGGGGTATAGACCTATTTGCTCCTCCTGCGGCTAATCAAACTGCAGCTCCCTTCTTTGTGGACATTATGGATGGATAATCCTTTTCTCCTCCTTACACTTAGTTTGGACTTCTCGCCCTCTATTTGAGGAATACTTTAGTTTTTTTGGCTCAGTGTCTGTATAACCAAATTTAGAAATTGGTGTGACAACATACATCTCCCGAGGAGGCCGTTTAAATGGCGAAACATGTCAGGATTGGTGCAACATGACGAGCAATTGTAACCTACATCTTTTTTTTTTATGTAGATACTAAATGATCCAACGTGTTTTGACATGTATCAATAAATGAATTAAAGTTTTATCATCCCAACTCTTGCCGAGAGCATTTTACTGTATCCTGGGATGTACCAAACTTTTTTTTTTTTTCAAAGAAAAAAATGGATGAAAAGTGACTGAACAGCTGAAACGAATAGTCCGCGTGAATAAGGCTGCGGCAAAGCACTGCCCAATTTAGCATCGCTTTTTTCGGCCACTAGCGGGGCACTTTTAACCCCAAAGAAGGGGTTAAAAGCGCCCGTGTTGCAGCGCTTCCGAAGTGCTGCCCATTCATTCAATGGGCAGGGCATTTTGGGAGCACTAAATACAGCGCTCCCAAACCACCCCAAAGATGCTTCTTGAAGGACTTTTCGGAATGTCCCGCAAGCGAACCGCCGCACTGTGAAAAGTCACACTTGAATGAATGGGAGGTGGTTTTCAGGCGCTTAGCAAAGGCTTTTTCCAGCGTTAAATCACCTGAAAGCCACCCCAGTGTGAAAGGGGGTCTAAAAGATCCTGTTTTCTCCCCATTCACAAAAAGTTCTGTATTCTTTTCACTGAATGTTAGGTGTTCTATGAATGGATAAGGGGAGATCACATTTAACCGCCTCTCTTCTGCACTCGCTCATTCACAGAATGCCTTGTACTCAGCGTAAAACAATACTGTACAAGGCTTCTTGTAAATGGACAAGGGAAAGCGAACGTAAACAAGAGCTTTCATTGTAGGAGAGGCGTAACTCAGCTGAAGTATAGGATTTGTACAGTAAACCGAAGCCATCCGAGCATTGGATAATCATTAGAGACAACTTAAATGACTTGTGCTGTTCCTGAAAAATAGAGAACCATGGGTGGTCTGAAAAACAGACAGGCGGACCCCATCGGGATGCTGGTGTGAAAGGGGCCTTAGACAGCTGTCCTGGTAAAAATTCTAACATGTAGAATCTCTTTTCTCAGTGACAAAGGTCCCCAGCAAAAAAAACAAAAGGATCAACTGTCCCAGTGGGAACTAGAGGTCGACCGATATGGGTTTTTCTCTGGCCGATGCCGATATTTAGAAATTGGGGCAGCCGATGGCCGATATATGATGCCGATTTTTTTAGGCCGATTTCTTTTTTTTTTTTGGTGACTGTGGAGGAGGGGGGTTACAGAGAGGTGGCTGTGGAGGAGGGGGGTTACAGAGATGGCTGTGGAGGAAGGGGGTTACAGAGATGTGGCTGTGGAGGAGGGGGGTACAGAGAGGTGACTGTGGAGGAGGGGGGGGTTACAGAGAGGTGACTGTGGAGGAGAGGGGGTTACAGAGAGGTGACTGTGGAGGGGGGGGGGGTACAGAGAGGTGACTGTGGAGGAGGGGGGGTACAGAGAGGTGACTGTGGAGGAGGGGGGGTACAGAGAGGTGACTGTGGAGGAGGGGGGTTACAGAGAGGTGACTGTGGAGGAGGGGGGTTACAGAGAGGTGGCTGTGGAGGAGGGGGGTTACAGAGAGGTGGCTGTGGAGGAGGAGGGGTACAGAGAGGTGGCGGTGGAGGAGGAGGAGGGGTACAGAGAGGTGGCGGTGGAGGAGGAGGGGGGGGTACAGAGAGGTGGCGGTGGAGGAGGAGGGGGGGGTACAGAGAGGTGACTGTGGAGGAGGGGGGGTACAGATGTGGCGGTGGAGGAGGGGGGTTACAGACAGGTAGCGGTGGAGGAGGGGGGTTACAGAGAGGTGACGGTGGAGGAGGGGGGTTACAGAGAGGTGACTGTGGAGGAGGGGGGGTTACAGAGAGGTGACTGTGGAGGAGGGGGGTTACAGAGAGGTGACTGTGGAGGAGGGGGGTTACAGAGAGGTGACTGTGGAGGAGGGGGGTTACAGAGAGGTGACTGTGGAGGAGGGGGGTTACAGAGAGGTGACTGTGGAGGAGGGGGGTTACAGAGAGGTGACTGTGGAGGAGGGGGGTTACAGAGAGGTGACTGTGGAGGAGGGGGGTTACAGAGAGGTGACTGTGGAGGAGGGGGGTTACAGAGAGGTGACTGTGGAGGAGGGGGGTTACAGAGAGGTGACTGTGGAGGAGGGGGGTTACAGAGAGGTGACTGTGGAGGAGGGGGGTTACAGAGAGGTGACTGTGGAGGAGGGGGGGTACAGAGAGGTGACTGTGGAGGAGGGGGGGTACAGAGAGGTGACTGTGGAGGAGGGGGGGTACAGAGAGGTGGCGGTGGAGGAGGGGGGGTACAGAGAGGTGACTGTGGAGGAGGGGGGTTACAGAGAGGTGACTGTGGAGGAGGGGGGTTACAGAGAGGTGGCGGTGGAGGAGGGGGGTTACAGAGAGGTGGCTGTGGAGGAGGGGGGTTACAGAGAGGTGGCGTTGGAGGAGGGGGGTTACAGACAGGTGGCGGTGGAGGAGGGGGGTTACAGACAGGTAGCGGTGGAGGAGGGGGGGTACAGAGAGGTGACTGTGGAGGAGGGGGGTTACAGAGAGGTGACTGTGGAGGAGGGGGGTTACAGAGAGGTGACTGTGGAGGAGGGGGGTTACAGAGAGGTAGCGGTGGAGGAGGGGGGTACAGAGAGGTGACTGTGGAGGAGGGGGGGTACAGAGAGGTGACTGTGGAGGAGGGGGGGTACAGAGAGGTGACTGTGGAGGAGGGGGGTTACAGATGAGGTGGTGGAGGAGGGGGGTTACAGAGAGGTAGCGGTGGAGGAGGGGGGGTACAGAGAGGTGACTGTGGAGGAGGGGGGGTACAGAGAGGTGACTGTGGAGGAGGGGGGGTACAGAGAGGTGACTGTGGAGGAGGGGGGGTACAGAGAGGTGACTGTGGAGGAGGGGGGGTACAGAGAGGTGACTGTGGAGGAGGGGGGGTACAGAGAGGTGACTGTGGAGGAGGGGGGGTTACAGAGAGGTGACTGTGGAGGAGGGGGGTTACAGAGAGGTGACTGTGGAGGAGGGGGGGGGTACAGAGAGGTGACTGGAGGAGGGGGGGGGGGGGGTGGGGGAGGGGTTACAGAGAGGTGACTGTGGAGGGGGGGGGGGTACAGAGAGGTGACTGTGGAGGAGGGGGGGGGGGGTACAGAGAGGTGACTGTGGAGGAGGGGGGGGGGTACAGAGAGGTGACTGTGGAGGAGGGGGGGTACAGAGAGGTGACTGTGGAGGAGGGGGGGTACAGAGAGGTGGAGGAGGGGGGGTACAGAGAGGTGACTGGAGGAGGGGGGGTACAGAGAGGTGACTGGAGGAGGGGGGGGTACAAAGAGGTGACTGGAGGAGGGGGGGGGGGTACAGAGAGGTGACTGGAGGGGGGGGGGGGTACAGAGAGGTGACTGGAGGGGGGGGGGGGGGGGGGTACAGAGAGGTGACTGTGGAGGTGGGGGGGGGGGGGGTACAGAGAGGTGACTGGAGGAGGGGAGGGAACAGAGAGGTGACTGTGGAGGAGGGGGGGGGGGGGGGGTACAGAGGTGGCTGTGGAGGGCATTAAATAAAGTCTGCAGGGGGGCACAGTAGCACACTTTTTCTCACTTACCCTCCGTACATGCACCTGATAGGGCTAGGTGCATGCAGATAGACGCTGACCAGCCAATCACAGAGCAGGAGAGATCGCAGCATCCAGCAGGCCCCGCCTTAGCAGGGAAGCAAGGGGAGCTTAGCTGGTGCTTGCCACGATCTCCTGCGGAGGCTCCTCTCTTACAGCACGCCGGAGGGGGGGCGGGTCGGAGCGGCCGGAGGGGCGGGGCGGAGCGGCCGAAGGGGGGTGGGGCGGTCCGGTGCTTGTGAAACTTTTTTCCCCATTTACCTTCTATAATGGCCGGCCGCGCAGGGGAATTTGTCACATGCTACTGTAGCGGGGGGCACAGGTCTGTACTGCAGGCGGCCAGGTATAGCGTTGCGGCCGCCAATCGGCCTGGTTTACACAATAATCGGCCGATGCCGATTTCTTAAAAACGGCCAAATATCGGCCGATATATCGGCCGGCCGATATATCGGTCGACCTCTAGTGGGAACGCAGACAGCAATAAAAATCTGGCAGAGGGTCTAACCCTTCCCTACTCTATTCAAACTAAGCTTTAAAGAAAAGTCCCTCTTTGGGAATATATATGTTACATGTTCCACCCATTTTACATTTTGCTTACCCAATCCCCCACCCCCCTGTGACAGCAGGCCAGGGATCATCTCCACACTCCCGCTGCCACCATTAAAAAATAAAAGAAGCGTGGCTTCATTCATTCACAGTGTTCTGTGAATGAATGAACTACAAATACCAACTTCCTTTGCGGCTGACGGCTTGTAGTTCCCGATGAACTACCAGGAGGCTGTTGAGCTCTCTAATTAGTTAATTGAGTCTTCCTGTCATTGTGTAACTGCCTGTATGAGGTACAAGCCAAACAGCTTACATTGGATGTCTGCAGGAGCCCTGCACTGCTAGAAGGGAAAAGAAAGAAGGGAAAAGAAAGAAGGAAAAGAAAAAGGGAAAAGAAAGAAGGAGGAGGAGAAGGGAGGAGAAGAAAGAAGGAGGAGAAGGAGGAGGAGAAGGGAGAAGAAAGAAGGAGGGAGAAGAGAAG
This sequence comes from Lithobates sylvaticus, assembly GCA_028564925.1. Taxonomy (NCBI): domain Eukaryota; kingdom Metazoa; phylum Chordata; class Amphibia; order Anura; family Ranidae; genus Lithobates; species Lithobates sylvaticus. The sequence continues at coordinate 599,520,654 of CM053027.1, read as the reverse complement.
AAGAAGAAGAAGAAGAAGAAGAAGAAGAAGGAGGAGGAGGAGGAGGAGGAGGAGGAGAAGGGAGAAGAAAGAAGAAGAAGGAGGAGAAGGGAGAAGAAAGAAGAAGAAGGAGGAGAAGGGAGAAGAAAGAAGAAGAAGGAGGAGAAGGGAGAAGAAAGAAGAAGAAGAAGAAGAAGGAGGAGAAGGGAGAAGAAAGAAGAAGAAGAAGAAGAAGAGGGAGAAGAAGAAGAAGAAGAAGAAGAAGAAGGAGGAGAAGGAAGAAAGAAGAAAGGAGAAGAGAGGAGGAGAAGAAGAAAGAAGAAGGAGGAGAAGGGAGAGGAAAGAAGGAGGAGAAGGGAGAGGAAAGAAGGAGGAGAAGGGAGAGGAAAGAAGGAGGAGAAGGGAGAAGAAGGGAAAAGAAAGAAGGAGAAGAAAGAAGGGAGAAGAAAGATCTTACCTAGCATTTATAAATTTTAAATTTTTTAAAAAGGTGAATTTATCCTTTACATACTGAGCTGGATAAAAGAACCACTCCACTCAAAACTTCTCTTTTTGAGTTGGTTAGGTGCTGAAAATTTACATGAAAAAACAGTCTAAAAAAAATAAAAAACCACGGAGGCTACCGTTGCCAAAAGCTTTTCATAAAATTTAGGCCGTCAAGCCCAACCTCTGCCTTCAATACTTTGAGTCCGTGACCTGGAACAAGTATAAAGATACCGATAAGGACTTTTGTCTTTTTTTCCTGATATTCATAGTGGTATGGGGGATGCTCACTAGCACTCTCATAGTTCATTAGGAAATACAAGCCACCAGCTGCAATGGTTGTACTTATAGTCTATTAACTTACAGGAAACTGTGAATGAATGAACGATGCGCCTGTGTGGGCGGAGCCCCTCGGGGTAGCACTGTTTTTAAGGGAGGAGGGGTGAGGCAGGAGAAGCTGCAGATATTGGAACAGGTTACATGTGACAACCTAAAGACGGGTGGAACGTGTAACCTGCTCCAAAAGGTCAACTTAGCCTTTAATGCACATTACTTTGCATGTTAATGTGTTCTGCGTTAGGACAGCCCATTCGTTCCCTCACCCACATTGCACAAACATGCACCATCTGGCAGCGCAATCTGTGACTGGAGCCTAAATCTAAAATTCCATGCAGAAAACTTAAAGAATAGCTCCTGTCCCCCCCCCAAAAAAAAAAAAACAACGAAATCAGAAGTTGCAAATACTGGAAAATAAAAAAGGACACTTACCTGTCCAGGGAACCAGTACTGTCCTCACCCAAGCTGATTCTTCAATCGGCTTTGGGTCACGGCACCCGCATCTCAACAGGGATCTCCAGGGGACCACAAAAAAAAATTAAGAGTCAGCAGTTACAAATACTGTAGCTGCTGACTTTTAATGCAAGGACACTCACCTGTCCAGGGAGCCAGCGATGTCCTCACTCGAGCCGATTTTTTAATCGGCTTCGGATGCATGGGCCGGCATCTCTAGTAAGTGAACATGCCTTGCGGCACGCGTGAGCTGCACTGCACTTTGTGAATGGCCCCGTAGTCTTCTGGGACATGTGATGTGTCCCAGAAGACTGCGGGAAAAGGAAAAGGGGGCGAACTTCCAGTTTAGATTACCAAGTGGGAATCTGTCAAGACCAGGTACCCAGTCAATCCCCCCCCCCCCCAATAAAAGTGCCAAATGTGGCAGAGACAGGGGGGGGGGGGGGGTGAATTCAACCAAGCGGAACTTCCCCCCTTTGGGTACTTTGTGAATGGCCCCACACAGTCTTCCAGGACCTCTGATGTGTCCCAGAAAGCTGCGGGGTAAGGAGGTCATCCGAACTTCCGCTCAGATGGCCGCGACGATCAAGAGGGAGGTCTAACTCTAGTAGCCAATTAGGCTCAGTTCTCAGTTGCAGCGCAAAAAGTGATGATGAAAAGGGATGACAACCCGTCAGCTCGCTACTTCTTCATTGTGCAATCGGCAGTGTGTTACGCTGCTATTGCAGTGGAGGCCAAGATCTGGTTATACGGTGTGCAACCGTGACTAGATCACAAAAACAAACCAAACGGAATTAGATATTCCATGGATATTAATGCAGCTGCTTGCTTAGTGTTCAGCATTAAACCACTTTTTTTCTTACACAATTTTATAGTCACAGTAAATGGCCGACTAACTCCCATCCCTTCCACTCTTGTAAAGCTTACTAAATTATATTGCCCCTACCTGTAGATAAGTATTCTGCAACCAACTCTGACTCCACCACGGAAAAGGAAGGACTTTCAGTCTGACGTTTATCAGGGGCCATCTGGAAAGGAACAGCCATCTGACTGAGGTCAATGGTCAGCTGCCGGGGCTTAGTGTCCACTTTCTCTTTCACTGGAGAACAAAAGGGCAATTATAAAAAACAGATGCTATTGGCTGACCGGGGATACTAAAATGTGACCACAGACTTATCAGCTGATCTGGTCAATTAAAGTGGATGTAAACCCCAATTTATTTATGTCATAATGTAGAGAATAAGATTTCCTTTCATTTGAGCCCAGTCTTGCCACACAGATTTACTCGAGGCCTGAGCAATCCTCTTTTATTGTTCAGTTAGAGAAATCTTGACAAAGTCTTGAAAACTTTGTCAAAAACTATGAGTGACAGGTGATTTACATATCTCATGCACTAGCCTGAGACAGGTTATCATCAGATCACTGGATGTTCTACTCTGCCCAGCTCTGACTACATACATGTCCCCTAAATCACTTGTCTGTCTATAGTCTGCTGACTGTTCACTGCATCCCATGATGAGAAAACATCCAGTCAAAACACAGTAAAGCTGGAAGAGCTGGAGGGGAGGGGAGGGGGATGTGAATTTTGAACTTTTTACACAGGATGTGCCTGTCTCAGGCTAGTGCATGAGATATGTAAATCACCTGTCACTCACAGCAAGGGGGCGTTTTTGACAAAGTTTTCAAGACTTTGTCAAGATTTCTCTAACTGAACAATAAAAGAGGATTGCTCAGGCCTCGAGTAAATCTGTGTGGCAAGACTGGGCTCAAATGAAAGGAAAGCTTATTCTCTACATTATGAAATCAAAAAAAAAAAAAAAAAATTCACATCCACTTTAAGGTCGTAACTGGGAAACAATCGTGTGTTTAAGGGCAGTATGTGGTCTATGTAGACACCCCCTGGCTGATCAATCACAAAGAAGAAATTTAAAAAAGGGAAGTATAGCCTTAGCTTTTTTTGGCCATAATGTCTCTTCTACAAGGTTGACTGTTGCAGGAAGTTTAACATTTGGTATATCTGAATTATGATCTCCACTTTGCGTACCTATAATTGATAACCTTGACTTTGGTTATGAATTGGATCAGAGGAGCACAATTACTTTTTTGTTCAGTTACCCAGATTTAGCTTCTAGAGGGCAATCAGCTGACGGGCAGAGCAGCTCCATGCTCAGAAAGCATTCTGACTATATTGTCAGGATCCGACCCTCTGCCTGATTGACAGCTAGCTCCCACCTTTCAGCACGGGGACGAGAGCTGGAGGTAGCCACTCCTGATCCCTGCCAGTGCCCCAGTGAGTGCTGGAGGAGCAGAGCAGAGAGCGGTCACTGACAGTCAGTTCTTTCTGCCTGGAGCAGACTGAGAACTGAGCAGTCAGGGGTCATGTGATTGCAAATCTCGGTCTCAGAGCCGATACGGGACAGATGCTGCAGCCAACCCCATCTGAGCCTGAGCCCCATCTCGATCCAGAAATGTTCCACGAAAGTCTCGGCTGTCCGGGACTCTCCCTCAATGCGAAAAAAAAAACTCACCCAAGCTCAACCGCTAAATAGCATAGTTGGTGTGTAGAGTAGTCGGTGCTCTGGCTAATTAAGCTCACAAAAGATCCATAGACAGTACAGGCCGGCAACTCAACAGTTTCTCCATAGAAAATATTTAAGCATTACAGCATTAACATCATCCAAAATACTGACGCGTTTCGGCCTTAGGCCTTCATCAAAAGCAGGGGTCTCAAACTTGCAGCCCTCCAGCTGTTGTGAAACTGCAAGTCCCATCATGCCTCTGCCTGTGGGAGTCATGCTTGTAACTGTCAGCCTTGCAATGCCTCATGGGACTTGTAGTTTCCCAACAGCTGGAGGGCCGCCAGTTTGAGACCCCTGATCAAAAGCCTTTTGATGAAAGCCTAAGGCCGAAACACGTCAGTATTTTGGATGATGTTATTGCTGTAATGCTTAAATATTTTCTATGGAGAAGCGGTCAAGTTGCCGGCCTGTACTTTCTATGGATCTCCCTTCTCAATGGCTGACACAGCAGTGAGGGTGCCATTGGCCCCCGCAGCTGTCAAAGTCAGTGAGCCAATGAGGTGAGAGGGAGGGTGGAGTAGAGCCACGGCTCTGTGTCTGAATGGACACACAGAGCACATGACAGGAGGGAGGGGCCAGGAGCACTGGCGAATGGACCCGAGAAGAGGAGGATCAAGGCTGCTCTGTGCAAAACCACTGCACAGAGCAGGCAAGTATAACAGGTTTGTTAATTTTAAAACAAAACAAGGACTTCAGTATCACAAAAACATATTCTCTAGTTGCAAATCATGCGGTGAAGGGAACCTCTGTCATGTTTTTCCTGCCAGCTGTATCCCCGACGTAGACCTTACCACCCATCACTTCCAATCCTGGTAACAGCAGGAGAAAGCAATATAAATGGAAAGCAAATGGAAATATCTAAATTTATATTTATTTATTTATATTTCTATGGCTGTCACTGGGACAGGACCTGTACAGAAGTCTTCCAAAGTGGACATCTGAACCCAGTAGGGGGTTTTCTCTCACTTTGCTGAAAATTTCCACTCACTTCCTGTCGTGTCCCCAGGTGAGGAAGTTAGTGGAAATCTCCTCAGCAGGGACACCTGCAGGGACAGCAATAAAAAAAACTTCAAAGGTTCCAACTCTTCGCTACTCTATCCAGCTGATCATGGTTACTACTCTGAGATTATGCTAATGTTGGGGGGGTGTCTGAAAGTTATATGAGAGTTAGAAGGGGCCAGAAGCTATACATGTTGCGTTTTACGCCTGGACATTACTATGTACTAAATTACATTTTATATGTTTTTAATTTCAGGATAAAGCTGCTAGAATTCCATTTACTTGTGACGAGTTGGATTTGGGAAACCATTAAACACAAATATAAATGGGGGTGACACCAACAACCATGTATTGTGTTCCTACCCCTTACCAGGACAAGATGGGCTAAGTAATGGAGGTGAAGCATGGCTTATAGGAAACAGACACTTACAGGGAGATGATGAATGGGTCTTGGATGTTAGCACTTCATCACATGGATGAAAGAAAGCCCATATATTATATATATTAGACACCTCTTGTGTTTTGGTGTTATGGTACTCACTGCTGGTCTGCTGCAGCTCCATCAGAGCCTTGATGGTGGAGGTTGCAGACTGGGACTCTCCTGCGATATCTTGGTAGATTATTGTAGGAGTGGTGTCCATCGCTATTTCATGCTCCGACCACTCCTGACCGCGAGATGCGATGACGTGGACTACAGGCTGGGAATCTTGTGAAACAAAGAATTGTTTTATTTTTTTACACTGTTTAAAAAAAGGTGTTTGAAATATAAAAAGGCTCTAAAAAACAAATGTTATAGTGAACTTAAACTTCCACTTAAAAGAGAAGTATGGGTTTGTTTGTTTTTTTACCTCACCATCATACCGAACTAGGTGCAGTGGCGTCGCTAGGGGGTGGCTTTTGGGGATATAGCCCCGAATCTGGGGCCCATAGCCCCGAGTCTCTGCAGGGATCCCCAAGGGTAGGGGAGGCTCTCTGGGGACCCTCGATTTAAGGGGGAGGCTCTCTGGGGACCCCGATTTAAGGGGGAGGCTCTCTGGGGATATACACACACACACACACACACACACACACACACACACACAGGTATATTACTGTATATACCTGCCCAAGCGTATGACTTTCTTTTCTACGCGGTTATGGACTCTAGCCCCAGATCTTTTGTAGACCTAGCAACGCCCCTGCCTAGGTGGATGCTGCATCGGATCGATGCTGCATCTGTCCCCCGGGGCCTCTGCACTGAGAGCGAAGCGATCGAACATCACAGATCGCTCGGTTCTCACAGCTACATGAGCAGAGAGCTGCCAATTGTCAATCAGCATCTTTCCGCTCTGCTCCTCCTCGCTCACTGGAGCGCTCAGCTGTGGAGGAGGCGGAGCAACAGTCTCAGGCTCTCAGCGGCTCGCTGAGAGGCTGAGATGGGTGTCAGTCCAGGCACCTGGCGGCTCCAGACTTCCATTGTCTGGACTGATTTCTGTGACGTCAGCACAGACTGGACTTCAGTCCGCTCTCTGTTGAAAGCGGGTCACAGAAGCACTCCTGAGACCCATAGGAGAAGCCCAGCCAAACAAGCTTTGGCTGGACTTCTCTTTTAAACCCTTACATATACCCAGTGAAGTGACTGGTCTCAGGTGATACACAGAGATGAAACAAATCCTCCTACATACGTTGTACCGGTTTATCTGCTTTTTTTTCTCCTCTACATCCAATCAAAGTGCTAAATTTATTAACCTTGTCTGACAGTTCATAAAAAAAAAAAAAAGGGGGGGGGGGCAGAGAGCTGAAGTTACACTCTGCAGAGCTCAGTGAGGGGAGCTCTGAGAGCCAATTGAAGGGAAGGGACACACCCCCAGCACACAGAACTGAGGCCATCAGCTGGAGGTTCCTCCTGTGTCACCATTTTTCTCTTGGTGTCAGGGAAACTTGTCAGAAGTGACTTAAGCTTATAGCAGAAGAAGGAGGTAGCAGACAGAAATGACATTTAGTGCTCTGGATAGAGACAAATTCACACTTTAGAGGGATATACTTTGTACAGATTTCCTGTCTGTCTGTGTTTACAACCACTTTAAAATAGCAAATTCCAGGAATCTCTTCCTTACCCTTCATTTACTACTTGGCTAGTCACTGACCTGGAACAAGCATATGAATATCAGGCAGAGTGGATGAGAAGCACGAAGAATGGTCTGCCAATCAATTCTGCAGCGGCTACCCCTAGATTTCAATCCTGACAGGTAGCCTGTAAATGAATCTAAGACCCCTTTCACACCACACCGCCCATAGCGTCGGCGGTAAAACGCTGCTATTTTTAGCTGCATTTTACCGTCGGATTTGCGGCGCATTTCTGCCGCTAGCGGGGCACTTTTACCCCCCGCTGGCGGCCGAGAAAGGGTTAAAACCCCCCGGTAAAAACACTGCAGTAGCGGCGTTTTGCCAGCGGTATTACAGCTCTGCCCCATTGATTTCAATGGGGAGGAGCGGCGAGTTCACCGCTCCATCCCCGCTCCAAAGAAGCTGCTGGCAGGACTTTTTGTGACGCCCTGCCAGCGCACCGCTGCAGTGTGAAAGCACTCTGGCTTTCACACTGCAGACAATGAAGCAGCAGTTTGAGGGCGGATTGCAGGCACTATTTATAATGCTATAGCGCCTGCAATACGCCCTAGGTGTGAAAGGGGTCCAACAGTAGGACTCAATAGGGTCCAACATGCCCCCTCGAGTCAGACCTATAGCTCTACAGTTAGCAAAGCTCATGCTCTCTATTGATTGGAAACCTGTGTCTGCGACGTAAAGGGGCATATTGGACCTGGGTAGAGAGACCACTGCTTCCCTATAGATAGCAGGGGGACTACAGATAGCAGCCCTGCCAAGCGCCTGAAAACCGCCTCCCATTCATTTGTGTGACTTTTCACACTGGGGCGGTGCACTTGAGGGACGTTCCGAAAAAAGTCCTGCAAGCAGCATCTTTGGGGCGGGTTGGGAGCGTTGTATTTAGTGCTCCCAAAACATCCCTGCCTATTGGAATGAATGGACATCGCTTCGGAAGCACCGCAACACTGGAGTTTTTAATCCCTTTTACTAAAACGAGCGGTGCTTGAGCGCCAACATGGCCAATGCCCCAGTGTGAAAGGGGTCTTATGATAACTAGTTCTCTTTATGTATACATGTAGACGTGTTCTTATGTATATACACCAATCAGCCATAACATTATGACCACTGACAGGTAAAGTGAATAACGTTCTAATGGCATGTGAATGTGGGTGGGATAAATTAGGCAGCAAGTGAACATGTGGTCTCTGCAGTTCTTGTGGAGTGTTCCTGGTCTGCAGTGATCAGGACCTACGAAAAGTAGCCCATGGAAGGAAAGTCAGCGACAGGATCATAGGCGGCCAAGCTTCACCGATGCGCAGGCTGGCCCGTGTACTCTGATCCAATACAAGAGCTACTGTAACTCAAATGGCTAAAAAAAAAAAAAAAGTTAATGCTGGTTGTGATAGAAAGTGTCAGAATACACACACAGCATCACAGTTTGCTATGTATGGGGCCTGCGTAAACCCCAGACCAGTCAGGGTACCCATGCCAACCCGTGTACACAGCCAAAAATCGCCCAACGATGGGCATGTGAGCCAAAACTGGACCACCGAGCAATGGAAGGTGGTGTATTTGAGGTGTCGATTTGACCTCCAAATTTTTCAGATCTCAATCCTATCGAGCATCAAAAAATTTTTAAAAAAAATAATACTAATTGTAAAAAAAAAAAATATATATATATATATATATATAAATGGATTCATCAATTTAGGCCAATATGTATTTTTCCCAATATGTTTGGTAACAAAAAATCCCAATAAGCGTATATTGATTGGTTTGCACAAAAGTTATAGGGTCTACAAAATAGGGGATAGATTTAGGTACTTTTAATTTTTTTTTTTTTATTGGTAATGCCCGCGATCTGCGATTTTTAGCGGCGGACAAATCTGACACTAAGTGACACTTTTTGAAGACCAGTGACACCAATACAGTGATCAGTGCTAAAAAAAATAAAAATAAAAATGCACGGTCACAGTATAAATGACACTGGCAGGGAAAGGGTTGACATCAGGGGCGATCAAAGGATTAAATGTGTTCCCTGCCAGTATTTTCTAATTGGGTGGGGGATGGACTGATAGGAAGAACACAGCGATCATGGTTCCCGATTACTGGGAACAGAAGATCTCTGTGTACTTTCCTGTCAGAACTGGGATCTGCCTTGTTTACATAGGCAGATCCCTGTTCTGCCTCTCTGTGGAGCGATCGCGCGGGGGGGGGGGTGGATGGTGGGCTGTCGGCGGACATCAGGTGCGCAGGACCTGCGGATTGCCTCCCCCTCCGTGCAGGCGGAACAGCATCTAATGCACAAAATGTACAGGTACGTTATTTCACGCAATAGAGCTGCCCTGCCGCAGTATATATGCGGTGGGCGGGTCTTGAAGTGGTTAACATTTAATTTTAACATTAACCTGTATTGCAATGGTATACGCTATATAAAATTTTACGCTATATAATAACTTGGAACACCAGAAACAAACATGAATAGCACTTCCTATACTGTACAATATATACTACGTCTAAATGCAATGTGTATTGTGGGTCACCTTGGGAGCTCTGGGAGGACTCCGTAGAGGAGGAGCTGCTCTCTGTGTCTTCTTTCACTTCCTGGATGGTGGCACTGGTAGTCTCCACCACCCGCGAAGCCTGCTGAAGAGTCTCTGTAACCAGCTGTCTGGTTTGTTCGCTCATGACTGTGGCCTGAAATGTCACCGGCTTTGGCTTTATAAGGACCTGAAACAAGAAGAACACTATTAGCGTAGGATTCATTTCTAACAGTACTACCCAAATGTCACAATCATCATGGAGGGGTCTAGGGCAGATAGATATTGTGCTCAATTGTCCGATTAACTACCTGATAACCAGAGGACATTGATGCCTACATGCCCAGGATGAATTTTGCAGCAGCATGTTGTTATCTCACTAATTTGTACACTTAAATAAGTTTTTATTTTGGAGGATAATGTATAAAATGGAGGAAGAAGAAGAAGAAGAAGAAAAAGAAAAAGAAAAAGAAAAAGAAGAAAAAGAATCTGCAAAGCATCCGGAAACGCATTAAAAACGTTCATGCAAGAACAAATCTTGAATGAGTTTTTTGTGGTGTGACCCAGCCCCAAGAACGTATAATTGGTATACCGTATCGCATGTATGGGCTGGTTCACAGAAAAAAAACGCACTCCAGATCCATTCTGGATACGTTTCTGCATGCATGTTTTTGACACGCTCCAGTGCATTTCTTCTTTTTTTCACTATATTGGGCTCCGGTGCGCTTTGGTGTGTTCCAGTGCGTTTTTCCCATTCAAGTACAGACCCATGCAGGATAAATGCAGCACGTTCTACTTCTGGAACTGACCACACTGGTGTGAACTATGTTATTGGAAACCATATAACCTACTTTTCATGGAGTTGCCAACGCAGAAAAAAAAAGAAAAAAAGAGCACTGGACTGCATGTGGTGTGAAATATAATATATATATATATATATATATATATATATATATATATATATATATATATATATATATAATTTTACACACACACACACACACACACACACACACATAATCTATAATCCCGTGGCCCGACACCCCCCCCCCCCCCCCATCAACAACGCTCATGTTCCTTAAGCAACATTCATATGGAGTGCTGTTGACGGGGCATGCAAGACTGCTGGATGGATCTGCCAAACCAACCGAGGGGGAAGGAGAAAAAAAAAAAAAAAGGTAATTTTTCTTTTTTTTTTTAAATGCAGTGCATCACAACACACACATAGCATGTAGTTGGTGGTGCGCTACAGAGCTGGTATGTTGCTTGCTTGCTCTTATTCTAAATGGGGTGTCATTCTAAACAAGTGTGCAACACACCGGAAAGGGTCCATAGGAAACAAATAACACGTGTGCTGCGTGAACGAGCGCTGGTGCCATTTATCCTGAATGGCACCCTAACACACCAGGGTGGCCGCACAATGTGTGCCGACGCACTCACATGCTTCAGTGCTATATGCACCTTTTTTGGTGCATTTTTATGCATTAGGCAGTCCATTCAAGTGACTTAATGCCTTAACACAAAGGCACTTTAACGTGCATGCCACACAGAGCACTAGTGTGAACCGACCCTAATACTTACCTTCTACTTTGCTCCCCCTCTTTTTGACTGCAGGAAGTGAAGAGGGTTAGACTTGGCGTAAGCGCCAGTTCCCAAGCAATATTCCATGAAGTTAAAGTAAGGTGGATATCCCCAAGGTGAGAAAAAAAAAAAAAAGCACCATCTACGCACCTGGGTCTTCCCCTGCTGGCCATACACTATCTTGGTGGGAATAATCTTGGTAGCCGGTTGGACAGTTGAACCGATACCCTTGGGTTGTGTGACAATCATCTTGGTGATTGGGCGGGAGGCTGTAATGATAGCTGGCTTTGCTCCCGCAGGTACGGCTTGCAGAGCTTTATCACCCTAAGGAAAAGAAAAATATAAAAATTTAGCAGAAACAGTTTACTTATGTAAGCTGGATTGTGTCGCACTCACATCCACAAAAGGAAGCTTTGCTTGTCCCTACTTTCAGACCATCTATAAAAAGCAAAAGATTCCAAGTAAATATTCCAAGTATGCAGATCATTTGTATATATGCCCAACAAATACAGTTTCCTGGGAGATATGACAAAGTGGATGGATGCACCAGAGTTCAAGGAGGAAAACTGACTTTAACCACTTAAAGATCGAGCCTCTTCCTGAGATTTGTTGTTTACAAGTTAAAAACATAATTTTTTTTTTTACTAGAAAATTACTTAGAACCCCCAAACATTATACATATTTTTTTTTCTAACACCCTAGAGAATAAAACGGCGGTCGTTGCAATACTTTGTCACACCGTATTTGCGCAGTGGTCTTACAAGCGCACTTTTTTTGGAAAAAATACACTTTTTTTTTAATTAAAAAATAAGACAAGAGTAAAGTTAGCCCAATTTTTTTTATATTGTGAAAGATAATGTTACGCTGAGTAAATTGATACTCAACATGTCACGCTTCAAAATTGCACCCGCTTGTGGAATCGCGACAAACTTTTACCCTTAAAAATCTCCAAAGACGACGTTTAAAAAAAAAAAAAATTCTACAGGTTGCATGTTTTGAGTTAGAGAGGAGGTCTAGAAGGCTGGAATTATTGCTATCGCTCTACCGATCGCGGCGATACCTCATATGTGTGGTTTGAACACCCGTATGCGGCCGCTTCTGCACGTGAGCTAGTCGGGACGGGGCGCATTTAAAAAAAATAACATTGTGTCACTTTTATTCCTATTACAAGGAATGTAAACATCCCTTGTAATAAAAAAAAAAGCATGACAGGACCTCTTAAAAATGAGATCTGGGGTCAAAAAGACCTCAGATCTTATATTTGCACTAAAATGTAATAAATAAAATAAAAAAAATTGCCCTTTAAGAGCCAATGGCGGAAGTGACGTTCTGACGTTGCTTCCGCCCTGCAATGATATGGTGACGGTCGGAGGTCATCTTCCCCTCACTCGTCTCCATGTCAGGCTAGGGAAAGTATCCGATCACCTCCACCGCTGCCTCCGGTAAGCAGCGGAGAGCACTGGAGCACAGCGGGAGGAGCCCCTCTCCCGCCGCCGATAAAAGAGATCTTGTGGCGAATCCACTGCAGAGACCACTTTTATCTTGAAGCGGAAGGGGTTAAGAAAGATGAAAAAAAAAAAAAAAAGAAGACAAAAATATATTTGGAAAAAAGTAAAAAAAATAAAATTATATGCACAAATACAAATGGTTTAAAATACTAAAAAAATAAATAAAAAAAAACAGATCAAAGTCAAAGCACATCCCCCAGTTAGAAAACACCCCCTAGGAACACATTTAAACCTTTTATCACCCATGTTAACCCCTTTCCTGCCAGTGTCATTTGTACAGTAACAGTGCTTTTTTCTTTTTAGCACTGATCAGTGTATTGGTGTCACTGGTCCCCAGAAAGTGTCAAAACTGTCAGTTAGGTGTCCGATTTGTCTGCCGCAATGTCGTAGTCCCGCTAAAAATCGTTGATCGCCGCCATTACTAGTAAACAAATAAATAGAAATTCCATTTAAATATCCAATAGTTTGTAGACGCTGTAACTTTTGCAGAAACCAAATCTATATATACGCTTATTGGGATTTTTTTTTTACCAAAAATATGTAGCAGAATACATATCAGCCTAATTTGATGAAGAAATTTTTTTTTTTTTTACTTGGGCATGTTTTATAACAAAGTAAAAAGTATTGGGTTTTCTTTCAAAATTGTCAGTCTTTTTCTTTTTATAGTGCAAAAAATAAAAACCGCAGAGGTGATCAAATACCACCAAAAGAAAGCTCTATTTGTAGGAAAAAAAGACTGAGCAATTGTCAGTTAAAGGAACGCAGTGCAGTATCGCAAAAAAGGGCCTGGTCATGAAAAGGGTGGGGGGGGGGGGGAATAAGCCTTCCAGGGCTGAAGTGGTTAAAACGATTACATTTTTCTACCTGCAAAGTTCCATAAATAGGTGTTGACCCTGCCAGCAAAGCCCACCTAATGCAGCTTCTTGTGATGGGGTGTCAATGGTGCTGCAATGCTCCAGAATCCAAAGCAGAGTTGCCCCTCTAATGAAGGCTGAGCCCTGCTTACACTACAGTAGGATGAGAAGATATTGCAGGGGGCATGGCTGTCAGCATTGTCACTGCCGAGTCACAAGCCTGTAGCTTGTCAATCAGCACCTGGCCACACCCACTTCTCCCCACTGCTCTCTGGATTAAAGCACTGCCTCTGTTACTGAAACCCTCCCACTGCGAGCTGCAGTGTTTGGGAGGGGGGAGCGTTTGAGACACAAAAGAAAAAAAAAAAAAAAAAAAAAAAAAAAAAAAGGATTTGGCTCAATCAGGGGAAGTAAACATGTTTTTTTCTTACTTTATGTGTGCACATCCCATAGTAACTAGATTTGTCATTGTGTATGCGATTCTGCTTTGGTCTGCCCTGGGTATATTCTGTACCAGGCCCATAGTTGGAGCACTGGTGACCATTTTAAATAATGTGTGAATGCAACAATGTTTTTATGAATTGTAAATAAAGATTTTGTCTTTTATATACACAAGTGTTTTGTCTCATGCCAGTGCCGTTAACCACTTCAGCCCCGGAAGGATTTGCCCACTTAATGACCAGGCTTTTTTGCGATTTTTGCGTCGCTTTAACTGACAATTGCGCGGCACTGTACCCAAACAAAATTGACATACTTTTTTTCCCCCACAAAATGGAGCTTTCCTTTCGGTGGTATTTGCTCATCTCTGCAGTTTAATTTTGGCACTATAAACAATAAAAAGCAACAATTTGAAATTTGGGGTTCCTAGCACCAAGTGGCCCCGAGATACGGGGCCCCAAAATCGGTCAACTGTGTGCATCTGCAGCAATGTCATTTCGGGACCCTTTGGGTCCAGAGACCCCAAATTTTGGCTGCAGCTAGGGGGCCTCTAGGAACACTTAGTTTGAAGTTTGGGGGACCTATGGCTGCAAATTGGCACAGTGAGGCTGCAAATGGGCATGGTTGACCCTCTTTTACACTTACAGCAGCTGCACATTTCTCACCCTAGGCTTATACTGGAGTCAATACGTTTTCACAGTTTTTTGTGGTAAAATGAGGTGCCTCGGCTTATATTCGAGTTGGCTTATACTCAAGTATATACAGTATTTCTTACTAGTAATGGCAGTGATTTTTAAAATCGGGACTGCGAAATTGCAGCGGACACATCGGACACTTCCGACACATTTTTCGGACCACTGACATTTATACAGAGATCAGAGCTAAAAATAGCCACGATTACTGTGTAATAGTCACTGGCAGGGAAGGGGTTAACACTAGGGGGCCCGCGCCTGCTATGGCTCTTAAAGGAGCCGCTGTACATATACAGCGATTTGCGCAGGAGAGCCACCCTGCCGCCGTATATGTACAGGAGCTGGTCGGCAAGTGGTTAAAGCCCAGCATTGTAGTACCTTTTGGATTTAATACTGGTGTACTTTTTCATACAGGACATTTTAATCGCACTTCAAATTATACTTGGGGGGGGTTGAAGGGTAGAATAGTGGTTTCAGATAGTACAAATGAGCCCGATGTGGTATACTTACACTGGCGTTTAGCAAAGTTGTCACAACATTCTTCCCAGGAATGCCCTGTATGGTCGTCCCTTTCCCAGTGGTTTTCTGCACCACAATGACATTTGGTTTAGAAGTCATGGGGATGGTGGTTATTTTTGTTGTCGTGCCTTGACCAGAAAAGAAAAGAAGAATTAATTAAAATGAAAAAAAAATAAAAATCTGTCCAAAAAACGTGCCTAGCCATACAGGGATAGAGAGATATATAGAGAGATATTATTTTATTATATATATATATATATTTTTTGATATTTTTACATCAGATACATTATTCCAACAGTAACGGTATTTTTTGAAAAAGTTAAGGGGGTTGCAAAGTCAGAAGGTTTATTATCTTAATGCATTCTACCCATTAAGATAAAAAGCCTTTTTGCATGCAACAGCTCCCCTAATAGTTACCCGAGCCCCATCTCTGTCCAGCGACGTACCTTCATGCATAGAATGAGCCTTTAGAAATTAAGGTCGAATTTATGTATTGAATTACCAAGGAAGTAAAGCAAACCAAACAATTCTAGCGATCCAATTATCTTTTATTTCTGTTACTTATTTTAATACAATTTTAAAAGTGAAATTAAAAACTCAAAAACAGAAATGTATTGCATTTTTTTTTTATTATACCTTGGAAAGCATTTTTTGCTAGTTTGTTTAAAAAGTTCCAAAAATACCTGTTGATATTGCCAAAAATCATGCGAGTTGATAACTCTCTGTACTGCGAGTGTTCTGCAAGCTTAACAATGACACAGTTTTCAGATATAGCTGGGGACTACGCAACCACATTCCTCTATATTATGTAGAAAAAGGAGAGGGGGGGGGTGTTATGTAGTCCTATCTGGTTTATGCTGGCCTTCATACAATATGGGCAAATGAGTTTTGTCACGCTTGGGCAAGAAGTGTGCTACTGAATCACCAAATTCAAATTAAATAAGAGAGAGAAAAGGAAAAAAAAAAAAAAAAAAAGAAAAAAAAAAAAAAAAAACACACATCTAAAGACTGGTAAGCATAATACATTTTTGTGTTTAGACACGCTTTAAGATGCACAGCACCGAAAAAAATAAATAAATATTTAATTAGAGATAGATAGGAGATATATTTCCATCTCTAAAGAGAAAGAAAGAAAGAGAGAGAAAGAAAGAAGAAAGAAAGAAAGAAAGAAAAAAAAAGAGAAAGAAAAAAGAAACCTTTTTCTTTCTATTTAGAGATGGAAATATGTCTCTATCCATCTCTAACTAAATATTTATTTTTTCGGTGCTGTGCTTCTTAAAGCGTGTCTAAAACACAAAAAGAAAGAAAAAAAAGGAAGGAAAGAAAGAAAGAAAGAAATATAGATAGATCTATACGCTTCTCTGTTTATTTTATTTTTTATACTATATGCATATACAATCTAATATCTGCCCTAGTGAACTTCCCCAGACATATCCCTGAAAATACATCACATGGGGTGATTTTTTATTTTTTTTTTTCTTTACCTGCTGTCCGTGGCAGACGTGCTGCTAGCACTATATAAAGGGCACTGAATAAACAGTGAAGAGTTTAATGGGCCAGCGCAGCAAAGTTACAAGGTGTCACATGAATGTAGCACCGTCTGGAGACACCGGCCCATCATAACACCTTGTAATACAGACACAGGGCAGCTGTAACCAGAACTCTCACACTATAAAATAGCTGAAATAAAATAGAAGAAAACGCCCTCTGCCCTACAGAAAGAAAAAAAAAAAAAAAAGACAGCATTACACTCCAGAAGGTGGGATAAACAAATGTATTCGGTAAAATGCAATCCAAGCCATAGCACTCAGAATCCAATATGAACAGATCATTTAATTGCTTGCTATTGTTTTTTGGCTTTTCTTTTGTCAGGTTATAGAAAATCTGATAAGATTTTATTTTATTTTTTTCTAAAAGCTTTCCTTAAAAACAGTATAAGGTCCTAAGTCCATGGGCTTTTGTTCCCTTCAGAATATCTTCTCTCCATACCCATGTCTAAGCAGCTGAATCCGGTCATCTTCAATGGTCTCTGAAGAGTCCAAAACTGAAGGCAAAAAACTGCATTTGTCCACTAAAGAGTAACTTTTTTTTTTTCTAAATAAAAAAAACATTACCCTTCGGGTGATGTACACTGCAAGGATTTTAAACAAACTTTGTTGCAGAGTCCTACCTTGTTATCCTGAAGATCTCTGTGTGTTAGACTGTGTCCATGTGGGAAAGTGAGTCTAATGGGAGTGGTTTCATAATGATCAGCTGTGCACCTGCAGGGCTCTAATGAGGAAAGCTACCGGGCCTGCATCCCTTTAGATGTGATTACCTATTTGAAGTATCGCGCCTAAAATCTGACTTGTATCTTAGTGCAGACTTCTGGGAAAATCAGTGAGCCAATCACACAAGCAGGAAATTACGTGTGTGTGTGTGTGTGTGTGTGTGTGTGTGTGTGTGTGTGTGTGTGTGTGTGTGTGTGTGTGTGTGTGTGTGTGTGTGTGGGGGTGTGGGGGGGGGGGGGGGGGTTCTGTACACAGAACACCTCCAGGTAGCCATATTGCATTTTACAGGAAATTACAGCGGCTGCAGATTGAACATTCAATTACAATAGGACTTGTGTCGCAGTTATACAAGCTATATTATTTTTTCCAAGGAAAATGAAATTTGTTTTCTCCAAGGAAGTAGAGTCACTCTTTAAGCTCATTGACACCAACCCTAAAAATGATGTAGGTACGCAGATTAATCAGTCATTGCCAAGTTAACCGACATTGCTAAATATTGATTACCTCCATTCATAAAAAGGAGGGTAGAAAATATATATATATATATATATATATATATATATATATATATATATATATATATATATATATATATATATATATATATATATATATATATATATATCTCTCTGGACCCTCTAATCAAAATCCGTTGCTCTCACTGTGTGCCCAGAGCTGGATGCCACCGGTTGCATCCTTACCTGGCTACCTGATCGCATTGGAGAGCCTGGTAAATGCGGGAGGGGTATGGAACTCGCGCACTGAGAGGCTAAGCCAGCTGCAAGTCTGGGCATCTGGGGGCATCCCAACTGTGAACTCAGAATTGATCAAGCGCCCAATGACATCAGACGTTAGCGGACTTGTGTCCACCATCGGCTGAAAATGATTCACAGGTATGCAGAACGGACTTCACTTCTGTGATCCATAGAAGGCCAAAAAAAAGTTTTGCCCTACTTCTCATTTAACCGCTTCACGCAGATATACTGCGGCAAAATGGCACGGGCAGGCAAAACCACGTACCTGTACGTGGCCCTTTAAATGCCTGCCCGTGGGTCGCGGGACCAGCGGACCCGATCGCCGCTGGTGTCCCGCGATCGGGTCACGGAACTGAAGAACGGGGAGAGGTATGTGTAAACAAACCTCTCCCCGCGCTTCCTACGCTGCCTGTCATCGATTGGCTGTTCCCGGTCATCGGGAAAGCCGATCAATGACGTCAGACATCAGCCCCGCCCCTAATGTAAAAAAAAAAAAAACACGTCACAGCCCATAACCCCTCCCCTCCCCTAGTGGTCAACTCTTTCACTACAACTGTCATTTATACAGGAATCAATGCATTTAAATAGCATTGATTGCTTTATAAATGACAATGGTCCCAAAAATGTGTCAAAAATGTGTCAAAAATGTCCGATGTGTCCGCCATAATGTCGCAGTCACAATAAAAATCGCTGATCGCCGCCATTACTAGTAAAAAAATATATATTAATAAAAATGCTATAAAACTATCCCCCATTTTGTAAACGCTATAACTTTTGCGCAAACCAATCAATAATTGCTAATTGCGATTTTTTTTACCAAAAATATGTAGAAGAATACGTATCGGCCTAAACTGAGGAAAAAAAATGTTTTTTTATATGTTTTTTGGGGATATTTATTATAGCAAAAAGTAAAAAAATATTGCATTTTTTTCAAAATTGTCGCTCTATTTTTGTTTATAGCGCAAAAAATAAAAACCGCAGGGGCGATCAAATACCACCAAAAGAAAGCTCTATTTGTGGGAAAAAAGGACGCCAATTTTGTTTTGGAGCCACGTTGCACGGCCGCGCAATTGTCAGTTAAAGCGACGCAGTGCCGAATCGCAAAAAGGGGCCTGGTCCTTTGGCTGCCAATTGGTCCGGGGCTGAAGTGGTTAAAGTGGAGTTGCACCCAAAAAAAATATATATATATTTTATGAATGTGCCTAAACAATAAAATAAAAATTTGTAAATTTTTATTTTATTTTTTTTAACTCACCTCTAAATGGCTGTTGCTAGGGGGTCCCTCGTAGTCTGCCTCCTTCAGTGCCTGGGCTCTTGACGTCACTTCCCCTCGGTGCAGGAAGGGCTCAGCTCTGCCCCCTCCCTCCCGTCAATCATCTGGGACACGTGACAGGTCCCAGATGATTGTGGGGCGAATCACGGCCGAACGGAGGGGGAAGACGAGTGGGGCTTTGTTCCCTAAAAATAGCGCCTGTAATGCGCCTGAAAAAAGTGTCTCCTTTAACTCCAGTGTGAAAGCCGGCGGGCTTTCACACTGGAGCGGTGCGCTAGCGGGATGGTAAAAAAAAAAGTCCTGCTAGCAGCATATTTGGAGCAGTGTATTCACCGCTCCTACCCATTGAAATCATCGGGACACCATGGTAATACCGCCGGGGGGGGTGTTAACCCTTTTTCGGCTGCTAGCGGGGGGGTTTTACCGCAGCTAAAACATCGCTAAATATAGCGCTGCTTTACCGACGCCTCCCGTACCGCCCCAGTGTGAAACCGGCCCTATTCTGAGAAAATGGGATAAAGAATTTATTTAGTAACCACAGCCAACAACTCTAATTGTTCTAGATTTCTTTCTCCATTTTTATAAAAGCGGCCTTTTTTGAGTATGTGTGCAGAACACATATGATCCAGCAGATGGTGCTGTGGGATTACAAACATTGTTGTAAAAGAGAAAACACAGGCAGCAAATATAGGGGTCAATTCACTAAGCTTTACCGAAAGGCTATCATGTTACTCAATTGCATAAATTATCGCATGCGGTAAATAAAGTCCAATTCATTTAAAAAAAAAAAAAAAAAGGATTTTGTGGTAAACAACCAAAAAAAAATTAAAATAAAATTTGTGAAGTAAATATCGCAAGAAAATTGTGCGTTAATCTGTTAAGTCCAATTCACAAATGAAACAAGAACTAAAAAAAAAAAAAAAGTGCGATATTTTGGTGGCGGTAACCAGTGAGGTACCAGAAAGAGGGGCCTATTCAAACTCTCAGAAAGGGGCATTCCACCCACTGAGAGCCCACAGAAAGCCAACATTCCCCCAGTGGACACATAAAAATGTGGCATACATCCCAAGTAAACATTTTTTTTTTTTTGCCTCAAGGTAGGCCTCTATTGTCTCCGCCCTGTCTTGGGGTCGAACACCCTGAGGGTAGGGGTGCAGGTTATAAAGAGCTTCATAGAAAGTGCGGAAGGACTCCGCCATTTCCATGGAGTCATGAATTCTGTGTCCTGAGGGGGTGGATAAGGCAGGGATGTAGGATAAGTTGCGTTGGGTTCTGATCGCGCTCGCTAGTGCTCTGCTACATTGTCTACTTACTCATAAAAAGTTCTGCGCGTCTTCAATACTTTTATTAATTAAATTAAATTAAAGCGGGGTTCCACCCTAAAGTGGAACTTCCACTCATCGGAACCCTCCCCCCCTCCGGTGTCACATTTGGCACCTTTCAGGGGGGAGGGGGTGCAGATACCTGTCTAAGACACGTATTTGCACCCACTTATAGACTCCCCCGGGAGTCCATGCCTCTTCCTGTCCCGTCGCGCTGTTTGCTAGGACACACACGGGTCCCAGAGACAGAGCGGACGATTCCTATTGCATTGCGTGACTCGCGCATGCGCAATAGGGAACCGGGAAGTGAAGCCGCAAGGCTTCATTTCCTGATTCCCATACCCAAGATGGCGGCGGCAGCATCCGAGGACCGAGGTACGGTTCGTCCTCGGATGCTGACGTCGCTGGACCCTGGGACAGGTGAGTGTCATTATTTTAAAAAGTCAGCAGCTGCAGTATTTGTAGCTGCCGACTTTAAAAGAAAAAGACTCCCTCTTTAAATCAAAAAGGCATGACGTGCAGTGCAAGTTAAATGCAAACAATGGTTGAAATTTAACAGCAAAGAACTTTTTTTTTTTAAATATTGTTTTTTTGTTTAAAAATGAACATTGTTTTACAAAAGTGCAACAATGGAGTATGTCAACCATGACAATTACTCCAGCTAGAAGTGGCCACTGTAATATAACCAAAAGTATAATACTTTTGGAGATTATATATACATACATACATACACACCATTACAAGTTAAACGTGGATAGGAACATGAAAATTACATAAATATTTTAATAAATTATAAAAAAAATAATATACCGTATATACTCGAGTATAAGCCAAGTTTTTCAGCACATTTTTTTGTGCTGAAAATGCCCCCGTCGGCTTATACTGGAGTCAAGGACTTTTCTGCAGCAAAGAATGAATTTCCGACCCGACTTTGGGGCCTAGTATCTCAGGGCCACTTGGTGCTAGGAACCTCACTTTTGTTGCCAGCAGTTTAGACATTAATGGCTGTGTGTTGAGTTATTTTGAGGGGACAGCAAATTTACACTGTTATACAAGCTGTACACTCACTACTTTACATTGTAGCAAAGTGTCATTTCTTCAGTGTTGTCACATGAAAAGATAGAATAAATTATTTACAAAAATGTGAGGGGTGTACTCATTTTTGTGAGATACAGTATGTTCAGAAAACAGATCCACATGAAAAAGACAGCTTGGATTACCAAGCATCAGAAGACATAAATTTGAGAAGGTACCGTATAACATGCACTTTTTTCCCCGTTTAAAATCAGGGGGAAATCGTGGGTGCGTGTTATACGTCGATCCCCCGCCGGATTGTGAGCCTCTCAGCTGCTCTCGCCGGCTTTCGGACGCTTTTGGCCGTTCTCACTGGCATTCGACCGCTCTCGCAGTCCCGCATGAGCTGCAGAGAGCGGCCGAGAACAGCCTAGAACGGCCGAAAGCGTCCGAAAGCCGGCCAGAGCGGCTGAAAGCCACCACGAACGGCCGAGAGCTATCTAGCGCCGCAGAGATACACAGGACATCCGGCTCTGTATCTTGTATCTTTTCCTTAAACTTCCCTCCTAAGGGCTCTTTCACACGAGCGTGTCCATGTACGGAGCCCGATCTGCACAGTGGGGGGATCGCTCTGTCGATCCCACGCTGAGCAGGAAGATAACAGGGTGCAGGGACGGACCTATCAGAGCGCCGCTCTCCGCTACGTTAGATCAGATGACGGATGGAAAAAAATAGGGTTTTCCTCCGTCACACTTTTTCGGATTGGAGCGGGTCGGATGTCAGCAGACATGTCACCGCTGACATCCAACGCGCCATAGAGGTTTATGGAGCGTCCGTTCAGGTCCGCCTAAAAAAAAAAAAAACTGTGAAAGGGGCTTTAAAAAAGTTTTTTCCTTAAAATCCTCTCCTAATCTTGGGGTGCATGTTATACGTCGATAAATACGGTAGTTCAAATTTCAATGTCCCCAAATACAGATAACTGTAAAAAAATATTAGATTAAAAAATATTTTTTGAAAAAGAAAAATAATAACAAACATTATATAGTGTAAAATGTTAAGAAAATTACCTTAAACAACCCTTAACCACCAACACATGCAATAAATTACCGCATGAGAAAATGCGGTAGTTACCGAACAATCTGATTTACAGCATGCGTTATTTTACCCCATTATATTTGCCGTTATTTAACCCTCAGTGAATTGACCATGAGCGAACAAATTTATTCTCCCCATCATCCCCGAGTTTGCTTGCCCATGTGACACTCACCAGACACAATGTTGCTGCTGATGATCTTCCCTCCCAGCGTCGCCAGAGATTTTGGCACAACAGTGATGATGCTTCCGCTGGTTGTCTTTACGTAGGTAGCACCGGGAGTAGCTGCCATACGAGCACTGAGTGCCGAGCTGACGGCCGGTCGTGTGTATGTGGCTTGTGTGCCTAAGGAACAAGAAAGCATAGTTATTTTTTTTGCCAATTAAAACATAAAAAGTTAAATGGATGCAATATTTCAACTTAAAAAAAAAAAGGTAAAGTAGGGACAAAAGTCTTTTGGCCCTACTTTTACTTAATGGGAAAAAAATAAATAAAAAAAATACAAGAAAGGACTTTGCTCACTTTGGAAACCATAGCTTGGTATTGCATGTTATTATTGAGCAAACACCCAGATCCTTCTCCACTATGAATTCCCCCAGTTGTACTCCCCCTAGTATGTATGATGCATATTCTTAGCCCCAAGTGCAGAACTTTACATTTATCAACATTAAGCCTCATTTGCCACTTAGTTGATAGCCATACATACATATATATAAAAATCTAAAAAAAAAAAAAAAAACACATGTGTGAGCTAATGGTGCTGCACACCTCAAAACATTTGTATAATAGAAAAGTTCCCTCATGGGGTTTTTTTTTAGCAGCCAAGAAATTGTTTAAAGATCATTAAAATTCTTTATTGTATCAAAAAGCAAATTTGACAGTTACATGGGAGTTGGCGAGGTCCATGCCATAGGAGGTAGAGACGACACATCAATGTATTTGGGAATCGCTGAAATTAGCTTTTAAAAGAAATCTCTGGCTATAGGACATGTTTTTCTCTCTTCCATCGTCTTGATTGGTAAATATACATCTCTTTGTGTGATTAGATATATGGGCAAACA
Organism: Lithobates sylvaticus; assembly: GCA_028564925.1. Taxonomy (NCBI): domain Eukaryota; kingdom Metazoa; phylum Chordata; class Amphibia; order Anura; family Ranidae; genus Lithobates; species Lithobates sylvaticus. The sequence continues at coordinate 599,496,823 of CM053027.1, read as the reverse complement.
AATCAAATGATTATTAAAATGTAAAATATTTCCTTCTCTCTCTGCATAGACTAAATCATCCCCTTGAAGAAGACCACAATTAGAAGGGTCGAAACGCGTAGGGGTTTACGTGGAAGATTATTCTTTTGCAGTAAAATGCAATTTTATTAAGATTTTATACAATATGTAGTTCCATCTTGATTGATGGTTTTGTAATTTTCATGTGAATGCCCATGTAACTGCTTTTTAATACAATAAAGAGAGAGATAGATATATTAGGGCTGTTACCGATTAAAATTTTTGTGTTCGATTAAGCGATTTTTTTTTAATCGATTAATCGACTAATTTCGATTAATTATAAAAACGCACATACAGTGTCCACATCTCCCCCCATACTGCAAACGTCCACATCTCCCCCCATACTGCAAACGTCCACATCTCCCCCCCATACTGCAAACGTCCACATCTCCCCCCCATACTGCAAACGTCCACATCTCCCCCCCATACCTTAATATTCACACATATACGGATTGTCTGCTCTGTCCGGAATAGACAGCAGGCAGACCCGTCCGTCCTCAGAGTAGACGGCACAAGCAGGCGGGCTATGATGACGTCATCGCGCCGCTACTAAGCAGCCGCCGGGTGGATCAAGATGGCCACTTTTAAATCTTAAAGCGGACCCCCCGCTGAAGAAGAGGATACCGGGGTTATGGTAGCTAGCTGCTGCCATAACAACTGTCCTCTTCAAAGTACCGACGTATATCGACGGTGGGCGTTCCGGAAGTGGATAAGTCTTAGAACTGCTCAGCAGGAAGAGAAGTGATGAAACAAACGGGTGGTGATGTTGAGCGGGCAGAGGAAGGCAGGTACAGAGGTTTTCTGCTTTCCCTAAGGCAGTGATGGCGAACCCAGACACCCCAGATGTTATGGAACTACATTTCCCATGATGCTCATCTACACTGCAGAGTGCACGAGTATCATGGGAAATGTAGTTCAAAAATATCTGGGGTGCCAAGGTTCGCCATCACCGCTCTAATGTAAGGTGAGAAAACTGGTGACGTGAACTCTTACCGCTTGGTGTGGTGACCAGTTTAGTCGTCATGATAGCCCCATTGCTGCTCACAACCATGATGGGGGCATTACTGCTGCTCGTCAAGGCGGCGGACACCGGTTTGGGGAGGATTTTACTGGGCTGGACCTGCTGTGTGATGATCTTAACACCTGCAGGACATTAAAAGAAAAAAAAAAAAAAAAAAGTAACAAAAAATTAAAATTTTATTGAAATACAAACTGATATTTCGGCAGCCTTATATAAATTTGGCTGTTGGCTAAACAGATAGAAAATTAAATCATATTTACTTTATTTTTTTTTCTGTTATTTATAGGATTTCCAGACCTAGGTAAATGATGTCCTACATCCCAGAAGTCTTCAGGAAGGGTTTTCTCGGCTAAGCACACCCTCCCGCTTGCATGCCTGAGCTAAGGGCAAATTGATTCCAGGAAGTAAATGCTACATAAATCGTCTGCCCTTACTCAAGATGGCCATGCCTATGGGGAGTGTTTTTCAAAGTGATTTCTCAGCAAAATAAAAAAAACATGGACACGGATGGGGGAGGGGGGTTTGCTTTGTATATTAAAAATGAATTCAATGGTTTGTGGTGCTCAGATGGAGTGTAGTTCCGTTTTAACCACTTTATAGAGCAGGCTTTATCTGGCACTTTTTGTTTACAGGTTTAAAAAATTTTTTGCAAGAAAATTACTTATAACCCCCAAACATCATACATTTTGTTTAACCACTTCAGCCCTGGAAGATTTGGCTAATGCAATGACCAGGCCGTTTTTTGCGATATGGCACTGCGAGGCTTTAACTGGCAATTGCGTGGTCGTGCGACGTAACCAAACAAAATTTACGTCCTTTTTTCCCCCACAAATAAAGCTTTCTTTTGGTCGTATTTGATCACCTCTGTGGTATTCTAGTACTTTTTGCTAGAATATCCCCAATTTTTGTTCCACAGTTTAGACTTGGTAATTAAAAAAAAAAAAAAAAAAACCTTCACAATAAGTGTATATTGATTGGTTTGCGCAAAAGGTTATAGCGTCTACAAAATAGGGGATAGATTTATGGCATTTTTATTATTATTTATTGTTTTACTAGTAATGGCGGTGATCAGCGATTTTTAAAATCGGGACTGCGACATTATGGCAGACACATCGGACACTTTTGGGACCATTGTCATATATACAGTGATCAGTGCTATAAAAATGCACTGATTACTGTGTAAATGTCACTGGCAGGGAAGGGGTTAACACTAGGGGGCGATCAAGGGGTTAACTGTGTTCCCTGGGGAGTGATTCTAACTGTGGGGGAGGGGACTGACTGGGTGAGGAGACCGATCGCTGTTCATACTTAGTATGAACACACGCCCCCTAGGGGTCAAAAGGTAAACCGACGTACAGTTAGGTCGGTTTGCCCAGGGGAGCCAACCTGCCGAAGTACAACTGTGGCGGCTGGTCTGGAAGGGGTTAACAGACGCTAGGGAATAAAATGGCGATCGTTGCCATTTTTTATGTCACACAGTTTTGCAAACGCAATTTTTTTGGGGGAAAAAAATATATACTTTAATGAGAATACAAATAAAACATATACCCCAATGTTTTGTGAAATGTTAAAGATGTTACACCAAATAGATACCCAACATGTCACGCTCCAACCACTTCCAGCCCCGGCCTATTCTGGCACTTCTCTCCTACATGTAAAACTCGAAATTCCTTTGCTAGAAAACTATTCAGAACCCCCAAACATTATCTATATATTTTTATTTTATTTTAGCAGAGACCCTAGGGCAGGGATCCTCAAACTACGGCCCTCCAGCTGTTGCGGAACTATAAATCCCATGAGGCATTGTAAAACTCTAACATTCGCAGACATGACTAAGCATGATGGGAATTGTAGTTCCTGAACAACTGGAGGGCCATAGTTTGAAGACCCATGCCCTATGGAATAGAATGGCGGTCTTTGCAACTTTTTATGCCACACAGTATTTGCACATCGGTTTTTTGAGTTAGCCCAATTTTCTTGTAGAATGTGAAAGATGATGTTGCGCCAAGTAAATAGATATCTAACATGTCACACTCGTGGAATGGTGCCAAACTTTAGTTTTTCAACCCCAAAAAAATAAAATCAAGATCCTGTTCCTTTAAAGTGTGTTATACAGCACAGTGCTTGTGCGGTGTATTTAGGCCCCCCTCTATCACCTGAATATCGCCTCTATACCTGTCCGATTCTGCCAGTTTCTACCCTCCCCTCTGTTTGCTGACCACGATATCAGGGCTGCTGAGCCATGACACCATTGTCAATGTACCTGCCTCCGTCATACGCTTCCATCTGCAACTCTCCTGCGTCTTCCTCTATCCCCCTCCCCACTGTTTCAAAACTAACTGATCTGTATATCATCCCCTCTGTCAGATAAAAAGCTGTGTCCTAGCGCCTATGCTTACGATATAAAGATGAAATGGTGTCTTAACACTTTAAAAATCTCCATAGGCGACACTTTAAAAAGGTTTACAGGTTACCCATTTAGACTTACAGAGGAGGTGTTGGGCTAAAAAGATTTCTCTCGCTCCAGCGTTCACGGCGATACCCAACATGTGGTTTGAATGCTGGTTTACATATGGAGGTCGAGACGTATGTATGCATTTGCTTCTGCGTACGAGCAGAGATGGGCGCTTTTGCGTGCGAGCACGCAGAGATGGGCGCTTTTACATTTTTTATTGTTTATTTTATTTTTACACTTTCCCCTTAAAAAAATAAATAAATGAATCACTTTTATTCCTATTACAAGGAATGTCCTTGTAATATAAATAGTGCATGACAGGTCCTATATACAGAGAGATGTGGGGTCTATAAGACCTCATATCTCTCTCCTCTATGCCGGAAAGCCTGAGATGAACAGATGAAAACAAAAACACAAGAAAAAAAAAAAAAAAACACCAAAAACACAATCTCAGCCTTTCCAGCTAAAAATACGGCACGGTTTACACCTGCCAAGGTCGGAAGTCACTTCATAACGTCGCACCTGGCCTCCGAAGGTCATAGAGATGGCCGGGGACCATCTGGTCCTCAGTCAGCTCTATGGTAAACTGCCGCAGCCGCCCAATTCATTCTCCGCCACGCCGATTCGCACGGGAGGTCCCCTCCCACCTTCTGTATAAACAATCAAACAGCTGAACAGCTGCAATGATTGTTTTTACTTTGCAGGGAATCGTTGGCAGAAAACAAATAATAATAATAACAACAACAAATCTGAATGATGCCTGCAGCTATCATTTACATATATCCACTCAAAGTCCAGGACGTCATAGGACAGCCTTGGGCGGGAAGCGGTTAAAATTGTGCAGGCTCATAAAATGGCGACAAACTACAGTACTTAAAAATCCCCATAGGCAAGGCTTTCAAAATACTTACAGGTTATCTGTTTAGAGTTATAGACGAGCTCTAGCAATATAATTATTTCTCTCGCTCCAACATTCGCAGTGATACCTCACGTGTGGTGTGAATACAGTTTACATATGCGTGTATGACTTACGTATGCGTTCGCTTCTGCGCGCACTTTTTATTATTACTCTTTTTTATCACCTTTATTCCTATTACAAGGAATGTAAACATCCCTTGCAATAGAAATAAGGATGACAGGTCCTCTTTATGGAGAGATATGGGGTAAAAAATAAAAATAAATAAAAAAAAGGAATAAAAACAAAATCCTCTGCCTTTAAAAGCAAAAGATAAAACAAAACAAACAAAAAGAAAAAAATTGTTATTTACTTCCAGCCTCGCTTGGAAGTGACATCATGGCGTTGCTCCGGTCCTTGAAGGCCATAGAGTAGAGCTGCACGATTCTGGCTGAAATGAGAATCACGATTTTTTTGCTTAGAATAAAGATCACGATTCTCTTGGCGTAACATTTTTCACATTATACAAAAAAATTTGGCTAACTTTACGGTTTAATGAATAAAAATAAAAGTGCATTCTTTCCAAAAATAGTGCGTTTGAAAGACAGCTGCGCAAATACCATGTGACATAAAATACTGCAACAACCGCCATTTTATTCTCTAGAGTCTCTGCTAAATATTTAATGTTTGGGGGTTCGAAGTAATTTTCTGGCAAAAAATAGTTTTACTTGTAAGCAACAATTGTCAGAAAAAGGGTTAGTCTTTAGGTGGTTAAACTGCCCTCATTTACAGACCGAAGTTCATCCCTTTGATCTAAAAGGAAATGTTACAAAAAATTATCTTGTAAAAAACTTAGCAGGCTTCCTTTTTTTTTTTTTCTTTTTTTTGACAGCTGTAGGCTTGAGCAGAGAACTCTCTGCACTGAATCGAGGAAATGCTGTGTTAAGATTGCAAAGAGGGGGGGGGGGGGGTAAAATTACAATCTCGATTCTTTAACGATTAATCTTGCAGCTCTACCATAGAGGGGGGGGGGGGTTAAAGATTATCTATTCTGATCACCTCTGGGACCAGCCAGCTGCACTGTCGGACCGTTTCTGGGGCGAGCCGCTCGGAACGCTTTCATAAGAAAGCCAACAGTAGGCTGAAGAAAAAGATACCGGGGGTTATGGCGGATAGCTTCAGCCATAATACTGATAAACCACTTAAAAGCCGCAACGTGTAATATATATTATATACACACTCACACACACGTATTGTGGTCTTGAAGTGGTTAATTGACGCATGCTGTAAAAAAATTTGTCTGGAGCTTCTAAGTGTGAATGACCCTTGGTCATGAAGGGGTTATTCTAAAAAAACTTTGGGCTGTTGCCATTTTTTCCACAATATGAAGTGTACTCACCAGATTCCTGCTTTATCTGTATAGTGGGCTTGATCCCTGGTGGCACCTGAGGAGGTGGAGTGGGTGCTGGCTGGGTAATAGTGGACGGCTGTGACAGTGGGGGAGCCTGTGGTGACATTTGATGGATTTGATGTTTTGGCAACTGCTGGTAATGCTTGGGGAACTGTGCCAGGATTTGGCCGGGGGAACTGATCAGGCTCTTGGGGGAAGGAAGTCTATTGGAGGGCACTTTCACTGTTGACGTCGAGGCACCTGGGTAAAAAGATAAAAGCAACAGTCATCCAAAATGAGCTCCAAAGAAACATGAAAGCATTCCCGTCTACCTCATTCATCAAGTGATCTGGACACTTATTCCTCAAAAAAAAAGCAAGGCGAGGTTACACCCCAATTATGTTCAAAGTAACATTAAAAAGTAGAAATTCACTCTCACAAATCCACATTATTTTTAATAATATTTTTATGTTTTAAACTTTTTTTTCTTTCTTGCCTAGGCAATCTGATGCAAGGGGCCGCTCTTCTGATGGGGGCACATTACTCAAGGGGCCGCTCTTCTGATAGGGGGAACATTGCTCAAGGGGCCGCTCTTCTGATAGGGGGAACATTACTCAAGGGGCTGCTCTGATGGGGGTAGTCTGATGGGAGCACTCAATGTAATGAATTACTTTGGTAGGGGCACCTAATGTAAGGTGGAACACTAATGGGGACATTTACAGAGTATTATCAGAGTGTACAAAAGAGAAGCTGCGCAGCTTCTCTTTTGTATATATCCCACAATAAGCAGCTGCTTTTTTGTTTAATTATTTTTTATCTTTATTTGTCCAAGCGCAATTTTCTTCCCTTTCTTGTATTATCAGAGTGTGTGGAGAAAACATACAAAGAAAAGAAGACATGTACAATCTTTCATAGCACAGACTTGAGATGTGGACCTCAGCAGGAAGGACATTTTAGTGACCAGATCTCTTTGAATTTTAATTCAATTCCCCTGCTATAGAGGACTTTCTTACCTTGTGCCATTGTGGACATGACCAAGGATGGTGTCGAAGAGACGACTGCAGTGACAGCAACGCACCCTGTAGACAGAGAAGCGGGTGGGACATTGCCGATGGTGCTGCTAATGGCAGGGGTATGGGCAGAGCTAACGACCACTGGCGGCTTCTGAGTAGTGGAAGTTACGACAGACGTCGGAACCAGTTTAGTGACTGCAGCGTAGTTGTGAGACTTTGATAAAATGTTCGGGACAAATGTAGAACTTGGAGAAGTTGTTACAATTATTACCTGTTAAATAAAATTATCAGAAAAAAATAAATAAAAAGTTAAAAACAGTAAAGCAGCGATTGACTAATGTCATTTAGCTCTGAAAACCATGCAAGCCACGGCTAGAGAGGTCTACCTTCTGGGTGGAAGTGTTTGTTGTCTGGGTGGTGGGTTTGGTAAAAGTGATCTTCACTGGTGACATGTGTGGCGGTAAGGAGTTGGCGATGCTCTGCATGATGTTGCTCATTTTGGGGCTCCCCGAGACCGGCACGGTAATGGTTTTCGATACTGGCGTTGTTGGCTTGGGGACATCTTTCAGGACAACGGGGGACGAGCTGCTGGAGTTTGTGCGACGCCGCTTGCGAGGCTTCTCATCGTCATCTGAGCAGTTGACACCTGAAGGGGCAAGGTAAAAAATTCATAATATATAAACTCATGAATCCAAAATGACAAGGACATTCACAAAAGCATCTTGAATGCGGTATTTAGGTGTCCAGACACATTTTGTCTAAACAGCGCATGTGATCCTGAAACTGTCAATTCACTATACCACCGCAAAACGCTGAAAGCGTTCGGAAAATACCACATGAACATGCGTTAAACTAAATTCATAGAAGGAAATTATTAAATGCGGTAATTAAGTAGTGGTCCAGGTATGCAGTATTTAAGGAATGTGTAAGATGTTAAATGGTAAGGAGTGGGCAGCCCCTGTGGCCTTAACGGATGAGTCATCAGCTGACTGTAAAGAAAGGAATTGCCAGCATTAAAAAAAAAAATAAAAATTTATATTATAATATATATATATATATATATATATATATATATATATATATATATATATATATATATATATATATATATATAGGCGTGGGGTCCCCCCCAATCCATACCAGGCCCTTCCAGTCTGGTGTGGATTGAGGGGGAACCCAGATGGCAAAAAAAAAAATAAAAAAAATGGTGTGGTGGTCCACCTTACAGCCCAGGAAAGGGGGAAGGGGGCTAGCAAGCGTATCCCCCTCCACCCTGAACCATACCAATGTGGGGGGGGGGGGGATCTTTTGCTTATATTCAGCTGTATGAAAATCATCTTATGTTCTTTCTAGTCCTGATAAAGGGGGCACTTAGACCCCCGAAACATGTTGGCTACTTTTTAAATTGTACCCCTGATTTTCAATGTAATAAAGTGACCTCTTAAATTTAAACCCTTTGTACATCACATTACAAGCCAAGGAGACTTTGGCGATCCTCTGGGGTGTAGAAGCCACCTGCCCATGAACCAGATCATTTACACCAACAGCAATACCTTATATCGGAGTTCCACCCAAAAGTGGAACTCTCGCTTATACGCTTGAACTTGGTTTCGACAGGTCCCCGCTGCGGCCCGATCTCCTGGAAGTTCGGCCCCCCTCCTCCATCTCCCACCCCCGGGCCAATTAGTAAGCGCACTTCATGCATGCGCAGTAGGGAACCCGCTGTGAAGCCAAAAGACTTCACTACCGGGTTCCCTTACCAGGAATGGTGGCGGTAGCAGCACCCGGGAGTCGATCCGAAGATCGGCTGAGGTGCAGACACCACGGGCTCCCTGGACAGGCAAGTGCCCCAATATTAAAAGTTGGCAGCCACAGTATTTGTAGCTGCTGACTTGATTTTTTTTTTTTTCACCCAGGCTGGACCTCCTCTTTAAGATAACAATACCAGTATCTTTCTACTTTCCTTAACTTCCCATATTAGAACTGTGTAAGTGCAGCAGCTGACCAATAATGTCACTCCCATTCACAAACACTTTCCACATGGACACAGACAAACAGTTACATTCTCAGAATAACAAAAAAAAATAAAAAAGTAGGAATCTGCAACAAAGTTTGTTAAAATCCTTCTAATGTACATAGACCACCCAGAGGGGAATGTTTTTTTTCGCAACAGTGGAGTGCCAAAAAAAAAAAAAACAGATGTCATTAAGCACACATGCACTGAACATGAAGAAGATTGAATATATAAATCCCTGGTACGGTTTATGGCTGCTGCAGAAGCCCCCTCCAGTTAGTATGGGTGACAGGTACTGCAAGCCTTCACTTACTTTTCACATAGACTGTGCTGCCGCTGGGAAGGACTACCACGTTGGAGGCTGGACTCGCAGGTCGAGGAGACTTGACAGTGGCCACACTTCCGCTGGGGACCGGGGTGGATGTGGGAGTGGATGTTGTACTTGTGTAAGAATAACACACGACCACTACAGAGAGGAAAAAAAAAAAAAAAAGACACTGGGTATTAGTTAATGCCTTTCCCACTAAACTGATATTTCCACTGCAATAAAAGGCAAACTGCTAAATAAAAATAAAATACATACAATACAAGTGGGGCTGTTTTACCTGCAAAAGAATTTGTATTTTTGTACATTCTGTCTTTAGATTTACACAACTCTACCTGTAAGGACAGGAGACCTGATCTATTTTTTACTGCTGCAGTTCTTTAACCACCTGACCACTGGGCACTTAAACCCCCTTCCTAACCAGACCAATTTTCAGCTTTCGGTGCTCTCACACTTTGAATGACAATTACTCGGTCATGCAACACTGTACCCATATGACATTTCTGTCCTTTTTTTCCATACAAATAAAGCTTTCTTTTGGTGGTTTAATCACTGCTGGGTTTTTTATTTTTTGCGCTATAAATCAAAGACTGAAAATTTGGTAAAAAAAAAAAAAAATGTATTGGCAGAGAGCAGCGCTGTGGGCACTACAGATCCAGCCCACAGCACTGCTAAAAATGATCTCACACTGTACCGATTGGTACAGAGAGGGGAGGGAGGAACCGGCATCATGACATGAAGCCGGTTTGTTTACAAGTGATCGCTCCCTCATTTGGCCATTTATCGTGATGCGCCAGGGCTTCAGGACCCGGCGATCATGGATATTTGCGGGAGCGTGCCCCAGGGGGGCGTGCAAGAGAAACATTCAGGGAGGACGCCTATGGACGCCCTCCCAGAATAAGCCGACTGCGCTGCAGCCGTCTTTCGGCTATGGCCCGGTCGGCATGTGGTTAACACTTACAGGTCTTGTCCCTCCCCCAGCAGATGACGGGACAGTGAAAAGGAGAAACAGCTGACTGATGAGCTCATCTGTATCTCTTTTTATCAGAATTTCCCTTAAACTGCAGCACCAGTGTAAATGTCTCATTGTGTTGCTTCTCACTCTCCTTTTCAGCTCTGCTGTACAGGGACTGCAAAAGGCTGATTATCAGGTCAAATTAAGATACTTAAATTATAATTAAAATTAATTATTAGTAAAATTATTCAAATACTGTTTTCCTAGAAATAAAAAAAAATAAATAAAAAAAAGTTACACTCAATGATGTATTAACCACTTAGCGACCACCTGCCCGCAATGTACAGAAGGGCGAGCAATCGCTGTAGGCAAAGCAACATATCCATAAGTCGCTGCCTACTTCTGGGTTTAGGGCGTACGCATGTGCACCACCCCGTGTCTGGCTCCCGCTGTGATTTCTACACAGCAAAAGCCTGTTAGCAATGATTCACGGCCAGGACCTGCTTATTGGCTGTGTGCAATCACAGCCCAGAGCTCTGTGGTGACAATCAACACAGGGGTCTGTACAAAAAGGGAACAATCTGTCTAATTCTCATCCCTATAAAGCAGGGGTGAGAAACTTTGAGATCAGTTAGTAAAAGCAGCACACTACACATATAGTTAGGCACACATTTAACCACTTGATCACCCTAGATGTTAGCCCCTTCGCAGCCAGTGTTATTAGTACAGTGACAGTGTATAGTATTAGCACTGATCACTGTATTAATCACACATACATACATATATACACACACACACACACACACACACACACACACACACAATAGTCTGTAGATGCTATAACACAGATTCTCGTTTTTTTTTTTTTTTTTTTTTTTTTTTAAAAATTTACTAAGTGTAAATATACTGTCAATTTTGACACTCATTCTTCTACCGCTGTCCCAACTACAAACACTGCTGAACAAATGTCACATACAAACATTATAATAATAATAATAATAATAATATCAAAGAGTAAAAAAGGAGATACCACCTTCCTCACCTTCCTTGTTCCCGGTCTCAGCAGGATCTGGAAGTGAAGAGTTGTGTTGTCCAGCAACATTGGCGATGGCGTTGGCAGTGGCTGTAAAAGCCGTCTGTGGAACCAGACGCGGCATCAGCGGTACCAATCTTCGACCTTCAATGGACCATTCAGAAGAACTGTTTGGACCAGACATGCTGAAAAACACAAAAGAGGAAGGTACGTATATAGCTGTATCTATAGCCATTTATTTTCCAGGTAAGTACAGTAATGCTCTAAGTTCTGTCAGCTTTTTATTATTGTATGTTTAACTGTTACAGATTTTTTCCTCACTTCCTGTCTGGTAAAACAAAAAGTATTGCACAGAGACCTAGTGATGATGACACTGGGTTTAAATCAACCACTTCCCTACGGGGACAACTATGACACTTCTCACATACATTTTGCTAGAAAAAAAAATAAAAATAAAATTACTGTCTAAACCGCTGGCAACAAAAGAGAGTACACCCCTAAAATATTTACAAGAATGTGAGGGGTGTACTCGCTTGTGAGAGATAGAGAAAGAGATTTTATAATAATAATAATAATAATAATAATAATAATAAATATCCATCCTAGAGAATAAATTTGCGGGGGTTAGAATTTTTTGTGGTATTTGTACAGCGGCTTTTCTAACGCAAATTATTTTTTAAATACACTTCTATTAAGTGACCTGGCTGGCCTCTCTTTCCCTTCAGGAAGGAGAGACTACCCCCAACGCTAACTGACTGGAGGAGTCAAGGCAATTTATTATAAGCATCATCTCTTTCTTGATAGAACAAGTATTTGCTTTGAATCCTCTGCAGGATACCTCAGAGTATTGGTTGTGTTCATGTTGTTAACTATTGACTGTATGGTCTTACGAAGTTACCTTATAATTGTATCTGTTGCATACCCTTCAATGTAAAGAGATAGGTGTAGCTGTATGGACTACTCCCTAATAAGGCCGTACGACACCTGTGGGAATAATGGACTATCTCGATACCCAGAAATTTAGACGAATATATAAAAATTTCAATTTTTATTAAAGAGATAACAATGAAATATACAGAATAGACATATACAAATATGTAGCCCAAACGTAGGGCTGCAAAAACAATATTACATAATTTAAGACAAAAAATTGTGGTTTACATAATTCCAGGATCCCTTGTAGGGGGGGAAAAAAGAAGGAGAGTAGATGCCAACAATGTTTCTCAACTAGTTTCGCGAAAAATCGCTTCTTCAGGAGAGTTTAGGGCATCTGAGACAAGAGAAAATACAATCTTAAGGCTGTAAAACGTTGTTTTTAGAAGTGAAACCAATAGCAATAATAAAAAATAGTGATAACAATGGGAGTAGACTAATGTAAACATCACTCACCGCTTGGGTCCCACGGGGGTCCTGGAGGAGGCACCTGGGGTCCCCGCAAAGGGGGGATATCCCGTCCAGGGCGGACACGGGAGGCTAAATGTGTGGTATATTGCACACACATTTAGCCTCCCGTGTCCACCCTGGACGGGATATCCCCCCTTTGCGGGGACCCCAGGTGCCTCCTCCAGGACCCCCGTGGGACCCAAGCGGTGAGTGATGTTTACATTAGTCTACTCCCATTGTTATCACTATTTTTTATTATTGCTATTGGTTTCACTTCTAAAAACAACGTTTTACAGCCTTAAGATTGTATTTTCTCTTGTCTCAGATGCCCTAAACTCTCCTGAAGAAGCGATTTTTCGCGAAACTAGTTGAGAAACATTGTTGGCATCTACTCTCCTTCTTTTTTCCCCCCCTACAAGGGATCCTGGAATTATGTAAACCACAATTTTTTGTCTTAAATTATGTAATATTGTTTTTGCAGCCCTACGTTTGGGCTACATATTTGTATATGTCTATTCTGTATATTTCATTGTTATCTCTTTAATAAAAATTGAAATTTTTATATATTCGTCTAAATTTCTGGGTATCGAGATAGTCCATTATTCCCACAGGTGTCGTACGGCCTTATTAGGGAGTAGTCCATACAGCTACACCTATCTCTTTACATTATTTGCTTAGGATGATGATACCCACCCCTACCCTTTTCTGTTATTTGATATAGAGGCTAAAGCAACACATTTGCATACCCTTCAATAACAAAAATTAAAATAATATTACTTTATATATTTTTTATTTTTTTATTTACACGGTTTCTTTTTTTTTTAATCACTTTCATTGCTGTCACAAGGAACGTAAACATCCCTTCTAACAGCAATAGGCGGTGACACTCTTTAAGGAGAGATCTGGAGTCTATTAGACCCCAGATGTCTCCTCTGCCCTTACAAGCCTCTGATCAAACCAAGATCAGTGTGATCAGATGCTTCACCAAATTTAAAAATGGTGCCGTATACATACAGAAAACCGGAAGCGATGGAAAATCTGTCACTTCTGTCGTTCTATACCATGGGAGACCTTCGGTTCCCTCGATCTCTGTGGTCAGCCGGTGAAAGCCATTCTTTATTTTTACTGGAGGAGGTTTTAAACATCCAGAACAGCCACCTCCCCCATCCTGATGGGGAAATTTCATTGGTTGTGTAGGGGATTTATATATTGCAGTTCACAGTAAAAAGCAAAACAAAAAATCAGAGCAATGTGAATATAAAATCAAGAGTTTTGATATTTGACCAAGTCTTACTTATGTGCAATGGTGGTGAGGCGCTCATCGTTCACCGCTCTGCGCACCTCCGCGCGATGTCGCTCTGTAGAAATACTAAAGAAAAAAAATAAAATAAAATAAAATTATGCACTCAGCTTGAAGAGGATAAGACAAACTAGAACATCTTAAATTGTCTTCACGATCAGGCAAAGCATACAACAAACCCCAACTGTGTGCTACAGATGTAGAATTCTTCACCGAACTTGTTAACCACTTCGGCCCTGGAAGGTTTTACCCCCTAAATGACCAGGCCATTTTTTGCGATACGGCACTGCGTTACCTTAACTGACAATTGCGCGGTCGTGCGACGCTACGCCCCAAATAAAATTTATGCCCTTCCCCCCCCCCCCCCCCACAAATAGAGCTTTCTTTTGGTGGTATTTGGTCACCTATGCGTTTTTTTTATTTTTTTGTTGCGCTATAAAAAAACACAAGAAAAAAAAAAAACTGACAACTTTGAAAATATATATATATATATATATATATATATATATATATATCTTTTTACTTTCTGCTATAATGCATATCCAATAAAAATAGAAAAAAAAAAAAAAAAAAATTTCTTCATCAATTTAGGCCAATATGTATCCTGCTACATATTTTTGTTAAAAAAAAAAAAAAAACACCTCAATAAAAGCTTATATTGGATTGGTTTGCACAAAAGTTATAGCGTCTACAAAGGGATTTTATTTTTATTTTTAATTGTAATGGTGGTGATCAGCGATTTTTAGCGGGATCGTGATATTGCGGTGGACAGATCGGATACAAAGCTGACACTTTTTTGGGAACCAGTGACATTATTACAGTGATCAGTGCTAAAAATATGCACTGTAACTACTAATGACACAGGCAGGAAAGGGGTTAACATCAGGGGCGATCAAAGGGTTAACTGTGCTCCCTCAGTGTGTTTCTAACTGTGTGTGGGGGGGGGGGGCTCACTGCATGGTGCTGTGAGTTTATAGGAGCCCGCCGGGCCCTGCCACCAAACTCAGAGCCAGACCATTGGACAGGGCCAGTAATAAGATTTGAAAAGACACTTGAAAACAAAAAATTAAATTAAAAAATGTTTAAAGTGATTGTAAAGTTAAATGTTTTTATTTTCCAATAAAAATAAAACTTGTTATACATACCTGCTCTGTTGCAGTGGATTTGCACAGAGAAGCCCCCCGATCCTCTTCTCGGGTGCCTCTTCGATGCTCCTGGTCCCTCCCTCCTGTAGAGTGCCCCCACAGCAAGCAGCTTCCTATGGGGGCATCTGAGCCGAGTCACAGCTCTTTATGTCCATTCAGACACGGAGCCCCCGACCTGGTCTCTCTCCCGATTGGCTAGCTGACTTTGACAGCAGCAGCAGCCACTGGCGTCACTGCTGTTTCTCAGCCAATCAGGAGAGAGAATCTCGGACGTCTGAGACACCACCCGTGGACATCGCTGGACAGAGAGGGACCTCAGGCAAGCATGAGGGGGGGCTGCTACACACAGAAGACTTTTTATCCTAATGCATTAAGATAAAAAAGAAACTTCTGCCTTTACAATTCCTTTAGTTTAATTTTGATCGGGGGGGGGGGGGGGGACGGACAAGGGAAGAGAATATATGCATATAATACACTTTTAGCTTTAATACAGTTCATTAAAAGCTACCTCAGGACTTTTGAAAGTTCTCCCAGAAGATCCTTTTTCTCTTTGCTTAGATCGCCCTGTGCACGGAGGGCGCTGATAACGCCCGCATACGCCTCCAGCTCTGGCAAAACAAAAAACATAAATCAATGCTTTAGATCACACATCCATTAAAAATACTCAACTGTCGCTCTCCTGCAGCTTCCTGTGCCTCCTCCCTGGACTATGTCATCACACCGCTCACAGCCGCCCATTGAAAACATCCCCCACTCTGTTGTCCCTGGAAGTATTTAGGCTGGCAGTACAATAAAGCATGATTGGGCTTGAGTCACAATTTTTTGGCCAATCACTATAGTATTTCACATGAGATCTATAATAAAGCAGAACTGCAGGACTTTTTTTTTTTTTTTCTCTTTAATTGTATCCCAAGCCCCCTATAATATATGCAATACTCACCTTTCAATGCAGAGCGGTCCCCTGCAGTACCTTTTCTTTGCCACAAGATGTCCTCAGTCTACCGCATTGAATGCAGCAGCTCTGCTGATTTAGGCCGGTTTCACACTGGGGAGGTGGGGGCGGCGGCGGTAAAGCAGCGTTATATTTAGCGCTGCTTTACCGTCGTTTTAGCCGCGGTATTCGGCCACTAGCAGGGTGGTTTTAACCCCTGCTAGCGGCCGAAAAAGGGTTAAAACAACCCCCCGCAAAGCGCCGATGCAGCGGCGCATTGCTGGCGGTATTACCGCGGTGTCCCATTGATTTCAATAGGTAGGAGTGGTGAATCCACCGCTCCTTCACCGCTCCAAATATGCTGCTAGCAGGACTTTTTTTACCATCCTGCTAGCGCACCGCTCCACCCCTCCGGCTTTCACACTGGACCCGCTTTTTCAGGAGCTACACAGGCGCTATTTTTAGCAATGTAGCTCCTGAAAAACGCCCCAGTGTGAAAGGGGTCTTTAAGAGCTCCACCGAAGTTCCACCGAAAAAATGGAACTTCCGCTTTTCAGAATCCCCCCCCCCCCCCTCTGGTGTCACATTTGGCACCTTTCAGGAGGGAAGGAGGAGCAGATACCTGTCTAATCAAGGTATTTGCTCCCACTTCCGGGCATAGATAGCCGCGGTATCCGCGGATATCTACGCCATGTCCGGCACCCTCCTCCGTCCCCGTCCCCACTGTCTTCTGGGAGACACACAGGTCCCAGAAGACAGCAGGGACCACGCAGTGCGACTCGCGCATGCGCAGTAGGGAACCAGGCTGTGAAGCCGCAAGGCTTTACTTCCTGATTCCCTTACCGAAGATGGCGGCGCTTCCACCCGAGAGCCGAGGGACAGATCGGCTTCGGGTTCCTGACATTGCGGGCACCCTCTGCAGGAAAGTGTCCATATTTTAAGCAGCTGCAGTATTTGTAGCGGCTGACTTTAAAAAATAAAAAATTTGGCGGAACTCCGCTTTAAATCATCCAATCATGTACATGAAAAAAAAAAAAAATGTTTGTAATTTTCCTTGCACGTGATTGGGTATTCTTTGCAAAGAGAAGCCTTACCTCATTTACTAAGCTCTGGAGCAACTGCACTTTGCAAAGTGCACAGTCTATTTGCCTTTAGTAAATCAACCCCCCAGTGTCACAGAACCTGGAAGTCTACTGAAGGACTGTAAGTGTGGGGCATCATGATACCTCCCCCACAGCACCCTGCACTCCCAGTACAGACTACATCAATCATGACTATTCAAAACTGGGAAAAGCCGGAAAGGGACCCATCACATCATGTGACCAAACAAAAGACATTAGTAAAAAAAAAAAAAAAAAAAAAAGAAGGATACAAAGGAAGAAGAGCATTAAATACTACTGGACACTGAAGGGGGGTGCCCAGATCCTGGAATTGGGCCAACGACACCCCCTGTGGTCTTCAGGCTCTTCTGCTCCTTCTAGGAGCCCAGGACCACAACAAGCAGCGTCAGGATGGTGAGCGGGAGGATATTACTAAACAGGCGTTACCTGATGTCCTATGCAGAGTGTGAACTTGGAAACACTCCAGGTTGAGGGCTGTCAAATCTCAGGTAGAAAGCTGGGTTCTCAGTTGTACTCCTATAGATAGAGCAGAGGGCAGGAGAGAAGTTAAGGGTCTAGCAGACCCCTGATGTCACCATAAAGAAGACCTGTCACCTGGACAGAGCAGTGTTTCTCATCCAGGGTGCAGTCTGGGTTCCCCTGGGGTGTTGTGAGCATGGAACCCAGTTTGCCCTGGGTCTGCGTTATGAGTTGCCATGGTGCAGGTGGGTTGGGAACGGGCACCTTAACAACCAATGACCCTCTACAGCCAGGGCACAGATCATTTGTTACTATAGTGATGGCGACTGGTTCACTTGCACGAGTCTCATCCAAGGAAAGTGGCATTCAGGAGATAAAGTTAGCCTCATCCACTTCCTGCCCCCTGCCAAGGTGCACGAGACAAAAGTTAAAGGCTCTAATGTGAGGAGGGGGCTGTGTGATTGAAGGGGGGGGGGTCTCTGCTGTGATGAAAATACTCTGATGGGGGGGGGGGGGAGACGACTATGTGACTGGGGGGGGGGCTCTGTGATTGGATGGGTCCTATGATGGAGAGACTCATGTATAGGAGGCCACTGGTGAATAGGGCCAATGCTGTGATGGGGGGCTATCATGTAAAGGGAAGAGTACCACGGTGTGAAAGGAGGAGGAGGAGGAGGAGTCCCACGGCATAAAGGGAGGGGAGAGTCACACAATGTAAAAGGAGGGGAGAGAGAGGGAGGGAAGAGTCCCACAGTGTAAAGAAAAGGGGTGAATGGGAGGGAAGGGGGTATGTAAAAGGAGGGGGGGTCCAACGCCGTAAAAGGAGGAGGGGGGAGTCACACGATGTAAAAGGAGGGCGTGTCAAGTGGCATGAAAGGGAGGGGGTCCCATGGCATAAAAGGAGGAGGGAGGGGGGTCACATAATGTAAAAGGAACGGATGTCCAGTGGCGTAAAAGGGGGAGGGGGTCCAGCGACGAAAAGAAAAAAAAGGGGTGAAAGAGGGGGAGGGGGGTATGTAAAAGAAAGGGGGTCCAGCGGTGTAAAAGGAGGGGGTGTCGAGTGGCATAAAATGGAGGGGGGATCCACGGCGTAAAAGGAGGGAATGTACAGTGGCGTAAAGAAAAAGGGATGAATGGGGGAGTGGAGTATGTAAAAGAAAGGGGGTCCAGCGGCGTAAAAGGATAAGGGGGAGGGGGAGTCACACGATGTAAAAAGAGGGGGGGTGTCCAGCGGTGTAAAAGGAGGGGGGAAGAGAGGGAGGGAAGAGTCCCACAGTGTAAAGGGGGGGTCCAGTGGCGAAAAGAAAAAGGGGTGAAGGGGTATGTAAATGGAGGGGGGGTCCATCGCCGTAAAAGGAGGAGGGGGGAGTCACACGATGTAAAAGGAGGGCGTGTCATGCGGCATGAAAGGGAGGGGGTCCCATGGCATAAAAGGAGGAGGGAGGGGGGGTCACATAATGTAAAAGGAGGGGATGTCCAGTGACAAAAAGAAAAAAAAAAAAAAAAAAAAAAGGGGTGAAAGAGTGGGAGGTGGTATGTAAGAAAAGGGGTCCAGCGGCGTAAAAGGATGAGGGGGGAGTCACACGATGTAAAAGGAGGGGGGTGTCCAGCGGTGTAAAGAGGGGAGAGGGAAGAGTCCCACGGTGTAAAGGGGTGGGGGTCCAGTAGCGAAAAGAAAAGGGGTGAGGGGGGGGGAGGAAAACAAGGGGGTCCAGCGGCATAAAAGGAGGAGGGGGGGAGTCACATAATATAAAAGGAGGGGGATGTCCCGTTGCGTAAAGAGAGGGTGGGGGTGGAAAGGGGTATGTAAAAAGGAGGAGGTGGAGGCAAAAAGAAAAGTGATGGGGGGGTATGTATGAAGGGGGAGGGGTAATTTCATTAAGCTGATTGTGTGTATTGCCCCAGGCTCAGGTTTCCCATCAATCTCCATCATTTACATTGCAGACCGGGGTGTCTTGTGACTTCTCACACTTGTAAAGGGTGCAATGACTGATTTGGAGTCCGGAATCACAAAAGCACATTTATGAAGCCGGTGACTTTAAATAGAAAAGAAGCCATGTGGTCCTTGATTGATAAAAGTGCAGGATGACCTATCAGGCCTTCGCTTTCCTGCCCCAGGACTGCCATCCAGTGGTCAGGGAGGGTTATTGCTTCACTGACAGGTTCTCCTTGATCACCTCCCTGCAATGACTTGTATTGATAGAAGAGAAGGGAGCACAGCGCCACCTGCCGGCGGAGCCCCAAACACACTTCCAGTGTTTACAATCAGCCAGGCAGCGCGCGTACGTCACTCAAGGGGGGCGTGGCCGCTATCATTTATACACAGAGAAGCCGCGCATGCGCAGTGGAGCAGGGAATAGAAGTGAGAATGGAGGGAATAGTTACCCAGCTTGCGGAGGATCCTCTTACACTCATCCCGGCTGAAGTCCAGCAGGGTGGGCCACACCACAGGCATCCTGTCCCGGCGTCCTCTGCGGTCACTCAGGCCTGGAAGGCATCACTCCCCCTGTCACTGTGCTGAGGGGACCCCTTGTGACAGCGGGAGACCACACCCCCCCGCCCTGTCAGGAGCGGACCAATAGCGGGACACCCGGGGAGTCCTGCTGAGACACTCGCGGCGGGCTAGCGATGAAAGCCTCCCGCCCCACTGAGGGAGAAGTCCCCTGCCAGCACAGATCCAGCGGGTTTGATTGCGGCTCCCTCTATCAAGATGGCGCGCCGGTGACATTGCGCATGCGCGGGGCTCGCCGGAAAAGCCGTTCTCCAAACCTGATTGGCCGAGGGACCGAATGGTGGGGGCGGGGACGGAGCGATGAGACTCAGGGACGGAGGCCGGCGAGGGACATTGTTCGAGACGTTATAGCGCCCTCTAGGTGGTACTGCAACGCAGGAGGACTCAGCGGTATAGTTCGGTAGATTTTTTATCAACTAACCACTTAAGGAGCGAGCCTCTTTTTGAGATCTGTTGTTTACAAGTTAAAAACATATTTTTTTGCTAGAAAATGACTTAGAACCCCCAAAAATTATAAAAAAAAATTCTAACACCCTAGAGAATATAATGGCGGTCGTTGCAATACTTTCTGTCACACCGTATTTGCGCAGCGGTCTTACAAGCGCACTTTTTTTTGGAAAAAATACACTCTTTTTTTATTAAAAAATAAGACAACAGTAAAGTTAGCCAAATTTTTTTTTTTTTATATTGTGAAAGATAATGTTACGCCGACTAAATTGATACCCAACATGTCGCGCTTAAAAATTGCGCCCGCTCGTGGAATGGCGACAAACTTTTACCCCTAAAAATCTCCATAGGTGACGTTTAAAAAAATTCTACCGGTTGCATGTTTTGAGTTAGAGGAGGTCTGGGGCTAGAATTATTGCTCTCGCTCTACTGATCGCGGCGATACCTCACATGTGTGGTTTGAACACCGTTTTCATATACGGGCGCTACTCGCCTATGCGTTCACTTCTGCACGCAAGCTCGAGGGGGATGGGGCGCATTTAAAAATGTTTTTTTTTTTTTTTTTTTTTATTTCTTATTTATTTTACCTTTTATTTTTACACTGTTCTTTTAAAAAAAATTGTGTCACTTTTATTCCTATTACAAGGAACGTAAACATCCCTTGTAATAGAAAAAAAGCACGACAGGACCTCTTAAATATGAGATCTGGGGTCAAAAACACCTCAGATCTCATATTTACAGAAAAATGCAATTAAAAGAATTTGTCATTTAATTAAAAAAAAAAAAAAATGTCCCTGTAAGATCTATGGGCGGATGTGACGTTTTGACGTTGCTTCCGCCCTGCATTATTATGGAGACGGGTGGGGGCCATCTTCCCCTCACTCATCTCCATGCCACTGACGTGAGAGGATCTCATCGCCTCCACCGCAGCTCCGGTAAGCGGCGGAGAGCACCGAAGCGCAGCCCTTTCCTGCCGCCGATAAAAGTGATCTTGTGGTGAATCCGCCGCAGAGACCGCTATTTGGGTTTAATTATTTTTATTAATGAATTTTTCACATATACAAAAAAAACATTTCACATTATTACAAAATCTTTTATATATATATATATATATATTATATATATATATATATATATATATATATATATATATATATATATATATATATATATATATATATATATATATATATATATATATACACACACATATACAAAACGTGTACATAAATAATTACATAACAAATAAATGGACACAAAAAAAACCACAATCAACAAAACACATGGATCAATCTCGATATATTTAAAAAAAAAAACAATAGTAGTCCCCTGTCTTCCTGATATAATTCTTTACTCCCTCTTTACTTTATTCAAGCAATATTTTATTTAATATTCTTTTTTCCTTCCCTCCCTTCTCCCCCCCCCCCCCCTAAGTAGTTAACTACCCCCCAATTCCCCCTAGTCCATTTCTCATCGCTGTTCCCGTAATCCCCTATTGTGTTTGTATATTTATATTACATCTTATGTGAAATATAATGACGTCCTCTTCCAGAAAAAAAAAAGATAAGGGAAGAGGAACAAACAAAAAAAAAAAAAAAAAATTTTAAAAATTCATGCGTTGGTATGTGATTTAAATACCTCCTTCATCTGTCTTAATAGATCCCTAAGTGATTCCTTCTTGTACTAGTGACACCCAAAAAAATAAATAAATAAATAAAAAAAAAGGGGGGGGGAGATTTCTTTTTAAAATTTAGTGAAAAAGGTAAGGAAGGGGACACTGCCCACCTCCTACTTGTGATACTATGTGGCAATAACCCCCTACATCTATTTTAGTGATTCCCTAAGTGATCCTTATTACGAAAGTGAAAAAGGGAAGAGAGGGGGAAAAAGAAAAAAGAGAAAAAAAAATATTTTCTTTTGGTAGTCAGTAAAGTGCCCCTTTATTTTATTTTTTTTGACTCCCTAAGTGCTCATTTATTTTTTTTTTTTTTCAATTAACTTTTTTATTGTTTTAAAAAAAAATGAAAGGAAATAACAGTACAGCGTTATGGTATCTTCCATACAGCAACGTTTGTGCCCAATCTGGTTCGGTAATACAGATAAGTTACATTTTTCTTTTTTAATCAACAAACTTAGTGTCGTTATTCAGTAGTATATGTAAACTTTCAAAAAGGCATACGTTTATAACTCGGTTCTCTTCCCAGTCTAAGTGGGGGCAGAGAGGGTGTGAGAAGACACAGTTGGTGGGGGAGAAGAAGAAGAAAAAGGTAGGGGAGGGGGGGGGAAGGGGGTAGTGGTGTGGCTCGACCATCGGCTCCGGGCGGACCCTCAAATTTGCGCCAGTCCTCCCAGACCTTGTCATGTATTTCAAGTCTATCTTGTATCCTGGCTGTCATCTTTTCCATTAGTTCTACATCCTTTATTCTAGCGTATAGTTCTGATTGGGAGGGTGGGTTTTGCCGTTTCCAGCAGAGAGCGACCAGGCACCGCGCAGCTGTTAGGACATGGTTGAGCAGTTTTTTGGTGTGTTTGGGAATGTGTGGAGGCATTAGTCCCAGTAGGAAAGATTTCGGGGAGTTAGGGATCTGTGTTCCCGCTAGGTTTGAGAGTAGCTGTTGTGTTTCCCCCCAGAAAGCTGTTATCTTGGGGCATGTCCAGTAGATGTGGTACAGTGTGCCTTTTTCCGACAGGCAGCGCCAACACCTGTCCGAGCTGGAGGGATATATGGCGTGCAATTTATCTGGTGTTAGGTACCAGAAGTATAGTATTTTATAGGCGTTCTCTTTGTAGAGTGTGCAGAGGGAGCTTTTTGCCGCCTGCGACCAAATCGTTTGCCAGGTGGCCTCTGGTAATTCCTCGCCTATGGCCTTCTCCCAGCGAAGCATGTATGCATGCTTCCCTCGGTCAGAGAAGGAGTATTCATTTAGCACCTTATATATATCTGATATGAGACCTCGTCTCGCAGCTCCCTCCAGTATTATGGTCTCGAACGTCGTTGGCGCTGAAAACTGAAGGGTCGGGGTGATGGACTGGGCATAGTGTCTGATCTGTAAGTATCCGTAGAATACTTGGCGGGGTAGGTCAAATTTCTTTTGGAGGTCGGAAAACGAGTGGAGCCTCCGCGTGCAGGGATGTACTAGGTGGCCGAAGTGGAACAGGTTACGCGATGCCCATGGTGAGGACATCTGGTGCGTGAGACCTGCAGGCATTTGGGGGTTAAACAGGAAGGAGGTCAGTAGTGACCTCTCAGAGCTTAAGTTGTGTGTTTTGGCTAACTTGCGCCAGAGTTTTTTCAGATGTAGCATGGGGCCTAAGAGCCTATTTGGTTCTACCTCCACGTTTGCATTCCAGAGCAGACTGTTCGGGTGTGTGGGGGCAAGCCACAGTTTTTCAATTTCGGCCCATCTGTTATAGGTTTTTTTGG
Source organism: Lithobates sylvaticus (assembly GCA_028564925.1). Lineage (NCBI taxonomy): Eukaryota > Metazoa > Chordata > Amphibia > Anura > Ranidae > Lithobates > Lithobates sylvaticus. The sequence continues at coordinate 599,472,943 of CM053027.1, read as the reverse complement.
GGGAACCAGGAGGTCAGCGCACGCAGTTGGGCAGCCTGGTAGTATTTGGTTAGGTCTGGGAATGCCAGTCCTCCGGCTGTTCGAGCTGCTGTCAGGACCGACCGTGGGACTCTGTGTCTCTTATAGTTCCATACGAACCTGAGAAGGTCGGCTTGTAACCTCCCCAGGTCTGCATGGGGGATCGGTATAGGTATAGTTTGGAAGAGATATAGTAGTTTGGGGAGGATGGTCATCTTAATGGACGCCACCCTCCCCAAAAGGGAGATATGGTGGGCCCTCCACTTCTGTAGGAGGTCTCTTATAGATCGGTATAGAGGCAGGAAATTAGCTCGGTATAGGGTGGTATAGGACTGAGTTATCTGGACCCCCAGGTACTTAATTGCGGCTGTTCTCCAGTGGTATGGGAAGCAGCTCTGCAGATGTTGTACTTCTGCGCTCGGGATGTTAATGGGGAGGGCTTCTGATTTGGTTGCGTTAATCTTATATCCGGACAGGGACTTATACAGGTCTAATTCAGCATGTAGGTTGGGGAGTGAGATTCGGGGTTGTGTTAGTGTGAGTATGATGTCGTCCGCGAAAAGTGCGATTTTGAATTCCCGGTCGCGCACTGGTATGCCATGGATGTCAGGGTTTCTGCGGATGGATGCCGCCAGGGGCTCGACACATAGTGCGAAGAGAAGCGGCGAGAGCGGGCACCCCTGTCGGGTCCCGTTCGTTATAGGGAAGGAGGGGGACAGCGCAAACGGGGTCTTGACCTGGGATGTTGGGTTAGTGTATAAGTGTTGGATGGCCCGTAGAAAGGGTCCCCTGAATCCCATGTGTTTTAGTGTGGCGAACAGGAAGGGCCAGCTGAGGCGGTCAAATGCTTTTTCAGCGTCTAGTCCCAAAATCAGGGATTGAAGGCCCTCCCTGTTCGCCACATCAATGAGGTCGATGATCCGTCTTGTATTGTCCCCTGCTTGGCGCATGGGGACAAACCCCACTTGATCTTTGTGGACTAGTGAGGGTAGTATCTGGTTCAGTCGCATTGAGAGTAGTTTGGTGAAGATTTTTAAGTCTGCGTTCAGCAGCGCTATTGGTCTGTAGCTAGCGCATAGGGAGGGATCTTTTTCGGGTTTGGGGATCAGGGTAAGGAATGACCTCTGCATGTCTGTTGGGATGGCCGTCTGTTGGAGGAAGGCGTTATACAGTTTGCACATGTGTGGGAGAAGGGTGGGTAGGAATGATTTATAGTATTCGTAAGGGAGACCGTCGGGGCCGGGGGATTTACGCGAGGGTAGGGTTTTAATAGTGGCCATAAGTTCCTCTTCTGTGATGGGCATGTTAAGGGATAGTAAGTCCGAGGACTGGAGCTTCGGTATGCCGCTCTGCTCCAGATAGTTATGTAGTCGGTCGCTGGTGTCAGGGGGGAGCGGTGCGTGCGGGATCTCTGGATCACCGTAGAGGGCTGTGTAAAATTCTTCGAAGGTCTTGGCTATGTCTTGGGGGTGGGAGAGGAGGTTGCCTGTTCTGTCTTTGATTTGTTGAGGTGTGGACGTGTGGGAGCGTTCGGATAGTTTGCGGGCTAGTAAGGAGTGGGCTTTGTTCCCTTTGTCATAATAGGTTTGCCTCATTCTAAGAAGCGCTTTCTCCACCTGGCCCATGGCTATGTCACGGAGTGTTGACCGTAGGGAGACAATTTTTTTGAGGAGGGGCAGTGTCGGTGATGTTGAAAGTTTGTGTTCCAGGATCCTAAGATCCTTCTCAGCTTGTTTCTTGGTGGCCGCTGCGTTTTTTTTGAGGGCAGACGAGATCGCTATGCAGCGTCCTCTGAGTACCGCTTTGTGCGCCTCCCACAAAATGGGGGGGGAGGTCTCTGGGGTATTATTTTCCCGAAAGTATTGTTGGAGGGAGGTTTCCAGTTCAGTCTTAGATGGGAGGTGCTGGAGAAGGAAGTTGTTTAGCTGCCAGTGGTACGGTTTGTGTAGGGGTGCGCCTAACTCCAATGTTATGACTACTGGGGCATGATCGGACCAGGAGATCGGTAGGATCTGGGCTGACTTCGTGGCCCGGAGGGTGGCATTATTGGTAAAAAAGTAATCGATGCGGGAGTGAATCTTGTGAGATGCCGAAAAAAACGTATATTGTCTGTCGCCGGGGTGTAGGGTGCGCCATGTGTCGAAGAGGGCATACCGTCTAAGGATGTTGTGGAACAACTTCGATTCCCTATTGGCTCGCGTTTGTGGGTCCGTTGGGTTTAGCCCGTGGCGATCCATCCCAGTGGAGTAAGATAGATTGAAGTCCCCTCCCATTATTAAGAGTTCGTTCGGGGTCCTGAACAGTTTGGTCAGTACTCTGGATAGGAAATTGATTTGATTGGTGTTGGGGGCATAGACAGTGCAAAAAGTTACTGCTTGTTCCTGCCACTGACCCCGGAGGATTATGTAATGTCCCCTCGGGTCTATGTATGTTTCGGAGCATACAAAGGGGGAGCCGTTCTTGAATAGAATGGCTACCCCTGCCCGTTTACGTGGGCTGAACGCCTGGTAAATCTGGGTATACTGTCTGGATGCAAACGTGAAGGAGTCCCCTTTGTTGAAATGTGTTTCTTGGAGCATGACTACATCTGCCCCGGATTGTCTAAGTTCCCTTAGTGCCAAGTGCCTTTTCTTGTTTGAATTCAGTCCATGGACGTTTAGGGTCAGGACTTTAGCCATTGTCATGTATGTGTGCGTGCAGGGTGATACTTATCTGGTCCTGCCGAAAGGTTATTTCAGTGTCCTTGGACAGTGGGTGGTCGCTCTTCGTGCCGGGTTGGTTGTCCGCCAGGAGCCCATGGCGAGCCGTGGGGGTGGGGGGGAAAGAGAGAGGTAGGAAAGTAGAGAGAGGGGGAGAGAAAACAATTGTTAGACATACATTTTCACGTAGGTGATCCAACATTAAACATAACTGTAGAGTCCTGGGTGTCAAAATTTGCCCAGGGCTCAGTGAGTTCCAGTAGGTCCTCCCGGTCAGGTCCCAGAAGGGGGGCTCAGGCCAGGAGGACATAGTGAACATCAAGGTTTTGTAAGGTATCTTCATAACAGGGTATCAACGGAACTCTTGTGAATGTGTTTCCACAGGGGGGTCTAGTAACCAGATAGGTAGCTGTCCGGGGTCTCCATCATAGGGCCCAATTTGCAACCTATTAACTGTTAGGCTAGGGACCTAGGGGGTTGCAGTTTTTGGTTAAGGGTGGGATTAGCATAAGGAGAGGAGTTTTGGCGTCTCCTATGGGGTGAGTGTTGTAGAGAGAAAGAATGGTGATGTCGGGCATCTGTCAGCCGTTCCTGGGTTTGTTTTGTCCGCGGGGAGAGTCCTGGGCTCTCGGGCGTCTTGTCGGTGTGGTTTTCTGCCAAACCGTGGGTGGTGGCGGTGGTGGGGCTATGAGGTCCCATTCCTGAAGACGGGGGACTGGGATTTCCATAGCATCGCAAAAGTTGTCCAAGTCCTCAGGATAGCGCATTACTGCCGATCTCCCTTGTTGGCGGGCTGTCAGGCTGAAAGGAAATCCCCATCGGTAGTTGATATCTTTCTCTTGTAGTGTGTGCAGCAGAGGTTGGAGGAGTCTTCGCTTCTGAAGGGTAATCCATGATAGGTCGGGGTAGAGCTGGACTTGAGTGTTGCGGTACACTACTTTGCGAGCAGTGCGTGCTGCCCGCATTATGTCTTCCTTCAGGGGGTAGGAGTTGACCCGGCAGATGACGTCTCGGGGTTTAGAAGCTGGTCCTTTGGGGCGGAGTGCCCGGTGTGCACGGTCCATCTCGATGGGTCTGTCAGGTGGGTCTCCTAGCAGGCTATTAAAGAGGTTTTGCAGTACTATTTGCAGGTCTTCTGGGCCGTCGGACTCGGGCAGGCCTCTCACGCGGATATTGTTCCTGCGCCCCCTATTGTCCAAATCCTCAACGTGGCGCTGCATGTCTCTGAGCATTCTCTGATGGTCGGCTCCCTGTAGTTGGGTGCGATGCAGTCCTATCTTGGTCTCCTGTATCTCCTCCTCCGCCATTTCTACCCTATCTGACAGGTGCTTGAGGTTAGCGTGCAGAACTTGTATTTCACTGCGGCAGGCTGTTTTAACCTCTTCAATTAACATTTTAAAGTCCTCCTTGGTTGGCATGGCCTGAAGGTAAGCTTGCCAGGGGGGGCCTTGGCTATAGTGGTGTTCTGTTTCCCACGTCTGTTGCAGCGGGTGTGATGAGGCAGAGTCCTCCCGTGCCCAAGAGCAGGTTGCTGCGGGGGGTGTTACCCCGGGGGATTGCTGGTGGTTGTGGTGCGTCATCTGCACTGCGTGCGGAGAGTGTGCGCCCCCATCCTCCTGGCCATTCGGGGGGGGTTATTGCTGGGGGGCTTGCAGCTTGGGCATAGTAGGTGGTCTGTCCCTCAGTTTTCCTATCTTGTTGTCTGGGGGTACTGGATCGGGATCGTCTCTGGGGCTGGGGGGAAGCTGGGCTGGAGTAGTGCTGCTTCTGATGGGGCTTGTTAGCCTCGTGTGGGCCCAGCTGGGGTGGGCCCGGTAAAAGTGCCAGCTCTGGTGGAGGTAGGGGGGGGAAGTCCTCAGACTGCAGGTATGGAGATGCCTCCGGGGTCTCTACCATGAGACCTGGGTCAGATTGTGTGCGGAGGAGGCGTGGGAAGGCCTCTGAGCACTGGGTTATGGCGGCAGTGTTTGGGCCTAGTGAGGCGCCCTGCGTCTCGTGCTCCGGTCTGTCCCATGCTGTGTGGGGCGGGGGGAGACTCACCACCTCCGTGGGCGAACGTCCCTGGGCGCTTCCGCTCCATCCTGGGTCCGGTGGGCTCGAGGGGTCTGGTGTGGAGGAGCGCTGTGTGGTCCGTGCGGGCCGCGTGTCTGCGGTGGATGCAGAGGAGGCCGGCGCCATCTTGTCCCCTCCGGTCCCGGACGCTGTTGGGGCTGTAAAGAAGCTCCGGAGGTAGGTGGATGGTCCGGGAGGGGGTTGTGATGTGCCCCGTGCTCTGGAGGATCGGGTGTTCTTTCTCCCACCCATAAATTGTGGATTTTGTCCCCTTTTTCGGCCGTTTAAGCTGTGGGCATGTGGAGAGCAAGGAGCCTAAGCGTCCATCCCAGGCAGCTTCCGGTCACGCCCCCAGTGCTCATTTTTTAATGCCGGTGAGAGAGAAGAGGAGGGGTAATGGCAGTGGCGGCTGGTGCTCAAAATTTTTAGGGGGGCGCAAACAAACAGCCTCACTGTGCCATCAAACGCTGCCACTGTGCCCATCAAACGCTGCCACTGTGCCCCAAGTTCTGCCACTGTGCCCCAAGTTCTGCCACTGTGCCCCAAGTTCTGCCACTGTGCCCCAAGTGCTGCCACTGTGCCCCAAGTGCTGCCACTGTGCCCCAAGTGCTGCCACTGTGCCCCTCAAGTGCTGCCATTGTGCCCCTCAAGTGCTGCCATTGTGCCCCTCAAGTGCTGCCATTGTGCCCCTCAAGTGCTGCCATTGTGCCCCTCAAGTGCTGCCACTGTGCCCCTCAAGTGCTGCCACTGTGCCCCCTGCCTGCCCTCTGCACTTACCTTGTCTCGGTGTGCAGCGCGCGGTGTCCCCTCATCTTCCCCTCATCTTCCGATATCTTCTCCCGCGCTCCTGTCTTCTGCTATGATTGGACGCCTAGCGTCCAATCACAGCGCCTGTGACTTCAGCCAATCAGGTGAAAGGTAACAGACCCGGCAACCTGATTGGCTGAGAGGCGGGTCTGTGTTAGGGAAGCAATGTATTCGCTTCTCTAACACAATACTGTGTAATCAATGAACGCAAAGCATTGCGCCCGCTGTTTACACTTATGGAAGCCTATTAGAGCCCACCGCTCTAATCAGGTCCCCTATTAGAGCTTTACAGCTCTAATAGGGCGCTTCCAGAAACACCCCCCCCCCCCCGCTGTAATTCAGATGCCCGGCGCCCGACAAGGGGCCGGACACCTGAATAGGGGGCGGCATCGGTGACAATAGATAGATTCATGCAATGCATGAATCTATCTATTGGTGATAGAGCGGTGCAGGAGAGGGGGGGGGCGCGCTCCTGCGCCCTCTATGCACGCACCGCCACTGGGTAATGGGAAGGGGGGGGAGAAAAGAAGAGAAGAGGTGGGGAGAGGGGGGGAATCAGGAAATGGATAACAATAAGGCTAGTTTCACACTGGGGTGTTGGGGGCGCTGGCGGTAAAGCGGCGCTATATTTAGCGTCGCTTTACCGTCATTTTAGCGGCGCATTTCGGCCGCTAGCGGGGCTGAAAGATCGGTGGAAAGAGGTGAAAAAGAGAAAATATCTCTATCTCGTCATCTACTCACAGGAGCGTTTTCAAGATGAATTAGCAAAGTCTGTTTCAATGTGTCAGTCAATAGCCTCTTCTCCTAGAGGATGTGTGTGTAGAGAATTGTATGTATTGTTTCAAGGCAGCATTCTCATACCATTATTATAGAATCAGTTTCTCATCCAAAATACTTGCTATAGGTTGTTTATTCATCATCAGCAAGAATTAGCAAAGACAAGACATCATGGTTACAGCTTCAGAGTTCAGGTAGATTTCTGATGTTACATGTTAACGCATCTCCTCCTCCTCTTCATCATCCATCTTGCTTCCTGCACCTCCCCATCCTAGCTCTACCATTACCTCTCCCTCCATTCTTATCCTGTCTCATACTGTATTGTCAGCATTTCCCTGGTGACACACAAATTTGCATATATACCCAACATGGTTTCAGTCTAAGGATAGATAGCACCCTCCACCCATAGGCCTGTGTCCTGACGTAGTTACTCAGAATAGAATTACCCTTTACAGTAAAACCGATTTTTGTATATGTCCTAGGTAGTTTATGTCCTAATAACCTTCAAAACCTACCCCAAGTATTATATATATTTTTGTGTGTTTATCAGAAACCTATATCACTTAAAATATAATGAATTTACACTTTTAACAGGGGCGGTTCTACCCCCGCGAGCGGCCGTAAAGGGGTTAATACCGCCTGCAAACCGCCGCTGCAGCGGCGTTTTGCGGGCGGGTTCGGAGCGCTGCCCCATTGTTTTCAATGGGAAGGGGCGCTATAGGAGCGGTAAATATACCGCTCCTACAGCGCACCAAAGATGCGGCTTGCAGGACATTTTCCAGCGCCCTGCAAGCGCACCGCTCCAGTGTGAAAGCCCTCGGGGCTTTCACACTGAAGACACAGCAACAGCTGTTTCGGGTCTGTTTGCAGGCGCTATTTTTAGCGCAATAGCGCCTGCAAACTGCCCCAGTGTGAAAGGGGCCTTAGGCATCTAATTACTCCCCACATAACTCATATAAGCCTGAGATAGTCTAAATTCCAGCCAACACTTCCAAGTGTCAAGATATTTTGTTTCTGAGTTGTTTTGCAGGTGTATTACTTCCTTTATACATCTAATTTTATCTATCTCCCTAAACCAATCCCTTATTGTCGGAGTGTTTTTCGTCTTCCATTGTTTCGAAATTAATTTCTTTGCTGCATTCAGCAGGAATGGTGTAATAGCTTTTCTATATTTCTTCCTTGGTATCCCTGTTACATGGAACAGGCATTGCCAGGGGTCAAGTTCCATTACAGTCCCGCTAATCTTCTTTATCCAGTCCACCACTTCCCTCTAGACATGTGCAATTCGTTTAGTTTTTTTTTCGTTTTCCGTTAAAATTCGTTATATTCATTATCGTACGAATGAACGAATGATTCGCTAAAAATTTTAACGAATTATCGAATCGAACGAATTTGAAAAACAATGAAAATCCGAAATAACCAAATTAGAAACAGCGAAACTACGAAAGAAGGAAATCCGAAAAAACGAAAACAGGAACAACGAAAATCAAAATGAATGAAAAAATTTGTACATTCGTAACTTTTATTTTTTTGTTGAATTGGTAATTTTCCGTGTCCCTTACAATGGCGCTGCTTAACGTGCTTCGAATGGATTGAACGAAAAAATTCGTACATTCGTAACTTTTTTTTTTTTTCGATTAGTAATTTTCCGTGTCTCTTACAATGGCGCTGCTTAACGTGCTTCGGATGGATTGAACGAAAAAATTTGTAGATTCATAACTTTTTTTTCGATTTGTAATTTTCCGTGTCTCTTAAAATGTAATAATAGCATACACATTACATAAAATTATGAATTATGCTCCGATTACGAATCTACGAATGTTACGAATGTACGAATAAATACGAATGCGTCCGAATTTCGAATTAACGAATAAACGAAAATTAAACTAACGGAAAAACGAATCAACGAAAAAATAACTCTAACGAAAATACGAATCGTTACAAATACGAACACCGACGACTTACGAATTTACGAATCGTTACGAATCAACGGAAACGAAAAAAAAACAAAACGAAAATAAACGAAAATTTTTGTTGTGCACATGTCTATTAATCTTCTTTATCCAATCCACCACTTCCCTCCAATATGATTGAATTAAAGGGCACTGCCACCATATATGTGCATGGGTACCTGACTCTCCACACTCCCTCCAGCATAGAGGTGATTGATTGGGATTCATTTTATGTAATTTACTTGGGACGTAATACCACTTTGTTAGTAGTTTATAGTTCATTTCTTTTATCCCTGTATCCACTGAAGTTGAGTGGGTGTAATCAAAGACTTTACTTCTCGTACTTTCAGGCAACGGATGATTTAATTCCCTTTCCCAATTCTCCACGAGACACGGAGTCCAGTTCTGGAGGGGTTATCAGTAGGCTATATACTTTCGAGAGCCCCTGTCTATTATTCCTGACTTTGTCAACTAATCTTTCCCATCTATCCAGTCTCCTATCTGAGCGAAGCGGCTTTGGGAGAGAACCTACAAAATGTTGGAGTTGCCTATATCTCCATGCATCCCAGGGCATTTTACCCTATTTCCCTTGTAGTTCAGGTAGTGTACAGAGAACGTTCCCTTTCAGAACACCTTTTAACCTCAAGTGGTCCGATGATGTCCATTTTAGGTATAGTTTATTTTCTTTGCCTGGAGGGAAGTAATTGTTACCTGTAAGGGGTAACAGAGGGCTATTGTATTCCATAGATCTATTTTTAGATAATTTATCCCATATTCTAAGTGTCCGCAGAGACCGCTATTATCGGAAACCGGACCACTGGCCGAAGAAGAGGATACTGGAGTTATGGCAGCTAGGTCTGCAGGAATGTACCGGAGGAGGAGGAGAGGGAATGTCCGATACGGGGGGACCATGCATAGGCTGCAAGCCGAGATGAAGGAGTTCAGACGCAGGGTGGAGAGGCAGCTGACCCCTCTCCCGTCACCAACCTGCAGTGTGAGAACCGGAGGCTCTGGGAGCAGGTGGATGAACTTTGCTGTCAGGTGGGACAAGTACCCTGCCATCCCCCATACTGGGGCCAGTACCCTGCCATCCCCCATACTGGGACCAGTAACCTGCCATCTCCATACAATAATACATGTCCATTATAAACAAAACAAAGTCCCCGTACTGGGACCAGTACCCTGCCATCCCCCATACTGGAACCAGTACCCTGCCATCCTCCATACTGGAACCAGTACCCTGCCATCCCCCATACTGAGACCAGTACCCTGCCATCCCCCATACTGGGCTCAGTACCCAGCCATCCCCCATACTGGGACCAGTACCCTGACATCCCCGTACAATAATACATGTCTATTATAAACAAAACAAAGTCCCCGTACTGGGACCAGTACCCTGCCATCCCCGTACTGGGACCAGTACCCTGCCATCCCCGTACCGGGACCAGTACCCTGCCATCACCGTACCGGGGGCCAGTACCCTGCCACCCCCGTACTGGGACCAGTACCTTGCCATCCCCGTACTGGGGACAGTACACTGCCATCCCCTGTACTGGGACCATCCCCCGTACTGGGACCAGTACCCTGCCATCCCCCATACTGGAACCAGTACCCTGCCATCCCCCATACTGGAACCAGTATCCTGCCATCCCCCATACTGAGACCAGTACCCTGCCATCCCCCATACTGAGACCAGCACCCTGCCATCCCCCATACTGAGACCAGTACCCTGCCACCCCCCATACTGGGACCAGTACCCTGCCATCCCCCATACTGGGACCAGTACCCTGCCATCCCCCATACTGGGACCAGTACCCTGCCATCCCCCATACTGGGACCAGTACCCTGTCATCCCCCATACTGGGACCAGTACCCTGCCATCCCCCATACTGGGACAAGTACCCTGCCATCCCCGTACAATAATACATGTCTATTATAAACAAAACAAAGTCCCCGTACTGGGACCAGTACCCTGCCATCCCCGTACCGGGACCAGTACCCAGCCATCACCGTACCGGGACCAGTACCCTGCCACCCCCGTACTGGGACCAGTACCTTGCCATCCCTGTACTGGGGACAGTACACTGCCATCCCCTGTACTGGGACCATCCCCCGTACTGGGTCCAGTACCCTGCCATCCCCCGTACTGGGACCAGTACCCTGCCGTCCCCCGTACTGGGACCAGTACCCTGCCATCCCCCGTACTGGGACCAGTACCCTGCCATCCCCGTACTGGACCAGTACACTGCCATCCCCGTACTGGACCAGTGACCTGTCCAGCAATAGGCTAGGGTGGCTTCATGACAGCCTGGGCTCAGGGAAAATGGGTTAAATCATGCTGACCTTCATTTGACCAGGAAGACTGAGGACATCTAGTGGTGGACAATAAGTACTGCTAGCAACAGCTCCGGATTGACAGTATTACAGAAACAGCTTTTTTTTCTCACTTTTTTTATATTCTTTAATTTTAAAGCTCTAGTAAAGCCCCCCTTGTTTACTTGTGTAGCAGGGACACTTTTACAAGGTGTCCGCTATATGTGGAAATTTAGTTTTTCCTCAGAACAGTAATGGGGTTCTGAGGGTTAATTGTGCAGGTTAACTTTGGCATCAGTTTGGCTGGGCTGTACTAGGGGCCTGCCTGGTCATGGGTACACTGAGGTACACATGACAGGCCTAGAACCAGGCCTGGTTGGACGTCTTAGGTATCAGTCTTCCCTGGAGCCATTCAGTGAGTGTGTCTGGCCCCGCTGTGTAGTCTGGGGAAGGGGACTTAAGGTGCTGAAGTCACATGTTCGGGGTTCGGCCGCAGTCCTGTTTCCTGGTTCTGGACCGGGGTAGCCCTGCGAGGGGTCCCGGGCCTAGGAGCATTTGCCGTCCCGCAACATGGTCAGTTTGACTAGCCACACAGACCCGCATGGTCTGGAGCAAGGATCCGTCTGTTCCCGAGTCTCAGAGCCGGATAGCCCGAGGCCCAGTAACTGAAGGAGGATTCAAGGCGCCCCGGTGTGCTCTCATCACTGGAGGGGCACCACAGCTTGCATAGGTGACCGGGGGAGGACTCTTCGGAGGAGGGCCAACAAGCTGGCTGCTCAAGAGGAGCCTGGTTGCTGAGTTGTATGGACACTAAAGAATCCACACTTCCGCAGTACTGCCAAGGAGACAGAGAAAGTTCCAGGTACTGTGAGAAAGGTTCCTATTCACCTTCGGTTGCAAGTTCATTCTGTATCAGAGACTTTTAACAAGTTTCCAGATAACATTGTCAGCTGCCATACCTCTGGCTAGAGGTGTGTCTGACGTTGAAGTACCCAGCTGCGAGTGGCTACTCTCTGGGTTGAGAAAAGACATTAGTGGATGTCAGCAGTTCAGTGTGCCTGAGTTTCTTCACCCTTGCCCTCTATTCCTATCTGAGACTGTGTTTGTTGGATGTTACCACTGCAAGAATAAAAACCTTCAAAAGGACTTTTATGTGTCAGCATCCAAAGTTGTTGGGTACTAACCCTGGGAACCCCTGGACATTCATCAACAAGCCAAGCGGAGGTAACCAGTAAGCCCAAAAGTCAAGGCCACCACATCGAAGGTTATGGCCGCTACACTTGTATCTACAGGTAAGCCTATACTAAGGCTTACCTGTATATACAGTAAATATCTCCTAAACGTGCGCCGTTTAGGAGATATTTACTATAGTAGCAGCCAGTGACGTAACCAGCGCATTAGCAGTACGTTCTGAATGGACGGCATGCCATCGGCATGTGCATTGAGACAGCCATGCCGTGGCTCCCACGTGCATTTGTGGGAGTGACGTCATTGCGGCTCGGCCATTCAAACAGCCAAAGCCCACAAACCCAAAAGGAAGACCGGTAGAAGATGGAAGCCCTGTCAGTAGTGACAGCACACTGCTGGAAGGCTTCGCTCTAAGTACACATGTGCAATTTGTTTCGTTCCGAATTTGTTTTTTCAACAAATTTCAACAAATTTGATCATTTGGAAACATTCGAATTAACGAAAAACCCAAATTTGAATATTCGTGAATTCAGAAATTCAAAAATCAGAAAACCCAAAAATTCGAAAATCGGAAATAATAACTAACTATTAAATTAGAGGTTTTGGAATTTCGTAACGAAAGCAAATTTATTCGAAGTTACAAATGATCCGAAAAATAACGACTGCTGTATCTAAACGAATGCAACATAACAAATTAATAATAATAAAAAATTTTTTATTATTATTATTTATTATTAATTTGTTCCGTTCCATTTGTTTAGATGCGGCATTCGTTATTTCGGATAATTTGTAACTTCCGATAAATTCGTAATGTTCACTAACAGCCAAATTTGAAATGAAATTCCGATACCCACAACTTTAATAGTTATTATTAGTTAGTTGGTTATTCTTTCGACTGTTCGGATTTTCTTTCTTATTTTCGAATTTACAAATATACGAAATTAAGAATTTTACGAATTGCGAACATAACGAATGACCCGGAAAAAAAAAAAAAAGAAGAAGATAAAAAAATAAAAAGGAATGAAACGAAAACAATTTTTTTTTTTGGCAGTGCACATGTCTTCGATATTATCAGTTAGTTATTATTTAGAATTTTCGGATTTTCGTTCTTATTTCAGATTTTTGGATTGTTGAATTTATGAATTTTTCTAATTTAAAAATTTACGAATTTTTGAATTTAGGAATTTGTGTATTTTAGAATTTACGAAATTACAAACTTTTGAGTTTATAAATTGCGATCATAACAAATGACCTGAAAAATGTAAAGAAAAAAAAAAATGAAACGAAAACAAATTTTTTTTTGGCAGTACACGTCTTAGTTATTAATAGTTACTTATTATTTAGAATGTTCGGTTTTTTTTTCTTATTTTCAGGTTGTTGAATTTGCGAAATTACAAATTTTCGAATTTAGTGAATTATGAATTTTCGAATTTAGTGAATTACGAATTTTCAAATTTATGAGTTTACAAATTGGGATTGGGATTTTCTTTCTTATTTTCAAATTTACTAATATACGAATTTTCAAATTTTTGAGTTTACAAATTGCAATCATAACTAATGACCCGAAAAATGTAAAGAAAAAAAAATAAACGAAAACAAACAATTTTTTTGGCAGTACGCGTCTTAGTTATTAATAGTTAGTTATTATTTAGAATGTTCGGATTTTCTTTCTTATTTTCGGATTGTTGAATTTACGAAATTACGAATTTTCGAATTTAGTGAATTACGAATTTTCAAATTTATGTATTATTGAATTTACAGTAGTAGAAAAAAATACTGTGCTATCTGTAAAAGGAAAAGCTGCTGCTCAAGATGTTATACTACACCAACACGTAAACATAAAAAGAAGGAGCTGCGCTAAAATAACTGACCACACCAATTAATAACAACCCTAGTATATGGTGTGTAAAATAAACTTAAATGAATTTAAATTAATAATTGTGATAAGAATAAACAAATCAAATTGCTGTTACAATCATAAGAGCATAACGCTTAGTGTTCCAGAAAAAATGTGATAAAAAAAATCATAAAAAAGAAGATATCATTCCAAAAAAGAGTCCAAATCATAAAATATCATAATTGAAAGTGATAAATATCAAAGTGTCCAAAAGTATCCCTGAATCATATGAAAAGTGACTTCCACACAGACTGGTAAGTGAAAGACCTCCACCACAAAGTGAGCCGGCCGGCCTCGCAAACAGCCCGTGGTTTCCGGGACTCAGCGTGTAGCGGTGACGTCAGTACGTCGCTCCTCCTCCCTACGTGTTTCGTCATCAACAGTACGTCGTCACAGGGCACGTATTGCATTTACGAATTTTCAAAAATGCGAATTGCGATCATAAGGAATGACCCGAAAAAGTGAAAAAAAAAAAGAAATTGAACAAATTTTTCGGCAGGGCACATGACTAGTTCTAAGGTAAGTCTAGCATAATGTGCTAGTATGTGTTGCATTAGTATGTACATGTGTATGCTATTATCCTTCAGGGACCTTTTTTTTTTTTTTGATGTTTTATTTTTATTTTTTTGCAGTTTACTACTGCTTTAACCACTTCAATACCAGACACTTCCTGCCCAGGCCAATTTTCAGCTTTCAGTGCTGTCGCAATTTGAATGACAATTGCGCGGTCATACAATACTGCACCCAAACAAATTTTGTATCATTTTGTTCCCACAAATAGAGCTTTCTTTTGGTGGTATTTGATCACCTCTGCAATTTTTATTTTTTGCGCAACAAACAAAAAAATACCGAAAATTTGGCTAAAAAAATTGTTTTTCTTTGTCACTGTTAATTTTTTTTGTAAATAAGTGCGATTTCTTCTTCAATGATGGGCACCGATATGGCTGCACTGATAAGGCGGCACTGATAGGCACCGATGAGGTGGCACCAATAAGGGTGGCACTGATGAGGTGGCACTGATAGGCACTGATGAGCACTGATAGGTGGCACTGGTATGCGGCACTGATGGGCACTCATAGGCGGCACTGATGGGCACTCATAGGCGGCACTCATAGGTGGCATGGATGGGCACTGATAGGTGGGCATGGATGGGCACTGATAGGTGGCACTGATGGACACTGATGGGTGGCACTGATGACACTGATGGGTGGCATTGCTGGGCATCCCTGTTTTATAACTTAAATATGAGGTGCCAGTCAGTGCCCATTTGTGGGCACTGTTTGGCATATTTTGGGCATTTTTTTTAACATGTGGATGGCCATGGGGGATGTACCTGGCCATCCACATGCTGGGGGCTTCCCTGGTGGTCCTGGGGGCTTCCCTGGTGGTCTAGTGTGGGCATCTGAGGGGGGGCTGCGCTGATAAACAATCAGCGCATACCCCCCCTGTCAGGAGAGCCGCCGATCGGCTCTCCTCTACTCGTGTCTATCAGACGCGAGTGAGGAAACGCCGATCAACGGCTCTTCCTGTGTACATCGTGATCAGCCGTGATTGGACACGGCTGATCACGTGGTAAAGAGCCGGAGGCTCTTTACCGAGATCGGTGTAGTGGTGTGTCAGACTGACATACCGCTCCACCGCGGGGGCGCGCAATGGCTGTTATCCTGAAGGACGTCATATGACGCCCAGTCAGGATAACAAAACCACTTCCCGGACGTCAATCTGCTATTGACCGGGCGGGAAGTGGTTAATAGGTGATTTATTATTTAATCATTTTGACTGGAAGTCTGCTTCAACAAACAGCAGTAAGGATATTCACCCTAATCTGATTTCTTCTACATCCAAAATAGGAGTTTTCCTTTCAATCTTAAAGGATATTTTAAAAATAAAATACTGCAAGCAAAGCCCCGTCTTGATTCAGATTACGATGATTTGCCAGCTAATAATCTTATCAAACCGGAACACCAGAAACTGATCCACATCTGTTAAACATTATCTAACCGTACAGGATATCAAAATGAAATGAACAAATCACATTTGTGTCTGTAAAGAGCGCTGCCAAAAATCTCCATTTCCCGTCCAGAAACACCTGCTTGACTTGAAAGGAAACCGTTGTGATGACTAACAGTAAAGGAGACAAGGTTTGCAGGATTTCTCTTCTAAGAGGGGAACGTATACAATATAAAAACTTCTATAGATCCAGCCGAGTCTAACAATAGTTCTAGCCGTGCATAACAGGATTCCACTATGACGTGTTAATAGACTGACTTGTGTTATATTTCATGAGGCCTCTACGGGTTATGTTTTACAGACCGCAAGACTACCCAACCCATGACATCTTACACCCGCTGCGCAGATTTCCGAGAATGTTCAACATCAAACCACATGGGGAAAAGCATTTTGATTGGGTCAGAAATGCATGGACTTATTTTCTGGGAATAATGCTTAAAAATATTTTTTTTTTTGAAGCGGAGTTCCACCCATTTTCTGAACTTCCTCCCTATTGTATCCCCTTAGCTTATCCTTTTCCAAAAGCAACTTTTCTTATTTATTTTTTCTACTTAGAAGTACCTTTTTTTTGTGTTATTCCTCCTTTACTTCCGCCTGTCCCAGCCTAGGCGATTAGAGAAAAATGTAAAGAGCTACAGTATCTCACAAAAGTGAGTACACCCCTCACATTTTTGTAAATAATTTATTCTATCTTTTCATGTGACAACACTGAAGAAATGACACTTTGCTACAATGTAAAGTAGTGAGTGTACAGCTTGTATAACAGTGTAAATTTGCTGTCCCCTCAAAAGAACTCAACACACAGTCATTAATGTCTAAACCGCTGGCAACAAAAGTGAGTGCACCCCTAAGTGAAAATGTCCAAATTGGGCCCAATTAGCCATTTTCCCTCCCCAGTGTCATGTGACTTGTTAGTGTTACAAGGTCTCAGGTGTGAATGGGGAGCAGGTGTGTTAAATTTGGTGTTATCACTCTCAGTCTCCCATACTGGTCACTGGAAGTTCAACATGGCACCTCATGGCAAAGAACTCTCTGAGAATCTGAAAAAAAGAATTGTTGCTCTACATAAAGATGGCCTAGGCTATAAGAAGATTGCCAAGACCCTGAAACTGAGCTGCAGCACGGTGGCCAAGACCATACAGTGGTTTAACAGGAGAGGTTCCACTCAGAACAGGCCTCGCCATGGTCGACCAAAGAAATTGAGGTTGTCTTTCGGAAATAGAGGTATGAGTGCTGCCAGCATTGCTGTAGAGGTTGTAGGGGTGGGGGTCAGCTTGTCAGTGCTCAGACCATACGCCGCACACTGCATTAAATTGGTCTGCATGGGATCTGCAGTGATCTATCGCCAGAAGTGGGAGCAAATACCTGGATTAGACAGGTATCTTCTCCCCCCTGAAAGGTGCCAAATGTGACACTGTGGGGGGGGGTGGAAAAGCGGAAGTTCCATTTTTGAACCTCCGCTCTTCGGAACCCCCCCCCCCCCTCCGATGTCACATTTGGCACCTTTCAGGGGGGAGGGGGGTGCAGATACCTGGCAAATACAGGTATTTGCACCCACTTCCGGGAATAGACTCCCGCGGGAGTCACGCTCCTTCTCGTCACCCCCCGCTGTCTTCTGGGAAACACACTGGTCCCAGGAGACAGCAGGGACCTGTGAGGACGCGCTGCGCTACTTGCGCATGCGCAGTAGGGAACCGGGCAGTGAAGCCGCAACGCTTCACTTCCGGATTCCCTCACAGAGGATGGTGGCGGCAGCAGCCGAGAGCCGAGCGATTCATCGGGCTTCCGCTGCCGACATCGCGGACACCCTGGACAGGTAAGTGTCCATTTATTAAAAGTCAGCAGCTGCAGTATTTGTAGCTGCTGACTTTTAATATTTTTCTTTTGAGTGGACCCCCGCTTTAAGTTTAACTCGAACATCGGGTGTTCGCCTGTTCGCCGAACAGTGAACATTATTCGGTGTTCGCGGCAAATTCTAAATACCAGAAGTGCTCATTCTAAAGGCTTATATGCAATTTATTGCCATAAAAAGTGTTTGGGGACCGGGTCCTGCCCCAGGGGACAGGTATCAATGCAAAAAAAAGTTTTAAAAACAGCTTTTTTTTCGGGAGCAGTGATTTTAATAATGCTTAAAGTGAAACAATAAAACTGAAATATTCCTTTAAATATCATGCCTGGGGGTGTCTATAGTATGCCTGTAAAGTGGCACAGTTTTCCAGTGTTTAGAACAATACCACAGCAAAATGACATTTCTAAAGGAAAAAAGTAATTTAAAATTAAAATTGATCGTGGCTGTAATGAGTTGTCGGGTCTCAGCATTATAGGTAAAACTCATTGAAAAAAACAGCATGGGTTCCCAAATCGAAAAATGAAAAAAAAAAATTGTGTGGGGGGTCCCCCCAAAATCCATACCAGGCCCCTTGGGTCTGGTATGGAAATTAAGGGTAACCCTGCGCCAATTTTTTTTTAAAAATGGCGTAGGGGTCCCCCCCCAAATGCATACCAGACCCTTATCCGAGCAAGCAACCTGGCAGGCCACAGGAAAAGAGGGGGGGGGAGAGCTCCCCCTCTCCTGAACAGTACCAGGCCACATGCCCTCAACATGGGGAGGGTGCTTTGGAGTACCCCCTTCAAAGCACCTTGTCCCCATGTTGATTAGGATAAGGGCCTCATCCCCGCAACCTTTGCCCGGTGGTTGTGGGGGTCTGTGGGCAGGGGGCTCATCGGAATCTGGAAGCCCCCTTTTACAAGGGGACTCCCAGATCCCGGCCTCCCCCCCCCATGTGAATTGGTAATGGGTACATTGTACCCCTACCATTTCACAAAAAAAGTGTCAAAAATAGTAAAAAAGACAGGAGACACTTTGGGACAAGTCCTTTATTAAAAAAATAAAAATGTCCCACAATGTAGATCCATCTTACGCCTCCCAACTAGCTAAACAAAGATAAAAAAAAAAGCTGCAACAGCTCCGCCTCCCGCCGAGTGATGCTTCTTCTCTGTGACTGTTATATAGAAAATATATATTTTTTTTAGCATAGACCCTGTAGAATAAAATGGTGGGTGTTTTTTTATGTCACACGGTATTTGCGCAGCAGTTTTTCAAATGCAATTATTTGGAAAAAAAATTTACTTTCATGAATTAATAAAAAAAAACAAGTTAGTCCAATTTTTTTGCATAATGTGAAAGATGATGTTTCGCTGAGTAAATAGATACCTAACATGTCACGCTTTAACATTGGGTCTGTCTGTGGAATGGCGACAAACTACGGTGCTTAAAATTATCCATGGGCGACACTTTAAACACCCTTACAGGTTGCACAGGGAGGTCTGGTGCTAGAATTATTGCTCTCGATCTGACGTTACCTCACATGTGTGGTGCGATCACGGCTTAAATATGCGTGCGGGATTAATGTATGCGGTCGCATTTGCGCGTAAGCACGGTGGGGCAGGGGCGCTTTAATTTTTTTTATTATTATTCATAAATTTTGTACAAAAATATATTTTTTTTACACTTTTTTTGTACTAGCTGGCCAGGTAAACAAAGGGGCAGAACCAGAAGTAATGAACTGCTTGTCACTCCCGGTTTCCAGGGTTACAGAGAGAGGGGAATGATGTCAGTTCCTCTCTCTCTGTACAGGGCAGCCATCGCCGCAGGCCATATCGCTCCCGGCCTTCACGATGGGACCGGAGAGGGGGCAGCGGGAGGGGGGGTGGGACCCCCTTCTGCCACCCTCAGAAGTGATCTGAGTGGCTAATTAGCCACTCAGATCACTTCTGCCTTGAAGAGAATTGCCAGCTGAAAAGGTCAATACTGGTATGGCATCATCCCGGTATAACCACTGAAACGGGAGGACATCCATGTACGCCCTCCTGGCGGGAAGTGGTTAACCAACTCAACCCAAACCTCCAAAAGGAGGAGGGTCTGGCTTCTAATCTAAAAGGACATTGAAATATGCCCTCGCCCACCCAGGGCCAGATTAAGAACATCATGGGCCTGGTGCTGAGGATTTTGGTGGGGCCTTTTATAAACAATAAGTAAATAAAAATGCAAACAATTTTTTGTTATAACAAATTAAATTGAGAGAGATGGAGAATGAGAGAGAGAGAGAAAGCGGATGAAAGAGGTGTGAGGGCTGAGGGAGGATGAGAGAAAGAGGATGCACATGAGCATGCTTGGGAATGACATTAACACAGCCCGGCCAAGGCAAGTGACCGAAGGCACAGAACCCGGAAGGAAGACCGGGTGAAGATGGAAGCGCCCGGGCCCTGCCGGATTGATCACAGCACAGCACTGGAGGGCTCAGTCTGACAATTTAAGTGTACACTAATGTGCTAATATGCTGTGCATACTTGTACATTATGGCATAACCTACCTCAGGGCCTCTAAAAAGTAGTATTGTTAGAAAGGTTTATTACCGCTTTAATATCACAGGAGCCTCTCATGGGGCCCCGTACTGACCCTGTGGCCCTTGGGCAGTGCCTAAGTGCATAGTTGCCAACATTTCAAAAATATTTTCAGGGACACTTTTTTTACAGGTGCTATATTTAGAGTAGCTGACACCCCCTATGTTCCTCTATTCATCAAAATAGTAATTACAAAATTACATAAGTACTAATAATGGGCAGAACAAATATGAGGACTGAGAAGATTTCCTTTAGTTGAGCTAACAAAAGTGTGCCCATTCTATAGCTGGTAATTGAGGATATTCAGTATAAGTTTAAAGAACTGTTTTTGTGGGTAAGAGGCATAGGAGAGGAGTATGGATGGTATAAAAGTGGGTAGTATGTGCAGGTGAGGGAGAGGAATGTGGAGGGTCTAACAGTGGGCACTATGTACAGCAGAGGAGTGTGAAGGGTATGACAGTGGGCAGTATGTACAGGAGAGGAGTGTGGGGGGTATGGCAGAGGGTAATTTGTACCGGAGAGGAGTGTGGAGGGTATGACAGTGGGCAGTATGTACAGGAGAGGAGTGTGGAGGGTATGACGGTGGGCACTATGTATAGGAGAGGAGTATGGAGGCAGGGGCGTAACTAGAAATCACAGGGCCCCATAGCAAAATGTTGTATGGGGCCCCCCCCTGTAAACAGCCCCCCCCCCACAAAAAAAAAAAAATGAACTGTGCAAAACAGATGACAGTCTGTCTCCCACTCCCTTCCTACCTCTTGTCTAGACTTCAGAGCCTCCTCATGTGCCGAAAACGATGTCCCTTCACAGGCGCGCTCGAGCGTTCTGCCCCGCCCACTCTGCTCTGTGCTCCTGCCTCCTGCTGTATGCAGCTGCGTGTGTCAGGACACGGCCGGACTCGAGGGGCCCGGGAGGCTTAACAGTAAACTCACATTCCTCATCCTCACCTGGACAATTTTTTTGTCGGTGGGCGGAGTCTTATCAAAATTAGGGGGTGGGCATTTGTTTGTAGGTGTGGCCTAGTGGGGAAAGAAAAATGCGGCGCGCAAAGCACGCCACGGCAAGGTATGGGGTTGGTTTAATCGTACTATTGGGTGTGGCTTAAAGTGGTGTGACTCAAAGGGCTGTGGTTAGAGTCTGAGATGAACAAGGGATGGAGGGAGAAACAAAGAAAGAAAGAGAGAGGAAGGAAAAAAAGAGGAATGAAGGGACAGCAGGCCCAGATCCTACACCACAATAGAAATATGTGTATTCCAGAAAGTTTAGCAATCAGCAGATAAAGATACTCCAAACACCTGGTGTTGGCGCTTCAATCATCCCGGCACCATGGTTGTTATGGCGTCAGGGTGATTGAAGCGCATTATTTCTATTATTACATTGTAATGTAAAATGAAATACTTCAACTCACCATAATGCAGAATCAGAATCAGTGGGAGCCCTGAGTGCGTCACTTGCCACGTCGCCTGCCACCAGATGCCATCAGGTGTCCCCAGCGGAGTGCTTCCTTACATCTCAGGTGTCCCCAGCGGAGTGCTTCCTTACATCTCAGGTGTCACTGTCCCCAGCCAGCGGAGTGCTTCCTTACATCTCAGGTGTCACTTCCCCAGCCAGCGGAGTGCCTCCTTACATCTCAGGTGTCACTGTCCCCTGCCAGCGGAGTGCTGCTTCCTTACTTCTCAGGTGTCACTTCCCCAGCCAGCGGAGTGCTGCTTCCTTACATCTCAGGTGTCACTATCCACAGCCAGCGGAGTGCTTCCTTACTTCTCAGGTGTCACTGTCCCCAGCCAGCGGAGTGCTTCCTTACTTCTCAGGTGTCACTGTCCCCAGCCAGCGGAGTGCCTCCTTACTTCTCAGGTGTCACTGTCCCCAGCCAGCGGAGTGCTTCCTTACATCTCTGGTGTCACTGTCCCCAGCCAGCGGAGTGCCAACTTACTTCTCATGTGTCACTGTCCCCAGCCAGCAGAGTGCCTCCTTACTTCTCAGGTGTCACTGTCCCCAGCCAGCGGAGTGCCTCCTTACTTCTCAGGTGTCACTGTCCCCAGCCAGCGGAGTGCTTCCTTACTTCTCAGGTGTCACTGTCCCCCAGCCAGCGGAGTGCCTCCTTACTTCTCAGGTGTCACTGTCCCCAGCCAGCGGAGTGCTTCCTTACTTCTCAGGTGTCACTTCCCAAGCCAGCGGAGTGCTTCCTTTCTTCTCAGGTGTCACTGTCCCCAGCCAGCGGAGTGCCTCCTTACTTCTCAGGTGTCACTGTCCCCAGCCAGCGGAGTGCTTCCTTACTTCTCAGGTGTCACTGTCCCCAGCCAGCGGAGTGCCTCCTTACTTCTCAGGTGTCACTGTCCCCAGCCAGCGGAGTGCTTCCTTACTTCTCAGGTGTCACTTCCCAAGCCAGCGGAGTGCTTCCTTTCTTCTCAGGTGTCACTGTCCCCAGCCAGCGGAGTGCCTCCTTACTTCTCAGGTGTCACTGTCCCCAGCCAGCGGAGTGCTTCCTTACTTCTCAGGTGTCACTGTCCCCAGCCAGCGGAGTGCCTCCTTACATCTCAGGTGTCACTGTCCCCAGCCAGCGGAGTGCCTCCTTACATCTCAGGTCCCCCCCTTCCAATTGGAGCCCTCCTATATATATATATTTAAAAAACAGCAGTGTCTCTGCTGCCATTACTGAAGGCCAAGGGGGGGAACAAAATAGAGGCGGAGCCGGCCGGCTTCAATAGAAATTTAGCTGCAGCACCGCCCACCCCTTTCCACAGCAGGTTACAGATGACAGACAGACCGGGGCGGGTGTGGGCGGAGCTACAGCCCTATTGTAGCCACTCGGCAGGCTCCCCTCTCGACTCTGGTCTTCTGGAAAATGGCGGCCGGCGGAGACAATATCTCCGCCGGCCGCGGACCTCTAGCGGCGGTGGCGGCGGCAGCGAAAAAGAGGAATTTTAATGGCAACTAGGACAGGACCGCACCTGGCTGCGGGCCCTACTAGGCTGCGGGCCCCATAGCGAACGCATGTGTCGCTATGGCGGTTGTTCCGCCACTGTATGGAGGGTATGGCAGTGAGTAGTATGTACAGCAGAGGAGTGTGGAGGGTATGACAGTGGGCACTGTGTATAGGAGAGAAGTGTATGACAGCGAGCACTATGTACAGGAGAGGCGTGTGTAGGATATGACAGCGGGCGATATGTATAGGAGATAAGTGTGGAGAGTATGACAGTGGGCACTATGTATAGGAGAGGAGGAATGAAGGAATCTGGGAAGAAAAAATGTAAAGGTTTGTGGGAGGATTTTTAGGGACTGCGTAGTGGTTAAGCGGGCCATACATGGATTGAAATTACACCAATTAAGCAGAGACCAGTCATAGTCGATCTATGTATGGGCTAGCTGGTTTTACACAAGTCAACCTATAAACCGACTTGAGTACAACCAGCCTGTCAGGTTTTCCCCAAAACAATCAGTGCTGCCAGCTATAGTTAGCAACACTAATCATTGTATTCACTGGCAGAACACAATAACACTGCAGGAGTGATTCCCCCATCCACAGGTCAGCAGGTGAGAGGGGATGTGGGGACATGCTGGGGAGAGATACTAGTCAGTGACTGGTTAGTATCAGAGCCAGATACACACAGGTTACATACGCCGCGATCGTTAGAGCGAGAGCAATAATTCTAGCACTAGACCTCCTCTGTAACTCTAAACATGTAACCTGTAAAAAAAAAATGAAAGCATCACTTGGTACACAAAAAAAAATTGTGCTAACTTTAGTGTTTTTTTAGGAATGAAACAATTTCCTTCCAGAAAAAAAAAGAAAAAAAAAGCGCAAATATCATGTAACATAAAAAGTTGCAAAAAACACAATTTTATTCCATAGGGTGTCTGCTAAAACAATATATATAATGCTTGAGGGTTCTGAGTAATTTTCTAGCAAAAAAATGATGATTTTTACATGTAGGAGAGAAGAGTCAGAATTGGCCTGGGTGGCAAGGGGTTAATTATCATAAGTAATATACAAATAATTATTATAAGCCCTGTGAGCTCATCCTCTCAGTCTGCTGCAGAGTGTGCCAGCTTGCATTTAAACGGGCCGCTCTGTATGTAGCTTCTGACAGGCTGCACATGCAGCAATGTATCTCCGGAACCATAGATGAAAGCAGCCCCATATTTTAACCAGCGCTGGAGTACGTCTTTAGCTACCTACCTCCCAAATATGGGGTCTCTGTGACTCCTGATCGCCGAGCTACAACCCTCTGAGTCAATCATTTTTTTAATTTATTTTTATCATTTTTTTGAATTTTTTTTTTTTTTTTGGGCAAATGGGCCTATCTTGAGAAAGGGGCCTGGAGCTGCAGCTCCAATAGCCCCTATGTTAATCCGGCCCTGCGCCCACCTCTGTAGCTATAGGCATTTTGGAGAAATGAACCTGCTTGCCGACCGTATACAGTAAATATACGGCGGCAACGCGGCTCCCCTGGGCAGGATCACGTACCTCTACGGGGTCCTGCACTTCCAGGTCTCAGCAAGACGGGGGTCGCCGGAAACGCACGTTGCCGATGACCCCCTCTTGCTGTGATTGGACACATTGAGAACCAATCAGCGGGTCTGGCAGGTGCGATGTTAGCTAGGACCGGCCGATCGTTTGGGAGACAGGCAGAACTATGTAAACAAGGCAGACTGCCGCTCTGTGAAAAGGGAAGGCTGTGATCCTGTGTTCCTACAGGAACACGGACCTCTGCCTTCCCATAGTACAAGCACCACCCCCACACACCCACACACACACACACACACACACACACACACACACACACACACACACACACACACTTAGCAAGCACTCCCTAGGCACACATTTAACTCTTTGATCATCCATGATGTTAACCCCTTCCCTGACAGTGACAGTGCATATTTTTTTTATCACTGATCACTGTAATAATGTCACTGGTCCCCAAAAAGATTCAGTTATGCCCCATACACATGGTCGGACATTCCTACCACAAAATCCGTCTGATTTTTTCCGACGGATTTTGCCCGAAACTTGTCTTGCATACATACACACGGTCGCACAGAGTTGTCGGAAAATCCGATCGTTCGGAACGAGGTGATGTACAACACGTACGACGGGACTACGTAGAGGCCAGTAGCCAATAGCTTTCATCTCCAAATTTTTTCGGAGCATGCGTGGCATTTTGTGCGTCGGAATTCTCTACACACGATCGGAAAAAGTCCGATCGGATTTTGTTGTCGAAAATTCAGACGGAAAAAGTCCGATAGAGCCCTCACACGATTGGATTTTCCAACAACATAATCCGATCGGACTTTTTCCGTCGGATTTTCTGACCGTGTGTACGGGGCATTAGTGTTGCAATGTTGCAGTCCTGCTTTAAGTCGCTGAGCCGCCATTACTAGTAAAAAAAAGAAAGAAAAAAAAATTCCATAATTCTATTCCATAGTTTTTAGACGCTATAACTTTTGCACAAACCAATCAATATACACTTATTGGGTTTTTGTTTATGCACTTCTGTTGTGGTGTTAAAAATCTTGCTTGCTACATTTTTGGTCAGTTAAAAAAACTCACCAAAAACGCACCTCCCCGTTGAAATGCATTGAAACTGCATCAAGAATGCATCAATAACAACGCACCTGTGTTTAATTTTTTGGTGTTTTTTGAGTCCCATGACCTATGAAAAACATACCATCAGCACAATAAAATCGTGGCAAAATCACGTGCGTTTTCTGCGCCATTATTCGCACCTTTTTCTCTAGACATGTGCAATTCGTTTCGTTTTAATTCGTTTTCTGTTCAAATTCGTTATATTCGTTCATTCGTTATCGTACAAATGAACGAATGATTCGCTAAAAATTCTAACGAATTATCGAAACGAACGAATATGAAAAACAACGAAAATACAAAATAATTAAATTAGAAACAACGAAACTACGAAAGAATGAAAATCCGAAAAACGAAAACAGGAACAACGAAAATCAAAATGAACGAAAAAATTCGTACATTCGTAACTTTTTTTTTTGTTGATTCGTAATTTTCCGTGTCTCTTACAATGGGGCTGCTTAACGTGCTTCAAATGGATTGAACGAAAAAATTCGTACATTCGTAACTTTTTTTTTTTTTTTTTGTCGATTCGTAATTTTCCGTGTCTCTTACAATGTAATAATAGCATACACATTACATAAAAGTATGAATTATGCTCCGATTACGAATCTACGAAAACAATGTTACGAAGTACGAATAAATCAATCTTACGAAAATACGAATGCGTCCGAATACAAAATATAACGAAAATACGAAAATATGAATTTCGAATAAACGAAAATTAGACTAACGGAAAAACTAATCAACGAAAAAAATAACTCTACGAAAATACGAACGAGTCCGAATACGAACACCGACGACTTACGAATTTACGAATCGTTACGAATCAACGGAAACAAACAGAAACGAAACTAAACTAATTTTTCTATTGTGCACATGTCTATTTTTATCTGTCTGCAAAATGCCAAAGCTAATTTTTGTAAAACTTATTCTCAATGGCGCTTTCTCCGTAAAACAAAGAATAAAATATGGATCTCCCAGATGGAAATCTGACTGGTAATTATTTACCGTCCCTTAAGGTGAGATCCAATAAGAATCTTTTTTTCCGGGACCATAAACATCATACCGTTCCGGCAATGTCACCAGGCAGGCTGGAATGTCATAAATTTCATGCAACACTTTTCCGCTTGTCTGCAGGTACTGAATTGCCCAGCTGTTCCTGACATTCACTGGTTGCCACCTGAAAAATAACTTTATTCAACAAAGATATATTAGTATGAACTGTATATGGTATATGGTTAACATGGCAGTCTATGGCCCTCAAGTTGCATGAAAGTCGGACCACCGTAATTCATAACCTACTTTGAAGTTGCTGCAACTTTAGCATCAAATATGTTTTTTTATGTTGAACAAAATAGAAGAACATAGATAATGACCAGATGTTCATTACAGAAAATTGTAAGTCACGTATTCAGTGCGTGTTAACCACTTGCCTACCGGGCACTTACACCCCCTTCCTGCCCAGGCCATTTTTCAGCTTTCAGCGCTGTCGCACTTTGAATGACAATTGCGCGGTCGTGCTACACTGTACCCAAACAATTTTTTTTTATAATTTTCAAATAGAGCTTTCTTTTGGTGGTATTTAATCACTGCTGGGTTTTTGTGTGTGCGCTGATGAGGCGGCACTGATGGGCACTGATAGGCTGAACTGGTGGGCATTGATGAGGTGGCACTTATGGGCACTGATGAGGTGGCACTGATGAGGAGGCACTAATATGCCACACTTATGGGCACTGATATGTGGCACTGATGAGCACTGATGGGCACTGTTAGGTGGCACTGGGCACTAATAGGCGGCACTGGTGGGCACTGATAGGCAGCACTGGTGGGCACTGATAGGCGGCATGGATAGGCAGTACTGGTGGGCATTGATGGGTGACACTGATGGGCATTGATCATCAGCAGTGACGGGCAGCACTGATAGGCGTCACTGATTGCCAGCACTGACTGGCATTGCTAATGGACACTGGTGGCACTTGTGGGCACTTGTGGGCACTGATTGCTGGCAATGGTGGGCACTGATTGGTGACACTATATTGCTATATTGTAATCAGGGCACTGATCATCAGTGCCCTGATTACATTACTAGATGTCCCCCTGCGTGGAAATGCCGGTGATCAGCTCTCCTCGCCACACACTCTGTCCGTGTGAGGCGAGGAGAGTCGATTACCGGCATCTCCTTGTTTACATGTAAACGGCTGTGATTGGACACAGCCGATCACATGGTTAAAGAGCGGACGCCGCTCTTTACAGAGATTGGGGTCACTTGGTCATATGACGTCTTCCCAGAACGAGAGCAGCACCGCCCCACCGTCATTTGGCGGTGGGCGGGCGGCAAGCAGTTAAAATATAAGTTGCATTATAATATAAGTACCATCGTACAGGTATCTTGAAATATCAAGAGGCTAAAACCCTTGCGTCTTGAAGTGGAACGTGGGGTACGACTTGTTATGCAACTTTGATGGCCAAAACTCGCTTAACAAGTCGCAAAAGTGTGAATGGGGAATGCAATTCTAGAATGTAAGTGTGCCCGGTAACATCGTGCAGCGGTTACAGGTGGAGCCAATAGGTTTTGGGGGGAACATATTAATAATATTAATAAATACATTAACAACCGCAAATAATATTAACAAATAAATTAACAACCACAAATAATATTAACAAATAAATTACCAAGAGGAAATAATATTAATAAATACATTTACAAGAGGAAATAATACTAATAAACAAATTAACAAGAGGAAATAATATTAGCAAATAAATTAACAAGAGGAAATAATATTAACAAATAAATGAACAAGAGGAAATAATACTAATAAACAAATTAACAAGAGGAAATAATATTAATAAATAAATTAACAAGAGGAAATAATACTAATAAACAAATTAACAAGATGAAATAATATTAATAAATAAATTAACAAGAGGAAATAATACTAATAAACAAATTAACAAGAGGAAATAATATTAACAAATAAATTAACAAGAGGAAATAATATTAATAAATAAAGAAAGAGGAGGATTGGGGATTATTGCGGTGCTTGTAATAAATGATACATATAGAGTTAAATAATCAACAAAAATATATAATTTCTTTATTGTTACAAAAGGACGAGAAAGAGCAAAAATTTCAATTAAAACCAATATAGAGCATATACATAGTACATGTACTGGGTCGCTGGTGTCCCAGGAAAGGAAGGTGGTCACAGATAGATGTTAAATCCCATCATGTTTCGCCAATGATGGCTTCCTCAGGGGAAAATGTGGGACCCCCACAAATAGTCCAGTTGTAACACAAAATACAATGCAAAATATCAATGATTATACAAATAATGACCATAAATGTAAGAGAAAAACAAACTTTTGTCATGACTTCAGGGAAATATAGCACATACCTTGATCAATCCCGAACCAGGAGATGGGTAAATTGGGGGGTCCCCCATTATCCCCAGAGGAAGCCATCATTGGCGAAACATGTTGGGATTTAACATCTATCTGGGACCACCTTCCTTTCGTGGGACACCAGCGACCCAGTACATGTACTATGTATATGCTCTATATTTGTTTTAATTTAAATTTTTTGCTCTTTCTCGTCCTTTTGTAACAATAAAGAAATTATAGATTTTTTATTTATTATTTAACTCTATATGTATCATTTATTACAAGCACCGCAATAATCCCCAATCCTCCTATTTCTTGATTTTCATAAAACGGGATGAGGTGCATGATATTCTAGAGCCACAAAGATCATCTTCTATTGTCTACAACATTAATAAATACATTTAACTGAAAATAATAATAATAAATAAATCAAAACCGTGGAGCGATTTTATCGGTAACATGGGAATCCAATCTATACATGCAGACTTGCGTGGGAGGGCTGGGATAAGTGATGGTGGAAGAGGGTGCTTTATATTCCTGGACAATCACCAAGCTGGGATAGAAGACATTGCACAGTGTTTATTGCATTTCAAGCTCTTAAGCTGGTGGCACAGGGCTCCGGCCTCTCAGCGAGATCTGATTTATAGCTTTATGGATTGAGGGAAAGTGGGATCAGGGCAGTGCAGAGGTGAGACCATGGAAAATGCCTCATATTTCACAGAGCTATTCACAGCAGCAGCCGGGTAGAAGTCATAAATCGAAAGGGAAATGGAGAAATGGACCTTTTCGGCTGTTTTATAATGGTACCGCCAAGCACCGTGTAATGTAGGCACCGCAAAATGCAGTAACACATTGCTGGCGTAATTTTTGTCTGAATACTGGTGCAGATGTATAAAGTGGCATTCTTAGGGGGATCATACACTATACAATCTGATTGTACAATTACTGCAAAATCCCCTTTCCATTTATCAAAGTAATACAGTATGAGGACAATCTTAAAAAATCCATTCAATGAACCTTCTCGTGCCCGCGCTATAGCCGAAAAACAGCTACAGCGCGGACCTTAACTTGTTCAGATCCGCACTATAGCCGAATGACGCCTACTTTGCCGGGAGTACGTCTATTGATGTCCTTCCATGCCTGAGCGGCCTGCACGCCCCCTGCAAGGCAGGTGCGGCACGCTCTGTGATCAGCGAGTCTATGAGACTCGGCTGATCACAGATCAGAGTAAGGGGTTGATCCTACGGTCCATCCAGCTGTCAGCCAATGATGTAAACAAAATCAGTAATTGGCTATTTTTTCTCTGCGTGCTGACAGCGCGAGGAGAAAAAAAAAGCCGATCACCGGCGGCTCTCAGAGGGATATCGGTCCCGATCAAGGAGAGCTCCCGCCAGCTCATCTGTGCCCACCTATGCCACCTGCCAGTGCCACCTACCAGTGCACAACAGTGCCGCCTACCAGTGCCCACCAGCACCACCTACCAGTGCCCACAGTGCCACCCATCAGTGCCCACAGTGCCACCTATCACTGCCCACAGTGCTACCTATCAGTGTCACCAACCAGGGCCTCATCAACAGTGCTGCCCATTAGTGTCACCTACCAGTGTCCATCAGTGTCACCTACCAGTGCCCATCAGTTCCACCTATCAGTGCCATCTATTAGTGGTACCCATCAGTAACACCTATCAGTGCCACCTATCACTGCCCACAGTGCCACCTATCAGTGTCACCAATCAGTGCCTCATCAACAGTGCTGCCCTTCAGTGTCACCTACCAGTGCCCATCATTTCCACCTATCAGTGCCACCTATCAGTGCCCATCAGTGCCATCTATCAGTGGTACCCATCAGTAACACCTATCAGTGTCACCCATCAGGGCCCATCAGTGCCATCTTATCAGTGGCCATCAGTGCCGCCTTATGTGTGCCCATCAATACTGCCTTATCTGTCCCCATTAGTGCTGCCTTATCTGTGCCTATCAGTGCCCATCAGTGCAGCCTATCAGTGCCCACCAGTGCCGCCTCATCAGCACATATCAATGAAGGAGAAAAATTACCTGTTTTCAAAATTTTATAACAAACTATGAAACATGATTATTTTTTTATTTTTATTTTTTCCATCTTTTTTTGTTTGTTTAGCAATAAATAAAAACCCAGCTGTGATTAAATACCACCAAAAGAAAGCTCCATTTGTGTGAAAAAAATGCTAAAAATTTCATTTGGGTACATTGTTGTATGACCACACTCCTGCCATTCAAAGTGTGACAGCGCTGAAAGGTGAAAATGGGTCTGGACGGGAGGGGGGCTTAAGTGCCCTGTAAGCAAGTGGTTAATTGCCGGGAGGCCTTCAATAGACAACCTCCCGTGCATGATCTGCCTGCGTGCTCCCTGCGGGGCGTGCGCGGCACGCTCTGTGATCACCTGAGTCAATGAGACGCGGCTGATCACAGATCAGAGTTATGCTGCGTACACACGAGCGGATTTTCGTCGGAAAAATCTTGGATGGTTTTTCCGATGGAATTCCGCTCAAGCTTGGCTTGCATACACACGGTCACACAAAAGTTTGCTGAACTTACGGCCCTCAAGAACGCGGTGATGTACAACACTATGACGAGCCAAGAAAATGAAGTTCAATGCTTCCGAGCATGCGTCAAATTGTTTCCGAGCATGCGTAGAATTGTTTTCGAGCATTTTGCCCGACGGAATTAGTACAGACGATCAGAATTTCCGATCGGAACCTTTTCCGACCGAAAAATAGAGAACCTGCTCTCAATCTTTTGCTGGCGGGAATTCCACCAGCAAAAGTCCGATGGAGCATACACACGGTCGGAATTTCCGACAAAAAGCTCACATCGGACTTTTGCTGGGGGAATTTCCGATCGTGTGTATGGGGCATAAGATAAGGTGACCAGATTTTTTAAATGAAATCCGGGGACCTATTTTTTTTTTACTACCAATGGCAGCAATCAGCGACTCTGTCCATCGCCGCTCGCCGCCCACCTCACAGCCTGTCAAGACTAATGCCCCGTACACACGGTTAGACATTCCGACAACAAAATCCGTCTGATTTTTTCTGAGGGATTTTGTCCGAAACTTGTCTTGCACACACACGGTCGCACAAAGTTGTCGGAAAATCAGATCTTTCGTAACGAGGTGACGGACAAAACGTACGACTGGACTACGAAGAGGCCAGTAGCCAATAGCTTTCGTTTCCAAATTTATTCTGACCATGCGTGGCACTTTGTGCGCGGGAATTCTGTACACGCGATCAGAAAAAGTCCGATTAGATTTTGTTGTCGGAAAATTTTAGATCCTGCTCTCAAACTTTTTCTGTCGGAAATTCCGATGGAAAAAGTCCGCTAGAGCCCACACACGATCGGATTTTCCGACAACATAATCCGATCTGACTTTTTCCGTCTGAATTTCCGACCGTGTGTACGGGGCATTACTCTTCGGGCCCCGGGTACTACTGGGTGGGGAAGCGAAGGAAGGTCACTCTGCCAGGGAAGGCAAGGCGATAAGTAGGCAGGCGGCTGGCCGGGACTTGAGCCAAGGCAGAAGAACATGTGAGCGGAGCTGGATGGGCATGCACCTGAAACTGAAGAAATATTCCCTCCGCTCCGACCAGAACATGATCATTAGAAAGGGGCACAGATAATTGAAAGAAATACACCCCCTCTAAGCTAGTAGAAGCGACGGAGCGTGGGTGTGAAATTTAGAATTTTTTTTTTTTTTTTTATTCTGCACTGACTGTCTTTGCAATTGCCCCAGCCCCTGTTCAAATACAATCCGGGGACAAATCCGGGGACAGACTTGGTCCGGGGACAGTGTCCTCAATCCGGGGACTGTCCCCGGGAACCGGGGATGTCTGGTCACCCTAGCATAAGGGGCCGATCGTGGCCCCTTACCACGTGATCAGCTGTCAGCCAATGTCAGTCTTCCCAATGCTGAGAGTCAGACATGTCTTGATATGTTGCTGAGTTGCCCACATTACCTTTGTGGTAGAGGGGGCTGCATATGATGGCTCACAGTTACATTTTGTACAAATTCTCAGGTTCAAGGCCTTCTGCCATTATGACAGGTTCACTTTAAAAGGCGCATAATGTTGCATAACCTTTTGCTGCACAATGTCTTCCCTCGCTCTCCATATCTGATCTGTGCCCCAGATGCTAAACCGTCTCTCCTAATTTCATCCCCCTTACCCCGGCAACTAAGCAGCTGTCAGAGATGACGGGCTGTTTCCTGACGCGGCAGCCATGATGACAGCCCTCCTGTCTCGCGATTGTTTTTTTCCAACATACTGGAGGAAATTACCATCTTGAAGTTGTCGCTGAAAACACGCGGTTTGGTGAGAAACTGGATCGGAGCGGAGCATTGAGTGGCAGTGTAAATCCCTTGGCTCGTTTTTTGCGAAAGTTTAAACCGTAGCTTAAACCGCGCGCCGGAATTGTTAACAGCAGGAAAAACATCACGTAGCTGCGGAGGGTGAAAGACGTGCAGGTGTGTTGTCTGCTGGAGGGGGAACTTATTAAAATGAATCCAGATTGCAAACTCTCTCTTAAAAATATCAAAGCAAGGTGCTCCGTTCTCTCTGCACATTGAGGCCGAGGTTCAGGCACATATGAAAGGCACAACTTAACCACTTGACCTTCAGAAGGTTTACCCCCTTCATGACCAGGCCATATTTTGCTATTCAGCGCTGCACTACTTTAACCACCTCAGCCCCGGAAGATTTTACCCCCTTCCTGACCAGAGCACTTTTTGCGATTCGGCACTGCGTCGCTTTAATTGACAATTGCGTGGTCGTGCGATGTTGAACCCAAACAAAATTGACGTCCTTTTTTTCCCACAAATAGAGATTTATTTTGGTAGTAATTGATAACCCCTGCGGTTTTTATTTTTTGCGCTATAAACAAAAAAAGAGCGAAAATTTTGAAAAAAACACATTATTTTTTACATTTTGCTATAATAAATATCCCCCAAAAATGTATAAAAAAAATTTTTTTTCCTCAGGTTAGGCCGATTTGTGTTCTTCTACATATTTTTCGTAAAAAAAAAAATCACAATAAGCGTTTATTGATTGCGTTTGTGCAAAAGTTATAGCGTTTACAAAATAGGGGAAAGATTTATTGCATTTTTATTAATAATTTTTTATTTTACTAGTAATGGCGGCAATCAGCGATTTTTATCGTGACTGCGACATTATGGTGGACAGATCGGACATTTTTGACACATTTTTGGGACCATTGTCATTTATACAGCATTCAGTGCTATACAAATGCATTGATTACTAAGTAAATGACACTGGCAGTGAAGGGGTTAACGACTAGGGGGCAGTGTATGGGTTAAGTGTGTCCATGGGAGTGTTTCTAACTGTGGGGGGTGTGGCTACGTGTGACACATCACTGATCTCTTCTCCCGATCACAGGGAGCAGAGATCAGTGACACTGTCACTAGGCAGAACGGGGAGATGCTTGTTTACATTAGCATCTCCCCATGAGACAATCATGGATATACCCACGGCGATCGAGTCCACGAAATTCGCAACCCGACTCACAGAGCTTGCCGCGTGCGCCCCCCGCAGGCCGCCTCTCAAAGGGCAACGTTCGGGTACGTGATTCTGCCTGTACGATCCCTTCTTCCGATGTATATCGGCATGAGGCGGTCGGCAAGCGGTTAACCGCTTGCTGACCAGCCGAGGCAAGTCGGCTCTTTTTCTGCGAATCGCCATAGCTGTACGTCGGCTCCTTTAAGAGCCATAGCAGGCGTGCGTGCGCGCCCGCTGCATGGCGGGGGACCCGATGCATGTGGCCTGCGGCCGCAATGTTCACCTGCCACACGCGATCACAGGAAAGAAAGCAAGAACTGGGATCTGTCAATGTAAACAAACAGATCCCCTGTCTGACAGGGGAGTAGAGAGAGATCTGCTGGTCCTAGTGATTTGGAACAGCGCTCTGTCTCCTCCTCCAGCCAGTCCCCTCCCCCCACAGTTAGAAACACGTCCCAGGGAACACATTTAAAACCCTTGATCGCCCCCTTGTGTTAACTCCTTCACTGCCAGTGTCATTTATACTGTAATCAGTGCATTTTTATAGCACTGATCGCTGTATAAATGTCAATGGTCCCAAAAAAGTATTCAAATGATGTAACTGGGCTAATCCAAACAAGTGCTTATACAATATTACTATTAATACAGTGTTTATACCTTATATACCAACTTAGCTCTTTAAATCTATAAAGTGCAATGTGACAATAAAGTGCCAATTATTATAAAGTGCAATCTATCACAATCGTAAACCATAAACATATGATATTAATCCCCAATGTCTATTGCCATTGTCAAACACAAAAAAGTGTCCGATCTGTCCGCCGCAATGTTTCAGTCCCACTAAAAATCGCAGATTGCCAACGTTACTAGTAAAAAGGATAATAAAAATGCCATAAATCCATCCCCTATTTTGAAGATGCTATAACTTTTGCACAAATCAATTAATATACGCTTATTGCGATTTTTATTTTTTACCAAAAAATGTGTAGAAGAATACATTTCGGCCTAAACTGATGAAGAAATATTTTTTTTACATACATTTTTGGGATATCTATTATAGCTAAAAGTAAAAAATATTGTGTTTTTTTTTCAAAATCACTGCTCTTTTTTTATTTATAGCGCAAAAAAATAAAAACTGGAGAGGTGGTCAAATACCACCAAAAAAAAAAGCTCTATTCGTGGGGAAAAAAGGACGTCAATTTTGTTTAGGAACAACGTCGCACGACCGCGCAATTGTCAGTTAAAGCGACGCAGTGCCGTATCGCAAAACAATGGCCTATTATTTGATGAGATGCAACTGGTGGATGCTTGGAGGATATTGAACACCCAAGACAGGGACTACACGTTTTACTCCGCGATGCATAAGACATATACTCGTATTGATTACGTGCTTGTCTCACAGACAGGAGTGATGTCTTTGATCAAGGCCGACATAGGCTCTTTTTCACTGTCCGACCATGCACCGACCAGTTGCGAAATGGATTTGGGGCAAGTAGAGTACCGCGAATGGCAGTGGAAGATGAACGAATCACTATTGAAAGATAAAGAATACAAAAAAACACTAGACTGTGAAATGGAGTTTTTTTTTCAAACTAACGAAACGGAAGAAATAGCGCCATTTGGTATCTGGGAGACGCATAAATGTGTGATGAGAGGAGTTTTTATTTCCTTAGGAGCCCACAGGAAAAAGAAGCTGAATGAACAAATAGAAGCCCTACTTAAAGGCATTAGAGAAGCAGAAATGGTACACAAAAAATCCCAGGCACAAAATATAGAAGAGAAACTAAATATTTTAAGGGGCGACTTAAACTCACTGTTGATCGAGCAAGCTAAAGCCAAAATAAAGCGTAACAGACAAATAATATACGAGTACGGGAATAAACCAAGCAGAATGCTAGCGAAAGCATTAAAACAATCTAATGTAAGGAGACAAATAAGAGATATTAAATCTCAAAGGGGAGAGATACTGAACTCCTCAATGAAAATGGCGCAAGCGTTTAAAAACTACTATGAGTGCCTATATCAGTTGGAGGGAGCGGGTAAGGAAGGAAAAAGCAAAGAAAAGGAGGAAATAGCGAGAGAATATCTCCGCTCATCAGAAATGCCCAAACTTACAGAAGAAGTGATGATGAAACTAGACAAGCCAATAACGGCAGAGGAGTTCAACAAAGTCTTGACCTCTCTACCCTTAGGAAAAGCGCCAGGCCCAGATGGGTATTCCCTGTTATATTATAAAGTGTTTGAAGAGAAGTTGGTTACAAGGTTCTTAGCAGCATTTAACTCACTACAGAAGGGATACAAACTACCGGTGGAGACACTATTAGCACACATAGCAGTTATCCCGAAGGAGGGGAAAGATCCATCTCAGTGTTCCAGCTACCGGCCAATATCATTACTAAATGTGGACCTAAAAATTTTTTCCAAAATATTAGCTAACAGACTGATTGAATATATTCCAGCACTCATTCATCCCGACCAAGTAGGGTTTACCCCAGGGAGGGAAGGTAGGGAGAACACACAAAGAGTAATAAACGCAATATACTGGTCCCAAAGCCAACATAAATCTCTAACAATAATTTCAGCAGATGCAGAAAAAGCTTTTGATAGAGTGGATTGGCTGTATCTGCGGGCAACACTACAACATATTGGCCTAGGGGAGGGAATGCTGAGATGGTTCCAAAACCTGTATTCGGTGCCGACTGCTAGAGTGAAGGTAAACGACAGACTCTCTGACCCTTTTAGAATTCAAAATGGAACTCGCCAGGGATGCCCACTATCACCCCTTATTTTTGTTCTCACAATGGAACCATTTCTTAGGAAAATACGTTCAAATCAAGACATTAGAGGTATAAAAACAGACACTGAGGAACATAAATTAGCTGCTTTTGCCGACGACTTGATCTTCTTTATATCCTCTCCAGCCATATCCCTGCCTCCCCTCCTGGGGGAGCTACGGAAATTCGGGGACATAGCAAATTTTAAAGTGAACTACAATAAGTCAGTAGCCATGGGATTAGAAATGAGCGAATCCTTGACCCATCAGATAACCTCTCAATTTAAATTTAGATGGACAGACTCACATATCGATTATTTAGGGACTAAAATACCTAAAAACTTAAGCAGGGCATTTGAACTTAATTATGCCCCATTGTTAAAACAAATAAGGTCAGATCTGAAAAGGTGGGATAAAGAAATTTTTACATGGTTTGGGAGGACGAACATAATAAAAATGAATGTAATGCCAAGGCTCCTATACTTACTTCAAACGGTGCCAGTAAAGATCCCCCAGAGCTTTATGAAAGAACTGCGGTCAGAATTCCTGAGTTTTATATGGGCTGGAAAGCCTGCAAGATTACGTAGATCCATCCTGGCCCTCTCTAAAGAGAAAGGTGGCATTGGATTCCCAGACCCATGTAAGTATCAGGAAGCCACACATTTAGTTAGAATAAAGGAGTGGTGTGATAAAAAAAAGAAACCATGGGTAAAAATGGAACAAATGCTGAGCAAAGCCCCCTTGGAGGGGTTGGCATGGATGGCTGGAAAGGATATTCCAATGGTAGTCAAAAAACACCCATTGATCGGGGCAACTCTAAATATAAGTAAAAAGATGTTTAACAAAAATAAGATATCAAGTGAACCAAGCCCTATGTTACCCATACTAGGTACATACGACTTTGAGCCAGGTCTAGCGGATCAGAAATTTGTAAATCTGAGAATGAAGGGGATAAATAGGATTATACATTTTTCAAAAGAAGGGAAATTAATGACAAGAGGGGAGATAGAAAACCAATTTATTTTAGAACTAGACTACTTCAGAGCAATGCAGCTGGGTGCCTACATTCTTTCAAAAAGTAAAAAATACCCCGAAATTCGGGGGTTGTCGGAGTTTGAGCAGATTTGTTTGGACGGCGAGACTTTGAGACACCCCTTATCATATTTCTATGAAATGATTACAAGGCATGAAGCCCCCGAAAATTTAAGCTATATATGTGCCTGGGAAAAAGAACTGAAGGTGACGTTCTCCCATAAACAAAAGGAAAAAATATTGAGATCTGTGCACAAAACATCAATAGCAAGTAGATTCCAGGAGGGGGGCTATAAGATCCTCACTCGGTGGTATAGGACCCCAAGCATGTTACATGACATATTCCCACAGACGCCGAATACATGTTGGCGATGCGGGAAAGCAGAGGGTACAATGCTGCACATTTTTTGGGAGTGCGACAAGATTAGAATGTACTGGAAGATAGTGGAGGAAACAGTAAAGCAAATTACAGGGGTGTCCCTTGGGGATAACCCGGCTGCATTTCTATTAAACGATGTCCCAATGTCGGTTGAAAAATATAAAAAATCATTATTAAGACATCTTCTCACGGCGGCGAGAGCCTGTATTCCTGCTCTTTGGAAAAAAGATTTACCTCCCACGAGGGCCCAATGGTGGGCCAAAGTGGGAGAAATTCAACAAATGGAAAATCTGACAATGATTATAAGAGACCAGGAGGAGAGGTATGAGGCCACATGGGCACCATACTTCTCATACAGGGGGGAGGTGGGGGGGGGGGGTCGGGTGACGCCGCGGGGGGGAGAGACGAGGGGGGAGATATTACTTTAAAGTCCCCTCTTTTATATTTTTTTTTTTTTTTTTTTTTTTTTTTTAATTTTTTTAATATATTTCAATTTTTTTTTTTTTTTTTTTTTTTTTTTTTTTTCTTTCCTTTGTTACTTTTCCATGTTTGTTTATTATGTCTCCGCTGTCTTAGAGGGAATAGAGGGAATCCCATAGGAACAGTGGAGGTAAAATATAAGTCAGAAATATTTACCTGATGATAGCGATGTTATATAGTGTGTTAAATGTAAATGACGAAATGTGTTGTTTAAAATTATTAAAATAAAAAGTTTATAAAAAAAAAAAACAATGGCCTGGTCATTAAGGGGGAAAATCTTCCGGTCTGTAAGTGGTTAATTGGCAATTGCTCGGACATTCAACACTGTACCCAAACTACAATTATATCATTTTTTTTTCGAACAAATAGAGCTTTCTTTTGGTGGTATTTGATCACCACTGTATTTTTTTTTTTTTTTTGTATTATATAAACAAAAAAGGCCAATTTTTTTTTTTTTTTAAACAATATTTTCTACTTTCTGTTACAAAACATATCCAATAAAATCAAATTTAATTCATGAACTTAGGCCAAAAAGTATTCTGCTACATGTCTTTGTATTAAAAAAATCCCAATAAGTGTATATTGATTGGTGTGTGTGAAAGTTATAGTGTCTACAAACTATGGGATGTATACTAGAATTTACACAGCTATAGACACTGTGACGAAACGTCCCTACACTCCTTTTGAGTGCTTTGGCATATACCACTTCCTCCCAGTCTGAATATAGATATCAGATATTCCAACCGCTCACAAGCACAAAACGAGATGAGACTTGCTTAGTGCTAACATGGACTGATTTATTAGAACCAAAATGACAAGTATTTATAATACAGTAGAAGAGGAGACTCCCCCCTCCTGCTCATATTACTCTAATAATACACCTGTAAAAAATTAACATGAGCTAATTAACTAATCCCTTTAAGCAGCCAATGTTATTCTGTGCCCATCAGGATTTCACTACAGGTCACCGAGCTTCACACAGTAGATTATACATTATCATAAGTACAACCACAAGACATTTTGTCACAATAGCAGGAGCTCTACTAGGAGTCAGCCCATCTCCTACATTGTACAGAGGACAATGTGATCAGCTCTCTCAATTAACATCTTGAGTTCATCAACAAACTAAGAATAGTCTTTACATATATCCTGGGAGATACTTTGGATAAATATTACTTACATTTTAAGTAATCCAAGATATATTTTCTCACTCAACCTGTGCCAGGATGGCACAGGGTGACTTAGACATAATAGGCGCATGGGGAGCTGAAACATGGGTTTCCCAACCTTTCCATGGGATTCTGGGTTCCATGTGCCCTCCCGTCACAGACACTATACTGGTAATTTCGGTGGGCAGGAACTTATAGTGTGACTATCATATTGTGGTGAGCAATCAGGAACTGGCTCTAACTGATCCTGGCTTGGAGGGACACTGACTGACAGTGATGTCGCTAATGACACTAATACAGTGATCAGTGATAATACTGTACTAATAACACTGGCTGGATGACAAGATTGATCAGGAGGGCAAGGGGTTAACTGTGTGCTGCTTTTACTCAAAGATCTGGCTAATGTTTCTCCCTGAACTCAGAGTTGATTTCAGGGAGAAGAAACAGCCAGATTGGTGTCCTGTTTGTTTGTAAACATAGAACTCTTTGCTATGATTGGCCACAGTCGATCAGCACGTATACAGCCAAAATTATTGGCTGTAACCTGCTGAAAAACTCGTGCTGTGTCCAATCACAGCACAGATCAGCAGGGGGCACTCCCGAAAGTCAGGAAGTTCACAGAGAAGTACGGATACGTCACAGTGCCTGGGGATGCCTCAGTAAATGTACTGTCGGTGGGCGGCAAGTGGTCAAAGTAGAACTAAAGGCAAAACTTATTTTTTTCATTTGGATAGAGTAATGGAGGGTTTAACCCCTCCATTGTGAGGAAATCCTGGGTTATTACCAGAACTAGTATCCCCATTGGAAGATTTCCCCTCCTATTCCTGGTTTGGGGACAACCCAAAATATTGGATGTTCTTTCACTTTCACTCTTGGCAATAACAGTAAACAGGACATATAGAGAGGGTAAATCACCTTAAAGCGGAGTTCCACCCAAAAATGGAACTTCCACTTTAATGGAAGGTGACCCCCTGACATGCCACATATGTCATTGGGGGGGGGGGGGGGGCGGATACCCTCTTTTTAGAGGGTTCCAGCTCCCACTTCCTCCCGGGGCACCGCAAGTAAGTTCACCTCTCCCCCTCCCTCTCGGCAATCATCTGGGACACGTGACAGGTCCCAGATGATTACCCGGACAGTAATAGCGCGCAGCACGGCTCGCGCATGCTCAGCTGTGAAGCCACAGCCGGGCGCATCGCTGGACCCTGGGACATGTAAGTGTCCGATTATTAAAAGTCAGCAGCTGCAGTATTTGTAGCTGCTGACTTTTTATTATTTTTTTTTATTTTTTTTTGTCGGAACTCCACTTTAAACACGGACACAGACAGCAATAAAAAACCTGTCAGGGATTCAAATTCCTCTGCATTCTATCCACACAAAAAAAAAGTTTTGCCTTTAGTAATACAGTATTACATTTTTTTTTAAATACAAGTAGCATAAGTACTCAAATTTAACTTGGTTTTAGGCTCTTGCAGTGTCCTATTATTATTATTATTATACAGGATTTATATAGCGCCTCCATTTATATAGCACCAGCAACAGTTTGTGCAGCGCTTTATAACATAAGGGCAGACAGTACAGTTACAATACAATTCAATACAGGCGGAATCAGAGGGCCCTGCTCGTTACAGCTTACAATCTAGAGTGGAATACAGCAGTACTCAGATTGAGAGAGAGAGGGGCAGCACTGGAAGCCAATCAGGTGTGCTCCATGCATATATGCTGTAAAAGAACATGCTGGCAAGAGGGGCGAGAGCAGAGAGCTGGCCTTATCAGTCTCTAGCTGTTCTCTCACCATCAAGTTAGTAGACGGGGGTGGAAAAATGGCACCACTGTGGACAGAGGGACTGGCAAGACTGCACTTTTGGTTGGAATTTTTTCATTTTATGACATATCAAGATATTTGTGCAAGTTAATTATTGCCTAATGCCACGTACACACGAGCGGACTTTGACGGACTTGGTCCAGCAGACTATCCAACGGACATTGTAGCAGAGTTCAGCCGGACTTTCAAATGAACAGACTTGCCCACACACGATCACTCCAAAAGTCCGTTGGATTCGAACGTGATGACGTACGACCAGACTAGAATAAGGAAGTTCATAGCCAGTAGCCAATAGCTGCCCTTGCGTCGGTTTTCGTCCGTCGGACTAGCACACAGACGACCAGATTTTTTGCCGGACACGAGTCCGTCGGAAAGATTTGAACCATGTTTTATTTCTAGGTCCGTCAGACTTTTGGGAAAGAAAAGTCCGCTGGAGCCCACACACGATCTAATTGTCCGACGGATTCCGATCCGGTGTACCGAGTCTGTCGAAAATTTTCGCTCGAGTGTCTGTGGCATAAGCATGGAATTTGTGGTTTTTGGAGTTAAAGTGGAAGTTTATAGGCAAAAACGAACTAGCTCCAATCCTAGAAAAAAAGGTTTTGGGTAGTGAAAAAAAACGAAAAAAAGGCACCAACATCCCTGGACATGAAGAACTTCAAGGATTCAGGAAATGGGACTTTTAAGGTGCCAAATAAATAAACAATATATTTAAAAAAAGATAGAAATTTTATTAGAATAACAATATTTTTTAAAAAAGATTTTTACATTCAATAATCAGTTGTATAAATTTCATACAACATTTCAACCACTTGTACTCAACATGTTTCACGCTTCTTCAGGAGTTTTATAGTACTGCATGAAGTTTAATAATTCAACGAGAATACATAATATTAACATCATCAATAAACATTTAAAAAATGATTAAGTTTTTATTACACTAATTGTTGTTTTTATATATCAAAAAAAAAAAAAAATATATATATATATATATATATATATATATATATATATATATATATATATATATATATATATATATATATATATATATATATATATATATATCACATGAAAATTATTAACAGGCCGAGAGGAAAACCTACCAATTAATCTAAAATCAATTCTTGAGACGATCAGATAAATCTTCCAAAACCTGGGTCAAGGCATAGGGTTGCTCGTTACAGTTTACAATCTAGAGGGGAATACAGCAGTACTGTCACGTTCCGGGTACGGCGGGGAACAGGAGGTAGATCCCCTATGCCAATGGGGCGATAGCACGGGTTGTATTGGAGGACCGGTTCTAATGTTGCTACTGGTTTTCACCAGAGCCCGCCGCAAGGCGGGATGGACTTGTAGCGGCGGTAGCAACCAGGTCGCGTCTTCCAATAGCAACTCGACCCCACTGACAGCTGAGACAGGCGCGGTACACAAGGATTAGGCAGAGGCAAGGTCAAACGTAGCAAAGGGTCAAGGCAGGTGGCAAAGGTTCGTA
Source organism: Lithobates sylvaticus (assembly GCA_028564925.1). Lineage (NCBI taxonomy): Eukaryota > Metazoa > Chordata > Amphibia > Anura > Ranidae > Lithobates > Lithobates sylvaticus. Next base: position 599,429,160 of record CM053027.1, on the reverse strand, counting down.
GTCGGGGGCAACAGCAAAGGTCTGGATACACAGAAGGAGCAAAACACACTAACGCTTTCACTGGGCACTAAGGCAACACAAGATCCGGCCAGGACAGGAAGGGGAAGTGGGTTTAAGAAGTGTTCTGGGTGTAACATCAATTTGGACCAGGCACCAATTACTGGTGCGCTGGCCCTTTAAGATTAACAGTAGTGTGCGCGCGCGCGCGCGCTTGAGGAGCGGGGGCGCGCGCGCAGGGGAAGGTAGGAGGAGAGAGGCAGGGGGAATGGAATGCGATCCCCGGGCGGACCGAGGCCGCCACGAGGATCGCATTGAGAGAACCGAGCGGCGCCTGCGGTCAGCGGAGCCGACCGAGGCGCTGCAGAGCCGAGAAAGCCGTGGGCGCTCCGGGATGGAGGAGGCACCCGGAGCGCTCGGCGTTACAGTACCCCCCCCCCTTGGGCCTCCCCCTCTTCTTGGGTCTCCCCCTCCTCCTGGAGCCCAAGAACCTGAGGATGAGATCCTTGTCTATGATGTTACCCTCAGGTTCCCAGGATCTCTCCTCAGGACCACAATTCTCCCAATCAACAAGAAAGAACCGCTTACCCCGGATGGTTCTAGAGGCGAGGATCTCTTTAACGGAGAAGATGTCGGAGGAGTCGGAGACAGGAGCAGGAGCGGAGACCTTGGGGGAAAAGTGATTAAGAACCAAGGGTTTAAGGAGGGAAACGTGGAAGGAGTTGGGGAATGCGGAGAGAAGGGGGAAGATGTAGTTTGTAGGACACGGAATTGATCCGAGCCTTGACCTTGAAAGGACCGAGATAGCGGGGCCCCAACTTATAACTGGGGATGCGGAACCTGATGTACCTGGAGGAGAGCCACACCCTATCACCAGGGGAGAAGACAGGAGGAGGTCTTCTTTTACAGTCAGCATGTTTCTTCATGCGAGAAGAGGCCAGGGCAAGCGACTTTTGGGTCTCTTTCCAGATTGACGACAGCTCTTGGGTGACTTCGTCTACAGCGGGGACTCCGGAAGAAGTGGGGATGGGTAGGGGGGGAAGAGGATGACGGCCGTAAACCACAAAGAAGGGAGAATTAGAGGAGGACTCCGATTCTTTCAGGTTGTAAGAAAATTCGGCCCAGGGCAGGAGGTCAGCCCAATCGTCTTGACGAGCAGAGACAAAGTGTCGCAGGTAGGCCCCAAGGATTTGGTTGACTCTCTCCACTTGTCCATTGGACTGTGGGTGATAGGCAGAGGAGAAATCCAGCTTGACTTTCAGTTGACTGCAGAGAGCTCTCCAAAATTTAGATACGAACTGGACGCCTCTATCCGAGACGATGTGAGATGGAAGTCCATGAAGACGAAAAATGTGGAAGAGGAAGAAATGTTTGGCAAGTGTAGGCGCAGAAGGGAGACCTGGAAGCGGGACAAAGTGTGCCATTTTGGAGAAACGATCCACGACCACCCATATGGTAGTGTGGCCGTGGGAAGGAGGAAGGTCCGTGATGAAGTCCATAGCTATGTGGACCCAAGGTCGTTCGGGCACAGGCAGAGGGTGAAGCAGGCCAGCAGGTCTTTGATGAGGGGTCTTGTCTCGAGCACATATAGTACAGGCCTGTACGAAGTCCGTCACATCCTTTTTTAAGGAGGGCCACCAGTAATACCTGGAAATCAGTTGGAAGGACTTCTTGATTCCAGGATGGCCAGCGAGATGAGAGGAGTGACCCCATTTGAGGGTCTGAAGACGAAGACGTGGAGAGACAAAGGTTTTCCCAGGAGGAACTTGCAGCAAGGAGGCAGGAGCGGAAGAGATCAGACACTCAGGGGGGTACAATGTGTTGTACCGGAGACTCGGACTCAGAAGAATCGGTGGAACGCGATAGGGCGTCAGCCCTGACATTCTTGTCTGCAGGACGGAAATGGATCTCGAAGTTGAAGCGGGCAAAAAACAACGACCACCTAGCTTGACGTGGGTTCAATCGCTGGGCGGACTGGAGGTAAGACAGATTTTTGTGATCAGTGAAGATCGTGATGAGATGAGTGGACCCCTCAAGGAGATGTCTCCACTCCTCAAGTGCTAGCTTGATGGCCAGCAATTCACGGTCTCCGATGGAGTAGTTCTTTTCAGGGGGGGAAAAGGTCTTGGAGAAAAAACCACAGGTGACGTACTTGCCCTTGGAGTCTTTCTGGAGAAGCACGGCTCCAGCTCCCACCGAGGAGGCATCGACTTCCAGGAAGAACGGTTTGAGGGGATCAGGCCTGGATAGGACAGACGCAGAGGCAAAGACAGACTTGAGGCGGTTAAACGCCTCATCAGCTTGAGGAGGCCAGGACCTCGGATTCGCACCTTTTTTGGTTAGTGCCACAATAGGCGCGACAATGGTGGAGAAGTGGGAAATGAACTGGCGGTAATAGTTGGCGAATCCGAGGAAACGCTGGATGGCCCGTAGCCCGGTAGGACGTGGCCAGTTCAGGACGGCAGAGAGTTTCTCCGGATCCATTTGGAGACCTTGTTCCGAGACCAAGTACCCTAGGAAGGGAATACTGCCGCGTTCAAAGAGACATTTCTCTAGTTTGGCGTACAGACGGTTATCACGGAGTCGCTGGAGCACTTGACGGACATGAAGACGGTGCTCTTCCAAGCTGGAGGAGAAAATCAGGATATCATCCAGGTAGACAACAACACAGGTGTACAGCAGATCTCTGAAAATCTCATTCACAAAGTCTTGAAAGACCGCAGGGGCATTGCATAACCCAAAGGGCATGACCAGGTATTCAAAGTGTCCGTCACGGGTGTTAAAGGCGGTTTTCCATTCATCGCCCTTACGGATACGGATGAGATTATATGCGCCCCGGAGGTCCAGTTTGGTGAAAAGGCTTGCTCCGCGCAAACGGTCAAACAGCTCTGAGATGAGGGGCAGTGGGTAGCGATTTTTTACCGTGATTTTATTAAGACTACGATAGTCAATGCAGGGACGTAGGGATCCGTCCTTTTTGGCGACAAAGAAGAATCCTGCTCCAGCAGGGGAAGAGGACTTGCGGATGAAGCCTCTCTTGAGTTTCTCCTGGATGTAGTCTGTCATGGCTTGTGTCTCCAGGATGGAGAGAGGGTAGATCCTGCCACGGGACGGGGTGGTACCAGGGAGGAGATCAATAGGGCAATCAAAGGGTCTGTGTGGTGGCAAGACCTCCGCTTGCTTCTTGCAAAACACGTCGGAAAAGTCCTGGTAAGGCTTGGGAAGACTAGGCAGAGCAGGAGCGTTGGAAACTTGTTTAATGGGTACCGCTTTGAGGCAATGCCTGTGACAGGAAGGACCCCAACTCTTGATGTCCCCCGAGGACCAGTCGAGGGTAGGAGAATGTAGCTGGAGCCAGGGTAGGTACTGAGGTACAGTTGGGTAACACCAAGAAGCTAATCTTTTCATGATGGAGAACTCCAATCTTCATGAGAAGAGGTTCAGTGCGATAGCGCACGATACAGTTCAGGTTTTGACCATTTACAGAGGTGATGAAGAAGGGCTTGACGAGACGGGTAACTGGAACATTAAATTTGTTGATGAGTGAAGCTTCAATGAAGTTTCCTGCCGAACCAGAGTCCAGAAAGGCCACAGTGGAGAAAGAGGATCTCTTGGTCAGAGAAATCCTCACAGGAATGGTCAGACGGGGAGAGGAAGAATCCACACCTAGCAGCGCCTCTCCTACGTTAGCTAGGTGCGAGCGTTTCCCTGACGCTGAGGGCGGATAGAGCAGTCCTTTAAGAAATGGTCGGAACTGGCGCAATAAAGGCATAGGTTATGGTCTCGGCGGGGAGTCCTCTCTTGTGTGGTCAAGCGAGACCGATCCACTTGCATAGCCTCCTCAGCCGGAGGAGCAGGAACGGGTTGCAGAGGATTCTGGAAGAGAGGTGCCAGGCGAGGAAACCGCCTGACGCGACCAAAGTCCCTTTCCTGGCGTAGCTCTAGGCGTCTTTCGGTATAGCGCATGTCAATGCGGGTGGCCAGCTGAATGAGTTCAGACAGGGTAGCAGGAATCTCTCGTGCGGCCAGCACATCTTTGACATGACTGGATAGACCTTTTTTGAAGGTCGTGCAGAGGGCCTCATTGTTCCAGGAGAGTTCTGATGCCAGGGTGCGGAACTGAATGGCGTAGTCGCCCACTGAAGAGTTCCCCTGGACGAGGTTTAGGAGAGCCGTCTCGGCAGAGGAGGCCCGGGCTGGTTCCTCGAAGACACTGCGGACTTCAGAAAAGAAGGCTGGAACTGAAGCCGTGGCAGGATCGCCACGGTCCCAAAGCGGTGTAGCCCAGGCCAGGGCCTTATCAGATAGCAGGCTAACCACGAACGCCACCTTTGACCGTTCTGTGGGAAACTGGTCCGACAACATCTCCAGATGGAGGGAACACTGGGATAGGAACCCTCGGCACAGCTTGGGATCCCCATTGAATTTGTCAGGAAGGGACAGGCGGATCCTAGCAGCAGCAACTCGTGGTGGAGGAGATGCAGGAGGTGGCGGTGGAGATGGCAGAAGCTGCTGTAGCATAGCAGTCAACTGCGCCAATTGCTGTCCTTGTTGAGCGACCACCGTGGTCAGATCCGAGAGGCTTGGCAGCGGGACCTCAGCGGGCTCCATGGCCGGATCTACTGTCACGTTCCGGGTATGGCGGGGAACAGGAGGTGGATCCCCTATGCCAATGGGGCGATAGCACGGGTTGTATTGGAGGACCGGTTCTAATGTTGCTACTGGTTTTCACCAGAGCCTGCCGCAAGGCGGGATGGACTTGTAGCGGCGGTAGCAACCAGGTCGCGTCTTCCAATAGCAACTCGACCCCACTGACAGCTGAGACAGGCGCGGTACACAAGGATTAGGCAGAGGCAAGGTCAAACGTAGCAAAGGGTCAAGGCAGGTGGCAAAGGTTCGTAGTCGGGGGCAACAGCAAAGGTCTGGATACACAGAAGGAGCAAAACACACTAACGCTTTCACTGGGCACTAAGGCAACACAAGATCCGGCCAGGACAGGAAGGGGAAGTGGGTTTAAGAAGTGTTCTGGGTGTAACATCAATTTGGACCAGGCACCAATTACTGGTGCGCTGGCCCTTTAAGATTAACAGTAGTGTGCGCGCGCGCGCGCCTGAGGAGCGGGGGCGCGCGCGCAGGGGAAGGTAGGAGGAGAGAGGCAGGGGGAATGGAATGCGATCCCCGGGCGGACCGAGGCCGCCACGAGGATCGCATTGAGAGAACCGAGCGGCGCCTGCGGTCAGCGGAGCCGACCGAGGCGCTGCAGAGCCGAGAACGCCGTGGGCGCTCCGGGATGGAGGAGGCACCCGGAGCGCTCGGCGTTACAAGTACTCCGATTGAGAGAGAGAGGGGCAGCACTGGAAGCCAATTAGGTTTGCTCCATGCATATACACTGTCAAAGAACATACTGGCAAGAGGGGCAGAGAGCAGAGCGCTGGCCTTATCAGTCCCCAGCTGTTCTCTCACTGTCTAGTTAGTAGACGGGGTGGAGAAATTGCACCACTGTGGACAGAGGGACTGGCAAGCCTGCACTTTTGGTTGGAATTTTTTTATTTTATGACATATCAAGATATTTGTGCAAGTTAATTATTGCCTAAGCATGGAATTTGTGTTTTTTGGAGTTAACGTGGAAATTTATAGGCAAAAACTAACTAGCTCCAATCCTATGCTATACAACATTGTAAGACTAATCTATTTAGCCCTGTAAAGCACAAATCGTTATACTTACCTGTTCCCAGCAGCCGATCCGGTCCGGTCTCCAGCGGCCCATGTGCACGAGAGAACCGACTAAGGCTGGGAAGTGAGGTCACCCATAGACTTACTATGAGGCTTCTGTTGTCGGCTGCCTCTCCTGCACCGGCCTCTACACTGAAGCTGCTGCTGTCAGCTCGGTGTGGGACCCGAGAGGTTGCAGAAAAGGTAAATTCAGCATTTTTTGCTTTACAGGGCTAGATAGATTAGGCATAGAATGTGGTGTAGCACTGACCCCCGAAGGAGCTGCTGGTTTTATTTGGGCTTACCGTTACCTCACCTGTTGTAGCTCCGTCTTGGGGATCCTGTGGAAAGTAACCCAGAGTAAGCCCCCCTACACACGGTCAGAAATTCCGACCACAAAATCCGTCTGATTTTTTCCGACGGAAAATCCGATCATTCTGAACGTGGTGACGTTCGTTGCGTACGACTGAACTATGTAGAGGCTAGTAGCCAATAGCTTTGGTCTCGTAATTTGATCTGAGCATGCGTGGCACTTTGTCCGTCGGAATTCTCTACACACGATTGGAAAAAGTCAGATCGGATTTTGTTGTCGGAAAAATTGAGAGCAGGATCTCTCAAATTTTTTCCGTTGGAAATTCCGACAGAAAAAGTCCGATGGAGCCCACACGGGCGGATATTCCGACAACATGGTCCGATCTGACATTTTCCGTCGGAATTTCCGACCGTGTGTACGGGGCATAAAGGTTGAGACTGACACTGGATCCTCTTACAGAGTTTTTATTCAGAAAACAGAACACAGTCTCTCGATAAAGGATAGAGGGTTTAGGGGTGAGTTCAGGTACTTAGATTGCAGGGTGAAGATATCAGATGAATCCAGAGAATAAACTGTTTCACAACTGGATTCAGCACCCCCGGATAGGTCTCTCTCACTAGGCCTAGCAGCCAGTAGGATATTTGGTAAAGTCTCTGCCACAGACTTGTAGGTTACACTTTAGCGTCACTGAAGTATTAGATGAACTTTAAATAACTGTCATACGGTACCAGGTTCTCTCAGCCGATCCGGCGATACCATATGAGTATTGATCCAGGTCGCGTCCTTCAACTAAGCCTCCAGGCTCCTTCAGAGAAGCCAGCCTTGCGCATGGCCTTCTCCTGAAAGGGTCCTCCCCTGGGGTACTTCAGTTGCTGGGCCTCTCCATTCCATTGAGACGGCACCGGACCTTCCTTGGATCAGTAGGCTCCGAAAGTCACTCGGGCCTATCCCTGCAGTTACATTGCCTCGGGCCAGCAAGCCCTGAGACACCGGATACATGGTTCGCACCCCAGGCCAGGAGGGCCATGAGGCTGGGTCAGGAGGACCACCAGAACCACGCGGACAGGAAAAGCTTTAATTGGTCCCATGGTGTCGGTACCTTAAATACCCACCCCAGAATTCACAGCAGGAGAACACTCCCACTGGGCTGGATCTGAGAGGTAAGTGGCATTTAATGAATCCAGCTAGA